>NSJW01000331.1:186745-786745 GCA_019955255.1 Castanospermum australe | reverse complement strand
TTAGATGATAGTGGTACCAAGTTAGATAATAGTAAATAGTCACATGTAACTGCATAATTAGTTGTACAGCTGTATAATAGGTGTAAACTTGGAAAACAAGTCAAATTCAAGAATAAATAGAAACAAGCGATGACTGTTAGTCACGAACTCAGCCAGAGGTTGTTCTCTCTTTTTCAACATGGTATCAGAGTTGGGCAGAGAAAATCCTAGCATCCAACTCACTGGACGCACTGCCAGAGGTGTCCAAAACACCCCATTCCCAAAGAGGATCACACTGGTGGTGACCTCTCTTGGCAGAGATAAACACCAACCCTCAGATCTCAAGTTTTTCACCTCCAAACCAATCTGACATACGTGGAATACTCCAATCAGCAAAAACCTAGAAACAATGCAACGTCAACCACATCAAGTGCCCCCATGCACCAACATTCCCCTCTGCACGTGGACATTCCCCTCTGCACGTGGGCCTCACATGCCAGCCACATGCTGTCCAGATCACCTCTGAACGTGCCCAGAATCTCCTCGCAGCCCTTTTCCAACCATTTCCAAGGGTACCTTCAATCTGTTATTTTCCTTCTGCAAATCAGTCATGTCTCAGACAGCAATTGAAACAAAAATTCCTTCTAAGGCTGATGCCTCTCCTTAAATTATGCTACAACTGATGCTCCCATGTCTACAAAATTACATCACATTTGCTATCCCTACAGACAAATTGGGTGGTACCAACTATACCACTAGGCTTTTAATATTGAGTCATGGCTCTTAGGAGAAGGATACACTGAACATTTAACTACGAAAGCTGAAGATATTCCAGAAGCTGAGAGAGCAAGATGTCATGGTTTGATAAAGCAGACCATCCATTTGTCTTCAAAGTAAATTTTCTGCCCTCAAGTGAGGCAGCACGCAAAAGAACTATTCACTAATGATGTGCAGCACATCTGCGCTGTTTGTTCTGAATTCTGATCTCATGACCCTGGTCACTCCATGGAAACTTGATGGGCCTATGTCTACTTAGTTGGGCAAGATTCAAGCTGCAGTATCAGATTTTAATGAGCTGCTACCTACAGCTGGTACTCAGGAGAAGGAATATGAACAAATGAGCACTTTCTTCATGCTTCTTGATCACTATTGTCTGCTGTCTGAGTACACTCTGCAATCTGTGATCAGATCTTGGGGAACCCTACAGTCCCTACTCTCTCACAGACCTGTTTGAGTCTCATATTCACCCACAGAGATTTTTCTCTCTTTCTCTTTCAACTGTTGTATATGGTTTGAAGGTTGTTATAACAATCAAAGGATGGTTATTGCATTAGATAACTTCGCCATCAGAAAGAAATCAATGCCAGATTTTAAACAAACATGTGCCTAAACAACTTTCCCATTCAACATAGCCTCACTACTGCTGTGCCAGAAAGCACAAATCATGAGTTGCGTCACAATTCAGATACTTATCAATCCATCAGATAAGGCCTTAATCCCTTAATAGTACCTGCTCCACCAAGAACAGCTGCTCCCAATTAACTTATCTGTTGTCTGGCCAAAACAGTGCAGATACCACTTTGCTGATAGGGGATCAATGAGAAAGAACTAGTAAACTATATACATATATAGCATCCAGGAAAATCCAGCATGTATTTCCCTTTAGCCATTTCTTACTAATATGGGGTATGAGAGCCTCAAGACAATAACACAGTAATTGGATTCATAAGAAATATTAAAATCAGAACTTTTAGGGATCATTTACTTCTAAATATCCAAGTATATAGCAGCGTTATAGACTCTAACCATTTCTTTCTGGTTACTCTTCTATCAACAATTTTCTAGTAATTTAAACATCACTAGTTGACTATTCCAAAAAAAAAAAAAACTCAGTTTTAGTAAGTTAACACAGACAAAATTACCATAAAATAGGAAATTTACAGAAAGAATTAATGAGCAAGTGAGTATAGTAGAATAGCCCCTAGCTACCTCAGACATGGAGATGGCAGGATTGCTTATGGATGCTACTGCATTACTGTATCTTGCAGGTTGTGATTGTGACATGAGGAATGCCAAAACATCACCAGGTATTGAATTTGAATCAGCATGCTGTATCAAGACAAATAGAAACAAATCTCAAAATTATTTTAAAAGCATAAAGAAAGCAAGAAAAAGTAGATAAACAACCATTAAAGACAACAAATTTACTCCAACTTGGAATCCAAGAAAGATACAATATAAGAAAAGAAACATATTTTGACCATTAACATTAAGTATCACTAGAAAAGTGTAAGCATCATACCCAACACTACTCTTTTCAAAACAGTGCCATGATTTATTATTTTACACCACTGCCCATGTGCACAGACCTTTATCATGTAGGAAGCCCAACAATATCAATTAAAAAAAAAAAGAAAAAGAAAAAGCTAAAGAACTCAAGTTTGAAAGGCTATAATGTTACCATTTCTCTTGGAAAAGTAGAAAAGTTTCCACTTTGCAAGCCTGGACTCTGAAAAGGCAGAGAAGGAGTCACCCACTGGGATTTTTGAAAACCAGGATCAGGAACAGATGCCACGGTGTTGTATTCATGCCCAAGAGTTGCCTCAGGAATGATATGCTTCACAAGCTCTTGCTGAGGAGATGAAAGGAAGTCATAGTTTTCATCAACTTCTGTTCCTCTAAGAACATCAAATCCAAGCTGTTTATCATCACCGTATACAGGGCTGATACAGAGAGAAAATGGGAAGAAAATGAGTTGTTACATGCAAAGCTAAGTATATCAGAAGTTGGAAACAGAGAAGAAAATGCCTGGCGTCCAAGAACTGAGCCGAAGAACCAGCTACAGCTGCAGCCTTCTCTTCCAAGCCACTTCTAGAAAGATTAGATGCATGTATCGCAGAAGATGCAGAATTACTGCCACTGTTATATGTACCAAAACTCAAATGTGAGCATTCAGCAGCCAAGGCCTGTAAATGAGTTGGAAGAACCACTGTACAATTATCTACTGATGATGGCACTTCCTGTTTGGAGTCCCTTATACTTAACCGTTGGAAATCTGAAGCAGCTGATGACACATCTAGAAAAGCAACACTAGTCAATTTATCTGAACGATCTGAATAGAATAATGGCAATCTATTACTCCTCCTGAGAAAAAAATGGTGAAAGAAGAATAACCAGCTAAGGATGTCATTAGAAAGACAAAGAGAGAGACATGCAACTGCCTAAAACATTAAAAGCAAACAATAGATAGTGGATGGGATCTTTATTTGATATTTCCATGTATTAAGAATGCATAAAGCAGCATATCTAAATATTGGTCCTTGTATGTATGAATCCTGAGAGAGATCATGGCTTCATAAAGTATCATAGTCATTAGTACCAATTAAAAGAAAGACTATTGAAAGTAGAATGATATAGGTACTTCAATAATCTTAGACAACATGAACAAATTTCTGAAAATTGCAGCGGAAGAATGTAATCAATATTCAGTTTAAGTAAAATATCATTAAATCAACAAAACTTCTTACTAAAGGCTAAGAATTTTCTGCTCAAATGATAAAACCCAACAGCTATCCTTCTAAATTGAGAAGGTTGGCCACTATTTGACACCAGATTCAGCATCTATTTTCCCCTCACTATAGCGCATTATCATACCAATCATACATACTTCTAAATTATAATCATACCAGATAAACAACCATCCCTATAGCCTTATTCAAGCAGTACTTCTTCGGCAACTCAGTATATATTTCTTTCGGAACATCTTCTGGTGAGTCAGAACTCAGAAACAATATACCACTTACATTATTTACCAAAAGAACTTTCTTACAGATCCACATGGAAGGATATAAACAAAGCAAAAGGGAGAACAGGGCAGCATTAGAAACAAGAACATCATAGCATTGTAAGATGAAAGAGAAAAAACAAATAGTTACAGTCTGTATAAAAAGACACATTTCATAATTTTGAATTAATTTTATCCAGAGATAAACAAAGCACACAACCCCGCAGTACAAAACTTCAGGATATCTATCAAGCAAATAATAAAACTGTCAGCATGACTCCGCCATAAAGAAGACTTCATGCTATGCTGCAATCATAGTTTATGTATTATAGCAGTTTTTTTTATAGCACAATAGAGAAGTAGGTAATTCTAAATTTCAAACTACAGTTACAATATTTACCTTTGTGATGCTCATAAGAACTATGAAAATCAGAGGAACTGGTATTCTTTAAGTTATAGTTGGAATGAGAATCTAGTCCAATGTTGTTCATAATAGTAACTTTGCTAGATATAGAAGCAGATTCAATTTTTTCAGAAATAACATTATCACTAGCAACATCTCCCCATGAAACTTGGGCTGCATCTAATTCACAGTTCTTGCGCAAACTAACTGCAGTACCATGCAAGCTAGGATGCTCTGATGGCCCATTAGCATTTGATGAAGTAGACATGTTTAATTCTTGTGAATTGCCAGTAATTGGCTGTTCAATTACAGGCCATTCATCATGAAAATCTTGTTGCTCAGAATGATTTTCAAAGTGCAGACATAAGCTGGAATCTGACTTTCGAGATGCAGAAACTCCTGAGGCATTAGAATGGTAATGAGAACCAGCATCTTGAGAAGGTCTACCCATTCTTACAATGTCTGCCATTGAAAGATGTCCTTTGCTCACTCCTATCCAAGAGGGTTGAAGTCCTGAAGAGAATTGGGCAGACACTGATATGGAATCACCTGTTCCTAACGACTGTCTTCCATTATCAGTACTAAAAGAATCACTGCATCAAATTTTTAAAAATGACATCTAAGGTGAATACTCGAGACATTTTAATGAGAAAAAGAACTCCATGTTGCAACATTCCAATGCCATTGATATCAAAATGTCATTATAAGAAAGGCAAATAAAGAGAATCAATACTTTCACCTTCTGATATATTGGCAAAGCAATAAGTCAATAACTCAAATCTACTCTGGAAATAGTAGCATCCAGTGATGAATTTTGTTATCTAACCACAACTAATGCATGCATGAATGCACAAAGAGATGAGTTTGGCATCACTCACATCTGATACCAGTGAGATATGCCTCCCATAACCAGTATGTCAAGTGTGAAACAAAGATAGCAGCAGCAGCTGGCAGAACCCATAATCTCCAGCATTTTCAAATTAAACACAATAGCAAGCATGCAAAACAGTGCCCATGAGGAGAGTTTCTAAGTTAGGAAAAATGCCAAGCCATCCATTAAGGCTTCAATTGCCTCCAATCATTGACCATCAAGTTCCCTGATGATTCATGATGGAAGCGCTGAACCTCAATAACAAAAATAATAATGCACTAATGGGCAATGACAACCAATTAAATACCCATTCCAAGACACCAGTTAGGACACATTGTAAAAAGAAAAATAAACCAGAAACAAAAAACAACTAAAATTTCACCCTGAAAATAAAAAAATACTAAAACTAAACTGAGAGAGAGAGAGAGAGAGAGAGAGTGGACAGAGATATATTTGGCTTACAAGGGTGACTTGAACATGATACAGCATGATCAACCATAAATAAAAACCACCAAAACCATAGCCAAAACATTCTTAAATCTATATAAAGCAAACAACACATGGATTGTCTCATGGAATAAACTGATATGAAACCACAATCCACCTACTTGTGAAAATCTGAATTCACATAAGCCACCAGATTATATGAAAAGCTCACCTATTTGTATTTTCCACTATAACATGAGTCGTGGAAGATGAAACTGAAGAACAAACTGACCCAACCTCTCCCTTGTCAGTGGATTTACCAAGTTCTGACAGAAGTTACACATATTTGACAATGTAAGGAAATGCAATAATAAAAACCATGTCCATATACTAGCTGTATGTACTAGAAAGTGGATGATGTTCAGAAATAAAAAGATACCCTTATAAGTCACATGTGTTGATCCACTCTGAACAATATTACGTTCACTACCAGTTTTGCCTCCACGAATCAACCCATTATTATTACCCCTTGACCTTGAATCTAAGGCCTCCTTCATCTGGAGTCAAAAGAAAACAGATTATTTATCCCAGGTCCATCCTTACCACAATGTTAGGAGACCACCAAAACTAAGACTAACAATGTCAAGTGAGGAATACCTCTTTTCTTCTATCACGTTTGCTTCTCACCTCATGAAAAGTATCTACAATCAAACATTAGAAACTCAACAATTATTGTGATATAAATCATCAACAATGATTCAAAAATCATAATAAAGGAAGAAAAAATATATAAACAAATGCAGATAAATATCTGAAAAGAAAATTCGCAATGATTCCAAAAATAGGGATGAACAAGCTGGCCTTATTATACCAATCAACTAATCCCCCAATAAGTTGCAATGCAGGGAAACAAATTCAACATGAGACCCAACTGATAATATACCAGCCAAGGAACACAAACTGTAATTACATCAGTGACAATTTCAATTCCCCTGCCCCAAATTTATTCACTTTCCTAATTCCTAACAATCAAGAGCACCTATACTAAGGCTAGCAGACCCATCCTCTCAATAAGCAACACGAAAGTAACACAAAACAAAAACCAGAGAAAACAAAAATAATATATATACTATTTTTATCATTTACTCATGTGGAATGTACCAGGAAATAAGAGACAAAATGAACTCACAAAGCACTTTCTTATTCTTTGAAAAGCGTAAGAAAATATCAAAGCCCACAAAACCGGAATAAATAAATAAAAAATAAAAAACCGAGTCAACTGGATAACAAGCTCAGAAAAACCAACTCTTACTTTCTCATCTTCACCAATTTATTCCGAAAAACTAACTCCAAATAGAAAAAAAAAATCTGATGTTCCACTCCAACAACGAATGCACCGAAGGAAAACACAGTAAAGAGCAAAACCTTGAGCAAGAAGCCTCTCAACGGCGCGGTTCGGGTCCATATCACACATTCTTTGAGCACAGCGTAGATCTCCTGCTCCGAACAGTTCACGATCTCCTTCAAGCTCTGCACCACCTTCTTCGCCGCCGCCGGTATTCCCTGCGCCGCTCCTCCTCCTCCTCCGTCGCCATTCCTATTCTTGCTCTCGCTCCCCATTCCGTGAAAATTTTCTCGCACTTTCTATCTCTTCCGAAGGCAAAGCTCTTCCCTTGCGGCTGGCTGCTCCGAAATTTTCCTAGCAACCAAACAGAACCCTTTCTCTCTCTCTCGACAAAGCACACAAATCCCTTTCTTCGTCTCACGCTTGGCTTTATATACAGGCTAAAATTTATTTTTAGTAACAAATGGATATATTATTTATTAATTTTATTTTTTAAAAAATTAATTTTATTAATTTATTCTTTTAAGATTTAAATTATTTATAATTTTTTATTTTTTAATTTATTCTTTTAAAAAATTAAATTATTATAAATTTAAAATTTAAAAGAATAAATTAATAAAATTAATTTTTAAAAAATAAAATTAATAAATAATATATTTTTAAAAAATTAAAATTATATTTTACTCTGATATACAGCGATTTTTCTTTGTCTTGTGGACTGTGATTGAGTGTTAGTAATCACAAGTCACGGGGCCACGCTGTTCTCACGGCCCGTGATATGTTATATCATCACAGCCTGTCCTTTTTATCATGGTCTTCTGCCATCTGTGTGAGGAACCTATTTTGTCATTGGATTTGAGAGGAACATCAGTCACAGGTCTGTGAGAATAGTGTCACTCCCTCCAAAAATGGAATTTTTATGATTTATTTTTTTTTTAAATGCGGAGTGTCTTAAGAAGTTACAGGACCGACAACTTCAGTAAAATTTTATGTTTTCATTCCAAGTTATGTGAACAGATACTTGGGTAAGAAGTGTCAATTTAACTTTTTTTTTAGAGTGTCAATTTAACTTTTATAGAGTTAACATTTAGCAATGAAGTTATTGGTTGTACAAGGATATTCATTCTGATTTATAATAGTTTAATTTTAATTTAATATTGATATAAATATTTTTATTATTATCCGACCATATATTATTATGTTATTAAAAAAATTTTGTTTTTAAGTAATTATTATGATAATCAAATAATTTTATTAATGTACTATCACATGATTGAATAATGAATGTAAATAATAGATAACAAGATTTTAAACATCTTTATCCTTTTGATGAGTATATAAATAGTGCCTCTACTCCATAATCATGTTGATTAAAAGAAAAACAAAATTCTGTATCTTCTTAAAGATATTAAAAACTTTTGTTTTTTTATTTAATCTTTTTATTGGATATTAGGTTGTCTAGGAGGATTTAACATTACTTTTGAAAGAATTATGACAATCTTCATGTGTGATGTGGTGTGATGAATCTAGTTAAACTATCCATCTCCTTACCACGGTATTGGCTTATATAGGGTTGTGCATTATCTTAAGATAGAAAACAAATCAGCCAATATTCATGTACTGAACATGTATTGAAGAGATAATTGGAGATATTCTTTTCACAACTAAGGTATTTGTACTGTAAATGTATGTTTATATGAAATCATCAAATTTGTTAATACAAAACAAATATAATAATAAAAAACACAATAATAAAAATACATATATATTCTCATCTATTAGATTATGAACCAATGAGTAATGATATTATGTTTTTTCAATGGGGTTTAGTTGAGTCGGTAATGATCAAAATACCTCTCTTGTAAGACATAATTTTGATTCCTGCTGTGCAATTCCATTTGAGTAGACATGCTTGCTAAGACTTGTGATATTATGTCAATGTGACAGCCTTTCTCCCTTAACTTTTTTCACACAACAAAAAAATGGGCTTTTTAATGCATAAAGAATTTCTCTACTCTCATTGTTACCCATTTTTCTAAAATTTCAAATTGTAAGTGAGATTTGATGATTTTATCTTTATATTTCTTTCTTTTTTTATGTTGATGAAAATCAATACCATAAAAAAATTAAAGACACAAAATAGTTTTTTTTGTTAAGATTTGTAAACTTCTATACCAAGAATGGTAACTATATTTATAATAGAATTTGTATCTTTATTTCTCAAAAAAATAATTATCCTATTCCTAAATAAAAAATATTTAAATATAAAAAAATCAATACTAGAATTCATGTTGATATGAAAAAGATGTTGGGTGAATAAGAATCACAGCCTCTAGTGCAATTAGGTAACTTGGAGTAGAGTAATTGAGAGCTATAAATTGAGTAATTGAATTGAGAATTAATTTGATAATTTTAAGATTTGAACTTTATCTCTACTCTTAGAATCACGGTACGCTAACGACTGCGACCAATAACTTGCAAGTGAATATATAATTAATTGTTTGTAATTTACATCACCATATACCTGAGTCAGGCTCTTATTCATAGATTAAGGAAGAGAGACTTCTTTATTGTACTTGTCACCTTTTCTTATTGAGTTCTTTTATTAAGATTAAGGATTAATACTTGATGAAAATTAACTTTAAAATGAATTAGATTTGAATAAGGATTGATGTTAATGGAAACTCAAATGGTGCATGGTGAGTTGACAAATAGGCTAGTCTTATTTGGCAATCAACATATTAGTCCTTATTAGGATTAAGTTTCTGTATATTAGAGGTTAATGCTCATCAAGCATTAATCAAAATCTTATTAAGAAATTTTTGTAAGAGGAGCTGATCAAATACAATTAAGGCTATGTTTGAGAGTTTGGAGGAAATGGAAAGGAAATATATTTAAAAAAAGTAAATGAAAAGGAAAGGAAAGAGAATGGAAGATTTACTAATAAGTTTTCCTTCTCTTATTTAAATGTTTTAAATATTCTAAATTGAGAAAACTTTAAAATATTCACAAAAATTAGTTTGGGAGGGTTTTCAAAAATTTTTCTCATTTCTTTTCCATTCTTTTTAAACTTTCAAATAAGGGAGAGACATATAATAAATCTCTTCCTCTCTCATTTTTCCTTTTTAATTTCCCATCCAAACATAGTATAAGAGATCTCTTCCTATCTTATAAATAGGAGAGCCATATATGATTAATTAATTTTTTTGGGAAAAATATAAAGATAACTTCAACTTTAGTTAAGTTGCAAATACATTCATTCAATTAAAAAAAGTAGCTATTAGATACTTAAATTATATAATTTGCAACAATTAATTCTTTCATAAAATGTTTTGTTAAATTTAAATAACAATCTTAACACGTGTGATGCGTACATAACTTATTAACATTTTTTTTACTTTTTGTTTTATAAAATAACTTATAAAGGTGATAACAGAATCAAACTTTATACTAATTTAAATGCATAATTCCTTTATTTTATAAATTATTTTTGTAAAAAATATAAAAATAATATTAATAATTGACGTACATATTACATGTGATTGAATTATCAGTTGAATTTGACAAAACAATATTAAATAAAAAATTTAATTGCTACTAGTTACATAATTTAAATATGTAATAGCTATTTGTTTTAGTTAATGTGGTGTCAATGCAACTTATCCAAAATTGAAAAAGTGTACGAGCATTTTACCCTAATTTTTTTATTTAATCAACATACTACGATTATGAATTTACTTTGCTCCCATTATTGAGTGTTGCTAATTTGGAATTAAACACTTGCCAATCCTAATGGTGACACATTGTGAACGTTTAACTCTCTAAGTAGCCATATGATATGTGAATTACTGTTGTATCTCTTCAAAAATACAACAAACTGACAGTAGTTGTAATTTAATTTATTTCCATGTGACACAATCTCCTCTAAAATCCCCATGTGTTCACCAAAGATTTTATCTCAGTTGCGTCCGGGTTCATGGTGGCTTGTAGACTAGCAAATTAATCAACCATCCACATTGAGAGGAAGGGACATGTTATAGCATGTTTGTTTTACTCACTTTTTCACGTTTGAGCCCTGTGCTTAATAGAAGCCAGTGACACTTTTCTTCTAACAAACACTCGTTTGCATTGAAAGGAAGTTTAACCAAATAAGTCCTTAGTAGTAATGAACTTTGTTACAAGGTTTGGGTTTGTGTCATTTGATATGAATCGAGAGTTTTCCAGAAAAGAAATGAAGGAATAATTTTGTTCAGTTCTTTTTCTAAAATAGTTGTTATTTAACTAATATTTGTGAGTCTTTTTTATCACCTTATTATCTTTGTTTTATAATCTTTTATTATACTCATCTTTGAATATTATTTAAACAATATGTGTTTTTTTTCTTTTATGATAGGAAGTCGTCCTTATTTTGCAATTGTTTTTTAAATTTAGTTGAAAATTTAGCCATCTAATTTTTTTTTTGGTCAGGGAGGCGGGAGTGTTAGGAGGGTGGAGATTCATTTCACAACATAAATTGATCTCAGGATGAAGCTTTTTCAAGGCTTTCCATCTTACCATTCTGCCACTGACCTCAACCTCAAAATGAAGTTGTTTATAAGTTGAGGCAACTTTCCAAAATCATATTAAAAAAGATTAAATCTCTAATTTGGTCTTCTAAATATTATATCGATATCACATTGGTCCTGTAAAGAACGTCGACATCAATTTAGTTCTTGAATTATCGGAAGTAACATAATTTTGGTTCTTCAAAAAAATTGATATCAATTTAATCCCTCAATCATTGAAAAATATCATCAATTTAATTCCTCAATTATATAAAATTGACATTAATTTAGTTTCTCAATCATTAACATTATATTAATTTAATCTCTATACATATACAGGATTTTGATATTACTTTTCTTAATTTAAGGATTAAATTGATATCGATATTCTTTAGAAAACCAAAGTAATGTCAACATAATATTTGGACGATCAAATTAAGAACTTATTCTAAGAAAAAATGTAAGATAACCATATTTAGAAGTTGTCTCAGCCCATCCCATGATGACTTTCAAGTTAAAACATTAAAAAATTTAACTTCTCACAAGAATATATATGGAAGAGGTGGGTGCTAGCTATATCCTCATCTCAAATTGTAACCATAGAAGAAATCGGCAATGCATGGCACACACAGAAGAAATAATACTATGCATCATTCACATCTACAAAAGAACACAGAAGATTCAAATTCAAATAACTCATATGCACCGACTCAAAACTAATAAACCATTCTCAAAAATTCAAATATGACAAATATTTATCAATCAAGCAAAGGGCAAAATCACTCACATTCACTACAAATATACAATTTCAAAAATTGAACAAGGCGAACAACTGAAATCAACATCAATATGCAAAAATTTTTAATTAAGGTGGGAAGTCTCGCTTTAGTCCAATGTAACTTTCAACTTGTGTTTTTATTTTTTTACAACAACTTTCCAACTGAATTTTAGAAAAATAAAAAATAAAACAAAGCAAAACAAAAGTGAGAAGTTATATCAGCTTAGAGCAACTTTCCACTCTGAAAAAAATGCATATACTAATAAATAATGTTTAAAAATGGGTAAAATAAAATTCTAAAAAAATTAATATTATGATAAAAAAAAGATGATATTTGTGTTCATTTAAAAAGATGTATAGAAAAATTAGAATGAAAATATATAAAAAAGAGTGTTAATAGGATCATATAAGTGTCTCATAAAATGTACAATATATATAATGGAAAGACTGTTAATTAACAGGGAAAAAATATAAAAATTCCCTCAAATTTTGAGTCATGTGCAATTTATTTCGTCAGTTTTAAAAAGGATCAATAGACACACTCATTTTTTATTAGATGTGTAGAAAACCTCAATTTATTTGACTAATGGATTAAGTGCGAAGATTCTTCAAGGTTTGCCTCAAATGATAAAAAAGGCCCATTCATTCTTTTTTTAATGTGCAAAAAGAAAACCCCATCAAACATACTTTCATCTAGTTAAAGGATCAAATGCAAAAAACCCTCTAAAACTTTAAGTTATATGTGATTTATCCTATGAATTTTGGAAAAGAATACAAAAAATGTTTGTTCTTAGTTAAATGTGTAAAAAAAAAAATACATCCATTTGATTGTCGGTGTCAATAAAAATAATCTAAATATGATTGAAGCTCAAAAATCTATTTGTAGTTTTGTACATTACATAAGTCGACTTACTCACTTTAAGAGAGTAGAAGTAAATTTACACTTTCAAGAAATTGTGCTTAGAACTCATTTTATAGTATAGAAGCCAACTTACATAACACAAAAGACTTCTTACATTTAGCTAAAACTTACGGTATTTCAAAAAGAAAAAGCGTCATAAGTATAACCTTATGTAATTGAAAAGACGCCTTATGGTTTAACAATGTTAAGATTGTTTTATGTCAGCATGTGATGCCACACATCGATTTTTGTTATTAAAATGAATGTCTATTGAAAAAAGAGTTCTTTTGCATATTTAATAAAATAACAAATGTGTCTTTTACACTTTATCTGTTAGTCAAATTGAAGTATGCTGGATAGAGAGGATTTTTTGCATATTTAATAAAGTATGAGCCGTCTTTTGACCCTTTAAGAAAATCAAGAAATAAATTGCACATGATTAAATTGGGGGATTTTTTTTGGATACATTTTATCCTAATTAATATCCTACGCTCACCGTGAGGCACTTTCTGCCATTCATCTAGCAAGCAATTGTTACCAAAATATGATGTCATTTTTTTAATGTGAATAAGAAATATTCTCATATAGTTAAATATATTTGAATCGCTTCGTATATTTAATTTTTTTATACTGGAATGATAATGATATCATCCTCTAGTATCATTATTACCTCACAATACATAAATTGAAAGCACCAAAAGAAAACAAAGTATCAAACCCATCAGGGGAGGCAAACATTGCCACATGAAGTGCACAAATTAGCAAAGAGTTTACTTGCACATCACATTTTACATCATAGTTTCTTCACAAAATTGATCCACAAAATGGTGTGAATCCTGGTCAGGTTTATAATAAAAAGTAATGTCTACAAAAAAAAAAAAAACAATTGACAAGCAAGATGCAACAAACATTAATCGTTGAGTGGCAGGCTGAAGACTCTGTAGTAGATGACACGGTGGGACCTATCAGTTATGTATCTCTTCGGACTCTGCAGCAATTTCCTTGCTAATTTGGGTTCGCTTGGTGGTTACTGGCAGTTACAAATGGTTGTGCTTGGGACTCTGACCCATGTTGCTCTCTTTGCATCCCTATTTATATATGACCCTCAGCTGAAACTGAAGAGTGAAAGACCTTCAAATACCATACAAGATTGCGTGCATTAGCCTCCAAGAAAACAAAGAATCTCTTCTCTGATACACGCCCATCTTCTGAAATCTGAATGCATGCATGCATGCATGCACAGTCACCATGGACAAGCCCCTTCTCTCCAATGATGCATCTACGCATGATCTTGGCGAACCTCTTATCACCAATGAAGCCGAGACTCCTGATGATGATGATGATCTGAACCTCTTCGCCAAAGGAAAGATTACCTATCGCTCACACTCTGCTCCATTGCTGTTCTTCAATGATATTGGGGAAGATTTTCATGACCCTCTCGAACCCAGAACTGCCCCAAAGCCACCAGCTTTAATAGTCAGGCTATCTTTCATTTGTGTTTTCTTGTATGTGGCAATTGGGGTTGCGGTGTACTTGACAAGTGGGAGTTTCAAGGGCACTGCCACAGTCAAGCCTGTAGATGCTGTGTACTTCACAGTGGTAACTCTTTGCTCAATTGGGTATGGAGATGTTGTTCCTGACACCACATTTACCAAGATCTTTACGTGTGGTTTCATCTTGGTGGGCTTTGGATTTTTGAGTTTTCTGCTCAATCAGTTGGTTGAATACATTTGTGAAAGACAAGAAGCATTGTTTTTGAGCATGAAGGATGAGAATCGATGTGAGAGAATGCTCAGGACGTATATGATTGATAGAGGGAAAGAAAGATTGAGGATAAGAGCCAAAGTTTGCCTGGCTTTGGCAGTTGTAATTGGTTTCATTGCTGTTGGAACAGTTGCAGTGCACATTCTTGAGGATCTGAGTTGGGTGGACAGTTTTTATCTCTGCATTACTTCTGTTTCAACAGTGGGTTATGGGGATTATTCTTTCACAACTGTAACTGGAAGGTGCTTTGCAATTATATGGCATTTGGTAAGCACATTGGCAGTTGGCAGGGCCTTTCTATACCTCACTGATTATAGCATGAACTCGAGAAATCGAAAGAGCACAAAATGGATTCTTCAGAAGAAGTTTAGCTTATCAGATTTAGTGGCTGCAGACCTTGATCATGATGGATCAATCAGGTATACCTGTTATTTAGCACATGGATTCTTTCTTTTCTTTTGTCAATCAAACTTGAGCATATGAATTTACAGTTTAAACTTTACATCAATGTTGGTAACCTCCTACGACATCTGTCCTCAGAATCAGTGATAGCTATCATCATTAGTAGTCAAGGCCTAATTAAAAGCAAGAATATGGACTGGATATTAAATAAAGTTGATAGCCAAAGCCTGTTTGAATCACTTTAAAAAGAAGAAATTGTAGGGAAAATTGGGTCTGATGATGACATATTAGAATGTGGGAACCACTGTGTAACTCAGGTTCCTCGAGCATTTTGTAGTTTGTGCTTCACAATCAATGCATGAAGGGGAAAGAAGTCCAAGAACCATCATCATCTCAGATCAAGATTTTTGTTGGTATCAAATCACAGTATATGTGCACATACCACTTACCTCCATCCTGAAAGAAGGAACAACTTATTTTAGAGCTCCAAGAAAATATAACGCTGCAACATAGGATAAATAACATGTTGCCCTCTTGTTGTCTTTAACCCTCTACTATCAATTTCTATCTTCTTAAAAGTCCTTTCCCATCTCTCTGCTGACCACATGGATTCGCCCTGTTTTAAAATTAGACATGAATTTCCTCAATCAGAATTAATCCAAGCAATAGGTGACCTTAGAAAATATCTGTAGCTGAATTATTGCCAAGGGAACATGAGCTCAGTTCAAATGCCAACAGTTTGGGATCGTAGGATACATTTGACATAATTCCACTCTATTTAGTTTACAATGTCCTGAAACTAGATATAATGATTATAGAAATTCCAGTTCTAATTTGACCAAATGGGAAAGCAAACGTGGCAAAACAGACTCAAGAAAAGAGGTAAAGAGTTTGTGTTTCAGCCAATAGGCCTAAGTCTGCAGGTAAATATGATGCAGAAATTTTCAGTTTAATGGAGAATACTGAGTTGTATTCCTCATTCACATCTTATTTTTGAATAAACACTTGTAAAGAAGACACACAGAGCATAGTTATTAGGTTCACAAACTTTGCCAAATATGCGATATGTGAGGGGTATAACACTGCAAACCACTGTGGATTTGTATAGTGAATTGGTACTCATGAACCAATTTGCAGTTCCCAAGGGAGGTGAGCGAATTTGGTAACTCTGAGACATAGTCTCTCTAGCAAAAGAACACGGAGAATGATCATGTTCTAAGAAACTTTTTACGTGAATTATGTGCAGATGATATTTGTTTTTTCCAAGTTTTATCACAGACCAGCTTCATTGTTAGTAACCTTTTCCTTTTATCCTTGCAGCAAGTCTGAATTTGTCTTATTCAAGCTTAAGCAAATGGGGAAGATAGCTGAGAAAGACATTCGGCAAATAAGCAAACAATTTGATTCCTTGGACACTATCAAGTTGGGCAAGATTACTTTTGCTGCCCTCATGGAAACTGTCTAATTCAAACATCTATCCTATGGAGGCTTGTTTTCCTGATCTTTCCCTGGCAACTTATCAGTGTAGAGCAGATTGTGCAGCAGTACCAACCATTTATCACCCATGCGTATGAAATTTGGATCTGCAGTCTGGGAAACATGAGCCATTTCTTGCAACAAAGCTTCAAAATTGAAAGGCATCATTTCAAAGGGCTAGTCCATTGATCTGCTGATGTGATGACATAGCTACATGTGAATAAAATACGCAAAACTTTGGATTCTTGTGATACTCCTTGCTGTGAACAAATTCTAGGTTCTTACTACTTAGAAATGCCGCACCAAATAATTTTAGGTAGTTGTGAAACTTGAGACGCTCGTTAGGAGTTGCATGTATAAGAATTCAATCCCTTTCTTTATTCTAGAAGGCCTGAGTTAAACATGACTTGGTTCACACATACATCTAATACATTTTTTAAAAAAAATCTTATGCACAGGACAGGAAATCCTCAGATACAAGAAATTTACATTTGCTAAATTATAACCTGCATCACTAAATTTATTTTTGGATATGTGAACGATCATCTCAACATTTCTCTACACCAATTTACATAAATTTCAAGAAATGTACAAAAGTTATACTTCTTTGTCTGTACAACTGTTGTCTAATTAACATTACTCAATTGAAGGACAACTTTTATCTCTTAAAAAAAACCATTGTTTGATTAGCGAGAAAATGTTCATGTTGCCTTCAAAATTGAAGTCTTCGTCAATTGCTTACACTGTTGTTTTAAAGTCATGAACAGGAACAATTTGACCCCACCAATGTTTGATAAAATCCTATTCACACACATGTAATCTTATCTTTGTTTCAATATGCAAACTGTAGTCAAAGCTTGATTTCAAACTTGTGGTATATTGTATCCAATTTTCAATTTCTTAACTTTTTTGGTTCTCCGGGTCAAACTAATATTGTTCATGTGCAGGAAAAAGTCCAGTTTTGTGTGTTCTCACACCCTCACTTTCAAAGTATTTGACTATTTGTCTTTTAAACATTGCTAACTGCTTTCACTTGTCCCAAATTTTCAAAGGTTTGAACATCCACGTCTTCAAAAAAAAAAAGTACTTGAACATCCTTCAATTTCCAAGATGGTTTTCGTCAAAAGCTAGAAATAGATGTAAGCCAAGCGAAAATCAATTACTAATGTGGAGGTGCTATAATTAGTTCGAAAACGATCCTACTCCAATTATGTTTGAATTAATTTATTTTATATTTAAAATAAATTAAAATTTAAATTTTATTAAAAAATTTTAAAAAAATAACTTTTTTTAAAAATTAAACTGAAGTAAACATGAGTATTTTTTTATTTTTAGTAATAATCTTTTTCTTTAAATTTTTTTTCTTTCTTCGTAGTTTAGTGTGAATCATGATTTATCTCTCTTTCACCTTTGCAATAGCGTTACTAAGCCAACGACCTATATAATTACACTCTCCCATCTTGCAAAGTGGTACTTAGACAGCACTCAGTAATTCCATTTGGATCCTCCTAGCCCCTAGCATTAAGGTTATGTTATTAAAACAAAAAAACAGAGAGACACAAACTAAGTTTGCATAAAATTAGTAATTAATATTATTATTACTAGCTGTTTGAGACATATTGTGGTGCTTTTCAAATTTTTATTCAAATTATATAACTAATTTTTTATAATAATTATAAATTAATTGGCTAAATAAAAAATAATTTTATGAGAGAAAAAAATATGTTTAACCGCTCTTGTAAGTGTAGCTAATATAAAAGAAGATAAATTTTCATAAGAGTCGGAAGAATTTGAAGGCAGCTTGTAATTCTAGAATGTAATTATTAAAAATATATTTATATTTATAATTTTATTCTTTTTTTTAATTTATATTTGATTTTTTTAATGATCTTTTGAAATAGAAAAATTAGAGACAAAAGAGAAAAATCTTCTAATATAGTTATTAAAAAATATTTATATTTATAATTTTATATATATATATATATATGTGTGTGTGTGTGTGTGTGTGTGTGTGTGTGTGTGTGTTTGTGTGTTGTGTATAAAATTAAACATAAGTCATAGAAATAGAAGACTTTTCTCAAGAAATTTTGCACCTAGAAAGTCTTTCACTTTTTTTAAGTCTTCTATTTCTATGACTTATGTTTAATTTATTTATATATATATAGAAAGTCTTTCACTTTTTTTAAGTCTTTTATTTCTATGACTTATGTTTAGTTTATATATATATATAAAATAGAATACTTAGAAAGAGTGGAAGTCTTTCCAGGTGCGAAATTTCTTGAGAAAATATCTATATATATAATAGAAGACTTAGAGAAGACTTTGTAAGTGCAAAATTTCCTAAGAAAATGTCTGGAGAAAATTGAGAGCTGGACCACGTGACTGAAAATTAAGAAAAAGGTTCATGATCTTCATTAATTCTTTATTTGGCATTGTGGAGGGCAAAAGAAAAGAAGGGTTACAATAGAAAAAAACAAAGAAAAGAAAGGAAGGAAAAATTGAAAGAGTTATTACTTATTATGTTTGATATCATTTAATAAAAAAGAATAAAAATACATATAAATTACTTTATTACTCTTCATAACTTATAACATTATTTGATTTTAGTATGAATAAAGTGATAAAGCAAAATTTTAGAGTTTTTTTTTCTTTTCCAATCCCTTGGATAATGGAGGGATGCAAAAATATAAGACTAATGGAAAGTTAATCATTCTAAATCTTTTTCTTTCCCCCTCTTAAATTGGAAAAATTTTTGAATAAATATTATCTACTTTAGGCATTTAAATCAGCTTTTGACATATTTACATTTATGATTTTGAGAAAGAAGTATATTTATAACATAGCTTACATATATGCAAACATGTCAAAAATTGATTTGAGTGTTTATTGTAGATAATATCTAATTAAGAATTTTTACTTAAATTGATATTAAATAAAGAATGAGGTTAATCATTATGTTCTTTCCTTTTCTTTACACTCAGAAAATGCATATTAACAAAGGTTGAGTGTGGAAATTTGAAATATGGATTTCTCATGAAAGCCTTCTTGTATCTTGTCCTACATAATTATACAATAATAACAAGGCGTTAGTATTTTAAAAAAATTTATAATCCCATCAAAGTCTAATGCATAGAGAAAAAGAAAATAGCAATAATTTCATGTGGTAGTTAGATGTTATGATTCGAAAAGGAAATTTAGCACATATCAAAAGAGCTACCAGGCTAAGCCATTCAAAGTTTCACAACTTTTGTACTATTGGAAGTTTGTTTGCTTAAATTATGAAATTTTTTCAACAATTCACGCCCTAACTATCCTTGTTTGGAAAAGCAAAGACTTAACTTTAGAATTGTCTACGAAGACTGAATGGTACATGTTAGAACAGAAGTTAGAATAGAATATTTTACTGATAAAAGGAATTATCATCATCTTAGTTATAATTTCCACACATGTATGAACTATTCTGTGAAAGAATTTTTCTTATAAATAAATATTTATTTTTATGCACCATCTGTTATTATTATTATTATTATTATTATTATTATTATTATTATTATTATTATTATTATTATTATTATTATTATTATTATTATTATATAAAGCGGAAGCTTGACACTTGCACAGTTTCTATTAGTAGGCAAGCAAATTTTGCTTCTTTCCATTTTGTTCACTCAAAAATCGGTTACCAAAATATGTGCTCAATATGTAAAAAGAAAATACATATTGGATAAGGAAATTATAATAGATGGTATAATTTAAATATTTTCAATTAAACATATTATGATTATGTATTACATGTTAATTTATAAAGGATATGAAGAATAAATATTTAATTTCATATTTAGTTGTTAGTTAAAATAAGTTGTGTAATGCATATGGGTCAAAAGTTTGTGCAACTTTGCCCATGTAACTTGAATTATATATGACGCCTCTAAAGTACTCACTGTTTTAAGGGTTTGAACCTCATGTTTAGTAAAATATCTTATTTTTTTAATTGGATTTAGGACTATTATATACATATAGTCGAGCCTTGGCAACTAGCATTCAGAAGCAAGACCCTGACGGAACCGTTTTAAATCAATGCATTATGCAACCATGTAAGTGAAACAAATGTGGGTGCTTCATGGTTTCTTTTTTTTTTTAAAGAGTTTTCAAGCATTTTGCCCTAAAATAAATTAATGCATACATGATATCGCATTTTCCATGCATCTAAAAGTCTTTATCCTTTTGTATTCTTCCTCCCAAAGTAGTCAAAAGCTAGAAAGAAAAGTAAACCATGTGAAATCTTTCTCCTTTTGAAATCAAGGTTTTCCCGTGTTCTTGTGCCTTAGTTCATCAACGGATGAAACATGCACTAATTTTCTTTTTCATTTCTTATTTTTTCTCAACTATTTTCAAACATGTTTATCTATCTGTTTAACCTCTGCAATAGCGTTAGTAAAGTAAGCCAACCACCTATATAATTAGACTCTCATCTTTCAAAGCGGTAAATAGACATCACTCAAGAGTCCCATAAGTTCTCATTTACAATGGTTCACTTCACTTCACAAGTTTCTATTGTTTTGCTGCTTCTGATATCTGCAATGACATTTTGCATAAGCAATTGTAGCAAACATGGGGTGGTTCGTTGCAACGAGAAGGATCGATGGATACTGTCAATCTTCAAACAAGGAATCATCGATCCTTCCAACCGGCTCTCCTCATGGTCCTCTGAAGAAGATTGCTGCGCGTGGAAAGGAGTCCGGTGTGACAACATCACAGGCAGAGTTACAAAGCTTGATCTTAAACGGGATGTATTTGATTATGACGGATCAAAACGTTTGAAAGGTGAAATTAACTTATCTTTGCTTGAACTTGAATTTCTAAGTTACTTGGACTTGAGCGGAAATCAGTTTGAAGCTATAAGCATTCCACCTATCCTTGATTCTGCTGCCACAAGTTGGAGATATGACAACCAATCACTAGTCACACCTCTTTTTCCGCTTGCTAACTTCTCTAACCTCCATTACCTTGACTTATCCTTTAATTATTATCCTCGCATGGATAATCTTCACTGGCTTTCTCGATTTTCTTCCATAAAATATCTCAACCTCAGTGGAATTCAACTTCACAATGAGACCAACTGGCTTCAATCCGTGGCTAAGCTTCCTTTATTGTCAAAGTTAGGCTTGAGCTATTGTCAACTACCTAGTATTAGCTCATCCGTTAAATATGTGAATTTTACTTCACTCGTGACTCTTGATCTTTCTTCCAACTATTTTGACTCTGAATTACCACACTTGATTTCTATTTTCAGAAGTAACATCTCCTATCTTGACCTCAGCTTTAACAGTTTAAAAGGTCAAATACCTAGGAGCTTGTTAAATCTACGAAATTTGAGAGTCCTTCTTCTGTCGTTTAACCAACTCAAAGGACCAATTCCAGATTGGTTAGGCCAACTTGAACATCTCCAATACCTTGGCTTATCCGACAACTTGTTTTATGGTTTCATTCCTTCAAGTTTAGGAAATCTCTCATCTTTAATTTACTTAGATATCGAGTCCAATTTGTTGAGTGGCAATCTTCCAAATAGCCTTGGAAGACTCTCCAACTTAGAGACTTTAACAGTCGGAAAGAATTCCTTTTCTGGTGTACTTTCTGAAACAATTTTTTCAAAGCTCTCTAATTTAAAAGTACTGGACTTGAACAGTTTAGCTTGTTCATTCAATTTCGATCCTGATTGGATTCCTCCATTTCAACTCGATCGCATTGATTTGAGCAATACCTTTCAAGGTCACAATTTTCCAGCATGGCTATATACACAGAGGTCTCTGTATTATATTGACATTTCTAGCTCAAGAATTTCATCTGTACATGGTGATATATTTTGGAACCTTATGGCTAGAATTGGTGAGCTCCATTTGTCCAACAATTCAATCAGTGGAGACATATCGAATTTAACTCTCACATCTTACGTCTTATATTTGGACCATAATAATTTCACAGGAAGGCTCCCACAACTTTCAGAACATGCCTCTATTGTGGATGTATCCTACAACTCCTTCTCAGGAGCACTTCCTGATAGTTGGGAGAATTGCAAACATTTGACTGATATTAACTTGAGGAGTAATAAGCTAGCCGGTGAAGTTCTACTTTACATATCAAACATGACAAGATTGAGATTCATGGATCTTGGACGAAATTAATTTTTTGGAACTATACCGATCAAGATGCCACGTAGCTTAGAAGTGCTGATATTAAGATCCAACCAGTTTATTGGCACTATTCCACCACAGCTATGCAATCTATCTTCTCTGCATATATTGGATCTTGCCAATAATAAACTTTCAGGGTCTATACTTCACTGTTTCTGTAACTTCACCGATATGATTACATACGAGGCTTCCATTTTATACTCACTCACTTTGTTTATGAAAGGTCGAGAATTTGAGTACAAAAATAATTGGCAATCACGGATCATTGACCTTTCAAGTAACAACTTATCTGGAGAAATTCCTCCAGAATTGTTTCGGCTTATCAAAGTCCAGTCCTTGAATTTATCTCGAAATCATTTGACTGGAATGATACCAAATTCGATTGGGAAAATGAAAAATTTGGAATCTCTTGATCTCTCCAATAATCAACTTTCTGGAGAAATTCCTCAGAGCATGTCTACTTTGTCTTTCCTAAGTTACATGAACCTATCATACAACAATTTTACTGGACAAATCCCATTAGGGACTCAGCTACAGAGTTTTGATGCATGGAGTTATGTTGGGAATTCCGAACTATGTGGAGCTCCTCTTACAAAGAACTGCACAAAAGAAGAAAATCCTGATAAGACAAAGCAATATGCAAGAAATGAAGATGGTGAACCTGAAAGAGATTCACTCTATCTTGGGATGGGAGTTGGATTTGCTGTGGGCTTTTGGGGAATTTGTGGTTCTCTATTCCTCAATAGGGCATGGAGGCATACATACTTTCGGTTGCTTGATCGCGTAGTTGACTATCTTTATGTTACTGTGACGATAAAAGTTAAGAGCTTTTTCGCATAATGAAAGTTGAGGTATACTCTCTCTCTCACTCTTTCATTATCTCAGGAGCTAAATGAATTTTAGAAAAAAAAAAGCATATCGTATTAGTTTAAAAGTTGATTCTCAAGTAGTCCCACGCACTATCCTTCATTCATTCGGCTTTCTTGAATGAAAGAATATTGTAATTATGTAATAACAAAATTAAAGTATAAGTGGTAACAGATGATAATTATAATTTATATTATAT
Source organism: Castanospermum australe (assembly GCA_019955255.1). Classification (NCBI taxonomy): domain Eukaryota; kingdom Viridiplantae; phylum Streptophyta; class Magnoliopsida; order Fabales; family Fabaceae; genus Castanospermum; species Castanospermum australe. The sequence goes on along the minus strand of NSJW01000331.1, from coordinate 762,815 downwards.
TTTTGTAACTTAATATTTCATTTAATTACAATGAACAAATTAATATTGAATGAGTATACAATATTTTGTTATTTAAAAACTAAAAAAATTCTAATTGGAAATTTTCATTATGTATTCATCTAACTATTTTTCAGAAGACGTATTCATTTTAGGTCATTGGTTTCACTCTTACTAACATATGTTGTTGGTTTAAATATCAAGCTCTTCAATAGCAATATATAATTTTTTATTAGATTAAGCAAATAATTATGATTATATTTATTTTTGATGTTATGATTGATAAATTTTTATGTAAAAAATTAAAATTAATTTTCAAATATAAAAACACAGAGAAAAATTATAATTATACCTTTAACAATTTTATATTATTAAATCTAAAACATATCAAAGATTTTATAATACTATAAGAATGTCCCCACTGAGTAGAATTTTTGGGTCTCTGATTGGGATTGGATATGTTAGATAGTGAATTTAGGTGTTGTTATTTAGAATTTATTTAGAATTTATTGATTAAATTGAATAATTTAATTATTTATGATTAATATATGATTTGTTAATATTTTCTATGTTTATAGAACATTAAAGGAAACTTCTAGTTCAACTATGCGAATTGTTAAAAGAAGACTCACTTGAAAATCGGTAAGTACAATAATTAATTTTAATTGACTATATATCTATTTGAAATATTAAAAATTTTGAATCAAATTTGTATTATTGGAATTTGAATATATTAGAACTAATCTTAGGAGCTCATTAGACAAGTAAACTTTTACAAAACTCAATGTTGAACTGTGAAAATGGTTATGATGAAATGTTGATTGAACTCAAAGTTTTTGTTATCGTGTAATATATTAACTTTTCAAATTGTCATGGCTATATACACAAAAAATGGTTTTGCACCAATGATGGTAGTTGATAGACAATTGTTTATATCTATAGAAAGAAGATTGACATCTATTTAAGCTTAAGTTTTCTAACTTTAAAAATCGGTCTCTTTGAAATAAGTTTATTTGCATAAATTAAGTCTTTTATTGTGTCCACTTGAAAGAAAAATTTCTTTCAAATTTATATTACTATACATTTTTTGTAATTGATTTCTTTTAGAGAAAACCATGTCGTACTCTGTATCATGAACATTAACCTAGTGCACCTCAAATAATTGGATTAGACCCTAGTTATGCAGGGAACATACTGGCCGTGTGTGTAGGCCAATACATATAGCTTAGATATGGTTTTGAGCTTAGCACTTGTATACTCTTGAACTATGTGTTCAGTCAGTTCAAATTTTGGACTTGTCTAAAAGTATACCTACGAGCTGCATGATGGTCAATTTTGGATCTAGCTAATAAATTGTCCCACATGAATTATGTTTTAATTGATTACTATACATACTTAAATTATTAAAAAATTATGTGTCGACTTAAACGTTTTATTACATTTTAGTTGGGATTTCTGTGACCATGATTAGAACAATTTCGCTTGAGAAAGTATTATACATAATTGTTTTGTTGTTAAATATTTTTTAGTTAGGTAACTTGATGCATATATTTTCAGGAATTGTTTTAAAACAATTTTCATTGAAAAGTTCACACCCGATTGTCTCATTTTTGTTGTAGTAGCTGTTAATTGCTTGTTGAATTATAAACTTACTCAAATCATTGTTACATATTTTGCAGATAAGAGTTAATATGTTACTTCCTATTTTACTCCTCCAGATTGATCGATGGAGTTTACAAGTATTTTTAGTTACCCATACATTGTTCGTGTGTGGGCAAGTTTGAGTATTTATATAAGATTTGTTTTCTCTTTTTTTTTTGTTGGGTACAAATATAGGATTTGTTTTCTATATTGATTTGGAAGCCTTGTATGTTATATTTTTATATATGCTTCGTTATTTCCAAACATATGTCCTAAGCCAACGTGCTATTACAACTTAATTAGATGACAATTGATGTGTTAAACTTTTTAGAGTGAAGCTGAGCCGAAGGTTAAAGATATTACTCTGAGATCAACAAGCTTTCACAATCCTGTGAGCCTTAATGTTTATTAAATTTGATCAATGAGTTGTCTCAACTCATATAATTCTTATAATACATGAAATTATAGAAGTGAAACTCGGTGTAAGATTAGGGAAACGATAATCTTAAATCAGATACCTTTATTACTAAATATTTTAAAAAGTGAATGTCAAAACAAGACCAGAGTCATCACTCCAGGAGACATAATGCAACTGATGTAGCCCACATGACCATGGGATAATCAATCATTGCACAAGTTTTGTCTTGGATTCAAGGCAGCTCCACTTCATTCTAGCTTAACATCTTAAATCTCAATTAAAACACCATAAGTACATCCCGCGGTTTGACCCAAACCCAAGTTCACAAAATTTCTCAGTCAAAAGATGCAGCCAAGTTTCACGCAAAAAAAAGAAAGGAAAAAAAAAAAAAGAGATGCAGAAGAGAAACTGGAAAAGAAATTCAACATACGGAGCTGAGCATTTCAAGCATTACATCAAGACATTTTATCAACTCAAGATTCTACATTTTTAACCTTTAAACCCAGAACTCAATAGAAAATAGTAATCTTAACGATTCCCCACAACAACCAGAAAAATAAATCGATGAGCGGATACTCTAAGCACACAAACAAGACTCAATCTAGTGGTCACAACACTTCTAACTCAAGGTTTCAACTATAAATTGAAGGAAATAAGTTAGATACCAATTCTAAATCATTAGCAATATTTACAAAAGGACCTTACTATGGACAGAATTCAATATTAATTAGGAAGGATTCAGGGGTTGACAATTTCATGCATTCAAATTAAACCTGCATGTTAGCTTTCAATCACAAAAAGGAGCAATGATTTGAAGTTCTCTAGTCCAAGTTATGCATCAAACACTACATAATTGCCAAACAGCGGTGATATGACAAATCAGACCCTACTTTCAATGCAATCTGGTGTTTAGGGGAAAAGAATTAAAACCTGACATTTTTATGGTTAAAAGCCTTGGAGTCAGGTTTCCAACAAGCCATATGGTGAATGATTTCCAGTTGTGCAGCCTAAATTATGAGTAGAACATTGCATGCTTCCAGCCAGGGAAAATATGCAGAAACAGACCAAACTTTGGAAAAAAGTTTGGTATCAATTGACAAGGAGATAAAATCTCGAATGTTTATAGATGAAAGCCTTTTGTCTTAGCTTTCTATTGGGACAAACAGTGCGAATTAGAGGCATGCAACCTAAGTTATGCGCAAAACAATTAGTGTTTCCCAAAACAAGAATTCTAAAGAAAATAGCCTTGACTTGGGAAAAAAAAATGGTTTTAACTGGAAAAGTGTCATGAGCTGGAACTTTTATGCATGGTAGCCATTCTTGTCAGCTTGCAAACACAGAAACCAAACCAGTGTGCAAATTAGAAATGTGTAGCCTAAGTTATACACGAAATAGTGAGTGCTGCCCAAAACAAGAATTATGCAGAACATACCTGCTTTGACGAAAAAACAGACATCAACTGGCAAAAAATTAAAAAGCTGGGATTTTTAGAGCTGAGAGCCTTTTTTCTTAGGTTAGACGTAACGAATCCCAAATCACATATTTTTACACAAATTCATGCAATCAAAATAATCCATAACCAGGAAAGCAGCATGGGAATAGCCATACATTTACTTAGGGTACATGGATGATGAATGGAATAAAAAATCCCCTGCAGCTTGATTACCACCAAACAATCCTTGCGAGATCTGAGGCCCAAGAATTAAACAGCATCTAATACTTTTGCATTAAACAGAAATTAAATGAATGAGGAAGCCATGATCTCAAGCCAGATTTGTCTCCTTTGGCACAGAAACTTGCAGAACAAACTTAAAAACAGCAAATCAGAAACTTATACTTGAGCCAGCACCAAAGGTATAACAAATCAGCAGGTTTTCAACTGTGCAGAAACAAAATTCGTGAAGAACATGTTCAGCAGAATTCTGAAATGATAAATAATACAGCCTATGCTACACATGCCCATGTAAAAACTTAGAACAGATCATGAAAGTAATTATGGGTTTAAGTACAAACTCTATGATTAAAAAAAAAATATATCCTATGCAAATTAGATTCAACCTTTGACACCTATTACTAGTTTTACCATGAAATACAGAACTAGAGACACCGGTGCATAGGAGCCAGCCAAGGTAGATTTGCTTCAATACCAAAGTATTCCAAGACCCGCCCCAGCGCCAAAAGCTCAAACATAGACAATAAGCAAAGAACCTTGGCTACATGACGCCTATGTTTTCATCCGGAAATGGAAACTTAGCATAAGCTTCACCGAACAAATGGACGGAATAACAAGAATCACAGTTTATTGAGAAATCGAAATTCAATAACCCAAAATCTAATTTTCATCATCCATGAGTTTAATTTGGAAGCACATTAAATCATTTTGTCAGCCCAATTTGACAAAACCTATCATTTTGATTTCTTATAAACATCCCCAGAAGGAACTGAGGAAAAATAAGTGGTGCACATTATCCAAAATTAATCACGCCAAACTATTAAATGAAAAAATTAATTTTAAAAATTAAAAAAAAATGGACTAATCCATTCTCTAACTCACGACTAACGAAACAAACCACAAACCACAACCACAAACAGAACAAGAATCAACATACCCATTCATTGATATGTCCACTGAGAAGCAAAACAGATTCAACAAATCGAAATTAATGACTACAAAAGAGTGCTAAGAAGTCCACAGATTTTCTCAATGAGACGTTGGGTTAAAACAAAATTGAATCCCTTTGGCGTTAATCAAGAAACTGAGAGGGCAAAAATCCAGTGACTGGAAAGCAAACAAACACTAGCCGAATTTGCACTCGAGCACGAACCCAGAATCAATTCGTTGCGGAATGGTGTTGCCGCGCAACAGAATCAGAAGAGGGGAATGTTGTTGGTTTTGGGTCAGGCGTCTCGATGGTTGGTTGTTTTGGGCTCAGTGTGGTTTCGGTGCGATTTGGGTTGATCAGTTTTGGGTCACTCCTCTCTTTTTATTATTACATATTATTACATTTATTTTTTTCACTATTTTATTTTCTTTTTTGGTCTTAAACAAAACATGCTACTCACATCTATCAAAAACATGTTTTTTAATGAAAAATTAAAGGGCAAGAAAGTGAGCTGACTAGGTCAATTCCTAAAATGGGTTCATGAGCTTTGGGTTGAATTCTTATGAGATTTCTAATGAAGTCTTAAATTTTAAGGTCCATCATTATGCTTAAAGGAATTTAAATGGTAAGGGCTTAGGTCTAGTGATTGGGTTACAATTTAATTCCTGGGATCACTTACTATTGTTATTTTTATTAATTTTTTAAAAATAAAAAATACTCAAACAAAATACGATGTTTAGATTCAGAAAAAAAAGGTGTTTACAATTGCTTGTGCCTCATAAGTGATGATAAAATAGCCAGCAAAGGCTGGTCCACAAACTCGATGCTACTTGGTTGAAATCAACTTTTGCCTCAAAAGATTGAAAGCAATGATAAGATTATGGGTGAAAAGGACTTTTATGAAACATCGGTGGTCAATTTGTTCCTGACTCAAAAAATAAAGTGTATTCAGTTGACGAAGACTTCAATTTAAAAGTGTTCTCAAGCTATTGTTACCAAGTTATTGTGGCATTGTGAGGTGTTTAGTGATATATGTTTCTATTAATTCACTTTTTTTCTTTACATATGAGGTTATGTGACTTTCGAGAAGTATCAAACTTCCGATATTATCGTACTCTAATTTTAGAAATTGAAATTGGTGCTTATCTCTGCTATCCAAGACCTCATCAATGAGAATTGGACAATGCGAATCTCTCGTGTTCAGAGAAGCAAATAGAGTAGCTAATTGGTTAGCCAATTATCTTCACAGCTTCCCTTTAAGTGTTCATCGTTTCGATGTTCCTCCATCTGGATGTGGTAGCTTATTGTTAGCTGACTTAGCTGGTGTTTCTTTCAATAGATCTGTAGTTGCTTGTTAGGGGCATTTGCCCCTCTGATATGCCCAAAAAAAAAAAATTGGTGCCTATTGAGTTATGAACATTAGTTCACCCTTTAACTACTTATATTGGGTCATCCAAAAGGACTTACTATTATACTCTAGCTCGGTAATGAGATACTTAATATTTGAAAAAAAAAAAAGAAAGAAAAGCTTGCACATTGTTTATACTATTTAATTTATTTTAATATATATAGTGAGTCCTACTAATATATTTATACAATGATTCACATATATATATTTGGAAGATTTATGTGTCTGTGTTTCATGTGTGGGTAATCTTCGAATGAATACTAATACTGCTACAAATCATCCTTAACTCTACCTTGCTCCTTTTTGCAGCCACACAAATCACCCTCACAAGAAACTTTTATTCATTGAAGCAAAGGGTACAGAGGAATTTCCCTGTTTTGGTCATTAAACCATAATGAAAACGTTCGTTTTCATAGAATGAAATTTTTGCTATGTGAATTCTAGGCTTTCTTTTGGGGAACATAACTGTTAAGAGCAAGTTAGGATAAAATTTTCGTTTTTCTCATTTTTCTTTCTTAAACTACCATCCAAACATAGCATCAGAGATTTAATTTTAGCATTAGAGGTTTAGTCTATTTATTCAATTTTTCAACTGTGTAATCTGTGTTTGTTAATTCGTCTCAATGATTCTTGCTGTAGTGCAGGTAGAAAAAAATAATTGTTGGCAACACAATTCAACTCTACTTGTATTTCTCATACCCCCACTTTCTCTCCAAAGTCGTCGTCTCTCATGTCACTCACTCCCAAACTGCTCCCACTTAGCATCAAGGGTTTGAGTGTTCTTCGATCTGACTACTTACAGAAACTATAGCAACTTTTTTTTTTTGGTTAATAAAAAGTTTAGGGGGTGAGAAAGGCATTTCAAAAGTCTAAGCGAAAGCTTATAGTGATATTTATGATATTCAAGCCTAAAATTTATAAAAATACATAATTCGATTCCAACAGTTAAATTAATCATCATTGACAACCATGTACCAACTTTAATTCTCCATCTTAAGCCTTTTGAAAATTTTCTTTTCCAAAATTATTAAACGCCATCCCAAAGCTGGCTTGTGGCCTAACCCAGCATCTAAGAAAAGACTCTGGAAGATAATATCCTTTCAAAAGATGATAGAACAAAGATGAATCACATCATTATGTGGCCAAATTTCTAGCCCAGCTTTCTTAGCACTACCAAATTTTTCATTCTCATTTTTAATTAAATGGATAGAAAACTGGCTATAAGGTTTAACCCTTATATATATTTTCACGTATTGATCACGTAGAAGTTGTTGTTTTCATACAAAGGCCCTATTTGATACACTATATAAGTGATAAATAATATAGTATAATTAATAATATTCATCATTAGATAATATTTGGACAAGATATTACATTACATAATATCCGATCAAAATAATTTTATTTAGCCTTACTCCTATAATATATAGGAATCAAATTATTTTATTTTATATAGTCTTATACAGTTAAAGTTAGATAAAATTATTTTAATCAGATAAATTACTATTTAATATTTTGTTTAAATTTATATAATATTAATTATAATACACTATCTATTTCTTATACGATATATTAAACAGGGTCAAAGTTCTACATATACGTAACTTGAAAGTCTTGGAAATTTTTTTTTGGAGATTTTGATCACAAGATCAAATTTCATCGAATATATATATATATTTTTTTTGGAGATTTTGATCATAAGATCAAATTTCATCGAATATATATATATATATATATATATATATATATATATATATATGTGTGTGTGTGTGTGTGTGTGTGTGTGTGTGATTCTTGTCATATGCCCCATACACCCATCTTCCATCCCCCTTTTCTTCCACAACACAGAAATTGAAGACTTAGAAACGTGAAAGACTCTGCGGGCGCAAAATTTCCTGAAAAAATGTTCTAAGAAAATTGGGAGTTGGGACCACAAGGTTGAAAATTAAATAACTTCATTGTGTACATTGAGTGTGGAAAACTCTAAATATGGATTTCTCTTGAAATATCCTAAATGTATCAAAAAGAGCTAAAATGCTGAGCCATTCAAAATGACCGATTTTGTACGTACTATTGAAAGTTTGTTTTTTTACATGATGAAATTCTTTCAACAATGGATGCATAACCACAGAATTTCAACGTATTGAACATGCAAAGGTTGTATACTTTCCACACAAATTTTTCCGCTACTGACAAATCTGGATGACTTGGAAAAAGCAAAAGCAAGACTTTTGTCTACAAATTACCAAATGGTCATTGTCAGAAAAGAAGTAATTAGAATGGATCAAGAACATGAAGAAGATATTTTTTTTATTTCATATTTATTTTGTATTCTGAATAATAACTCCATGGGTTAAAAAAATCAGTGCAACTTTGTCCTTGTAACTTGATTCATATGTGTGTCATGCCTCTAAGAGGCTTTTTCGAACTCAAAGATCGATGTAAATAAAAAATATTTATCCAAATAGTGTAAAATCTAAAGTAAACTTCGTTATTAATTTTCTAATTAAATAGGATTGCTTTTTTTTTTTTAATTTAGTATGTGTTTGGATTAATTTATTTTGTGTTCAAAATAACTTATAATCAAAATCTTAATTAAAGAACTTAAAAAAAATTCTAAATATTAATCAAATCCCAACATGCACTTGAAGTCATGATTGTAAGCTATGACTTCAGTAAAAATAAATTAAAAATTAAACAAAATAAATGTAGGCATGCACGACTTGGTATTTGTTAGAAATATGAGAGCAATGGCTATCAGCCCCTCTAAAAAGTCCGTACGTGTTTCAAGGGTTTGAATCTCATTTTTAGTAAAAAGTCTAATTTCTGTCGATGACTTCATATATACATGCATCCAAGTTGGGATTAATTAAGATAGGAAGAGCAATACATAATTAACATTGTCTTCATAAATTGTAACCAAAAACAAAAAACATTAATTGTCTACATAAACTATTATTTATTATATAACAAAATATAAGAGATTTTCTTGAGAGTTGCATATCATGGAAAGAGTTTTACTGTTATTACTCCCGACCCAAGGAGATTAGGCCTATAAGGCGGTTTCAATGGACCGAACACTATAAGGATACTCTTAGTTTATAACCAAAAAAAAAAATACAAGTGATTCGTTTTTTTTAAACATAAATAAGGAGTATCTCTATAGTCTATTTGAATCGTCGTATAGATCTAATCTTTTCGTACAAAAAGTAATAATAATATGACTCTCTTCATAAAATACAATTTTAAAAAATTGAACTGCAATCCTCCTATTTGAAAAATACAATTGATTCTTTAGAACTATGTTTGTCCTAGTTCTTCAATTGAGATTCAATGGATGTAACCAAAGATATTGAGGAATTGTCATTTTCTCAGTCATTATGATTTGAAATTATTTTGATTTATAGTAGTCTAAATAACTTGAATTTATTTTAAATTTTTGCAAAGAATATTATTTTGGTCATTTAATTTATTTCTTTTACTATTTAATTATATTCAGTCAATAATTAATGAAATTAACAATTCGTTTCTGTCAAACTAATGGTCAGTATGTTGAAAAAGAGTATGCTTATTTTTTTGATATATATATATATATATATTAAATGTCTTTATCTTAATATTGGTCCATGTCAATTAATATAAGTCCTTAATTGGAGGTCTAAATCTTATTAATATCATTTGATTCCATTAATATTAAGTACAAGTTCGATTTTAATTAATTTTTGCACAAAAACAACTAACTTTTAGTCAAAAAATTTCTCAACATCATTTTCATTGTAAGTTTTACTGAATATATAATAAGCTAATGTAAATATACACTAGATATTAATTAAAAAGCTAGAATTCATATATTATAAATTTAAATAAAAATCACTATTATTTCGAGCAGTGATTGTTGCGTATTTTCTATTTTCGATTTAAATATCACCTGTCAACATATTAGATTAGATCCTCAATAAGTTGAACTTCACCATATTGTACGCTTTACTGCAGTTGTCGACATGTATCAGAAATTTCAATGCTCTAGCATTGTTCTTGGCCTATATAATTAGACTCTGATTTCGCGTAGTGGTAGATATTCAACCTTGAGAAGTCCCTTTTGAATTCTCATTCTCTTTTCCAATCAACCATGGTTGGCATCCCTTCACTAGTTTCGACTATTTTGCTGCTTCTGTTATTTGCAATGACATTTCACATAAGCATGTGTAGCAAACATCGCGTGGTTCGTTGCAATGGGAAGGATCGATGGACACTATCAAACTTCAAGCAAGGTGTTATCGATCCTTCCAACCAGCTCTCCTCGTGGTCCAGTGAAGAAAATTGTTGTGCATGGATTGGAGTCCAGTGTGACAATATCACAGGAAGAGTTACAAAGCTTGATCTAAATGGACAATTCTTGGAAGGAGAAATCAGCTTATCTTTGCTTGAACTTGAATTTCTGAAATACTTGGATTTGAGTGCAAATGATTTTGAAGCTGTAAGTGTTCCATCTACCCGTAATTCTGATGTCACTAAAAACCAATCACTAATCACTCCTCCTCATTCACTTGCTAACTTCTCTAATCTTCTTTACCTTGATTTATCCTTTAATCTTGATCTCCACTTGGATAATCTTCATTGGCTTTCTCCACTTTCTTCTTTGAAATATCTCAACTTAAGTGGAATTAATCTTCGCAATGAAACCAAGTGGCTTCAGTCCATGGCTATGCTTTCCTCATTGTCAGAGTTACGCTTAGGCAATTGTCAACTAAGCAGCATCAGCCCATTTCTTAAGTATGTGAATTTTACTTCACTTGTGACTCTTGATCTTTCTGAGAACAATTTCAACTCAGAATTACCACATTGGCTTTTTAATCTCAGCAGTGACATCTCCTATCTAGACCTCCGTTGGAACAATTTCAAAGGTCAAGTTCCTGAAAGCTTGTTAAATCTACGAAATTTGAAAGGCTTTTATCTATATTCTAACCAACTCAAAGGAACAATTCCATATTGGTTAGGCCAACATGAACATCTGCAACACCTTGATCTATCCTATAACTTGTTTTACGATTCCATTCCTTCAACTCTAGGCAATCTCTCATCCTTGATTGACTTAGATATCAGCTCCAATTTGTTAAGTGGCAATCTTCCAAACAGCCTTGGACAACTCTTTAACTTAAAGAGTTTACGAGTTGGAAACAATTCCTTATCTGGTGTAATTTCTGAAACAATGTTTTCTAAACTCTCTAATTTAGAAACATTGGACTTGAGCAGTTCAACTTTTGAGTTTCATTTGGATCCTGATTGGATTCCTCCATTTCAACTCCAGTTCATTGATTTGAGCAATAACATTCAAGGTCCCAAATTTCCATCTTGGCTATATACACAAAGGTCACTGGAACTTCTAGACATTTCTAGCTCAGGAATTTCAAGCATACATGGAGATATGTTTTGGAGCCTTGTAGCAGGAATTATGGATATCAACCTCTCCAACAACTCAATCAGTGGAGACATATCGAACGTAACACTGAACTCCATCTTTATAGATCTGAGCAACAACAATTTCACAGGAGGTCTCCCGCATATATCAGCAAATGCCTTCTCTGTTGATGTATCTCATAACTCCTTCTCAGGACCAATTTTCCCTCTATATTGCCATGAAGTGAATGGTGAAAATCTTTTATTTTATGTGGACACATCATATAATCTTCTAACTGGAGCATTTCCTGATTGTTGGGAGAATGGGCAAGGGTTGTATTATATGAACTTGGGGAATAATAAGTTGGCTGGTGAGTTTCCACTTGACCTTTCAAACATGAATTCTCTACAATTTATGGATCTAGGAAATAACGAATTCTTTGGAACTATACCAACCAAGATGCCCCAGACCTTACAAGTTATGATATTGAGATTCAACAAGTTTGCGGGCAATATTCCACCACAGCTATGCAATCTCTCGTCCCTGCATGTTCTGGTTCTTGACCATAATAAACTTTCAGGATTTATACCTCAATGTGTCTATAACATTACTGACATGGTTACGGATGATGCTTCAAAAAAGGTTTATGATCCTCTCATTTTTAATTTTTTTACAAAAGGTCGAGAACTACAATACAAATACAATGAGATGTTACGGATTATTGACCTTTCAGCTAACAACTTGTTTGGAGAAATTCCTCCACAAGTATTTAAGCTTATTGCGGTCCAGTCCTTGAACTTATCTCATAATCATTTGACAGGAACAATACCAAAGACGATTGGAGGTATGAAAAATCTAGAATCTCTTGATCTCTCCAATAATCGACTCTCTGGAGAAATTCCTCCGATCATCTCTACTTTGTCTTTTCTAAGTTATTTGAACCTGTCATACAACAACTTTATGGGACAAATCCCATTAGGGACTCAGCTTCAAAGTTTTAATGAATCGAGCTATATTGGGAATCCTGAATTATGCGGAGCTCCTCTTACAAAGAAATGCACAGAAGAAGAAAATCATGACAAGGCAAAGCAACATGCAGAAAATGAAGTTGATGACTCTGAAAGAGAGTCACTCTATCTTGGGATGGGAGTTGGATTTGCAGTGGGCTTTTGGGTAACTTGTGGTTCTTTGTTCCTGAATAGGGCATGGAGGCACACATATTTCCGATTCCTTAATCATGTAGCTAATCAATTTTATGTGGCTGTGGCTCTGAAGTTCATCAGCTTCCGTGGAACGGGAGCAAGTTCCAGTTGAGGTAAGTGTAATTAGACATTATTTTCTTCTGTTGATTGAGTATTATTCTGTTTCACTACAAGAAATTTGACTTTTAGTTATGGCAAAAAATTGTCACTAAAAGTCTAAAAACCGTAAGTATAACCTGAAAAACTTATATCGATGGACGTTTCTTTCTGTGAGATTTGCTATACTCATGATTTTTTGTCTATCACTAGAATCTTTAGTGAGAGTACATTTGTCCATGAGTAAAACACCTGGACATATACCCATGACTTTTTATGCCATTACTATAGGTTATAGTGCCAGTAAATAAAACTATCACTAAAACACTTAAACATTTACTTACAGTTGTAATTTCATCATTATAAGTTTTACTAACATATTTGATATAATATCAAAATTTGTAAGTAAAACTTATACCACCGAATATGTTCCATGGGTAAAACCTTATTTTGATAACTTTTGCAATTACAAATAATCGATAGGCAAAACTTGAAATAATTATTTTTAAGCATAATTTATCTTTTAAATTTAATTCTCACATTTCAAAGTGTATATATATATATATATATATATATAGAAAAATAAATATATTTAAAAGCTAAATTAAAATGAAACTTGTCCATTCATATTAAAAATAAAATCAAGTCTTACAAGAATCTCAATATTACAAAGAAATTAAATTGGTATATATATAATTGCACACATTGTCTAATTGTACCAAAAAAAAAAAACATTGTCTAATGTCTAATTGTACCAAAAGAAAAACAAAGTCTAAGTCAATCACCAAGTTTAAACGAAGATAAACAAATTAGCCTCCTAATTTGCACCTGCAAGTAAAAATAAAATATAATAATTAATAATTTACTCACTATAGAAAATATTAATAACCTAAATTACTTAATTAATACTAAATATACACTATTTTCATTGTCTTTATTGTTGTCCAAACTTGGAGAATTCGAATGACCTTAGTAATTAGGGGCACTACAAGCATCTGGAAACTATTCAAAATAATTGAATACAAATTATTAATAAGCCTCCTAAGCTGAAAGAAAGCATAACGAGAACAAATCCAAGTGCGAATATATGTCAGAAGGAATCACCAAAAAACAACAAATCTCAGTTCATTTCAAACAGCATACAAAATGTATTTAGACAAAAATCCCAGACCCACAATTATAAAAATCTTAAACAACATCTTAGACTAAAAACACAAAAACTGAAAACAGAATCAATAAACACAAGAGGAAGCCTACACCAGGTAGTGTTAGCTTGTACTGTTCAAGCATTTAGTAAAAAAAATTTTGCTCTGCCGCATGTTCACTACTTTTCTTCTAACCATGACAGAAAAGAAAATTAAAAAAAAAAAAAAGGAACAAACGATAGCAAAAAGGAATAGACTAAAATTAAAATCTATCAGGCCTATTCAAGCCACTGCCCATTTGACTCTAGCTAAATCCTATGGGCCATGGTCCTTCTCTTATTTTGGTGCTCAATTTTCTAATACCATGCAGTAAGTTATATACACTAAGTCATTCTTGGTGACATTTTCAAAATTATGTGGAAACTGCACAAAAGCAATTTCATGACCTTTCTGGTTGTCCATGAAAAAACAGAGAGCATTTCTCACATATTGTGGATTGTTTGAGTACATGTCACAGTCTACTTTTAGAACAATCATCCTGTTGCTAATCTCTGAAGACACTCTTAGCTGCATTTAGGTTCCAAGAAAAGAATGTGATCTATTAATTGCACATGAACAGAGACACATATTTCATGAAAGGTAATGCCACTCAGTACTCACACATGTAATTAGGCACCACAAAGACACTCATGCATAGGGGTTATTGGATCATTGACAATGTGTCAAATCAAATAATCTGCACTGCAAGAGTGATCCACTATATAGCTTTCATATACATTGTGCTCTTTTCTATGATCCAACTTTTGTACCAGTAGCATTACTCTTCTTTCCAAAAGTTTATAGATATAAACCTGTTTCAAACCTAGAGAACGATTTACCTGCTGCAAGGGCAGCTCAGGAGCCTAATTACAACGATGGCCCATACCTATCTAACTGTGATCATCCTACTAAGGGTAGGAAACTAGGAGTAGCCAGTATTGTCCCTCCTTCTAAAAGAGTATCTTCATGACAATGATACTGCTCTCATCCTATTTAACAACATCTCAATTAATATGTTCTGTATAGCATGATTAGAATATCTACGGAGCTCAATATAACATTTTTGTGAATTTCAAATTTCTATATATTTAATGCTTCTCCACCTAAGTAAAGTTAACTATAGATGAAACCCTAGTCATAATTCTAAAGCCAGGGCATCAATCAGTATACCATTGCTATTCCGCAGACATTGCACTGTGGAACAGAACGATGCCCTCTCCAAAAAATCTACGGCTGGAACAGAACCACCTCGGCTGGAGCAGAACCACCGTAACTGGAACAGAATGCAGAGCAAAATGTGCTCAGAACCACCTTTAAACCAACAATTAAACCATTAATGGAAGAGGAATGGAATCTTGAAGAGCAACGGAATCCAAAACCACCAAAACTTAGGGCTTACTGTGTGCTATGATCTGTGATGTGCCGCGGCTGGAGGAGAACCACCGCCTGTGGAGTAGAACCACCGTCGTTGGAGCAAAACCACCGCTGGCTGGAGCAGAATGCCGATCAAATCGGCTGGGGCATTGGGTGCGTTCCAGAGGAGGGCTTCGGATGAGACAGTGAGAGTAAAAAAAGTTGGAGTAAGAGAAAGCGAAAAAAAAGAGAAAGGTGGAAATAATAAATTGTTAAAATATATATAATAAATTATAAAAAATACATGTAATAACAGAAATACGCATATATGCTTACAGTTTTGAGATTGTCATTGACACTTATACTAACAGAAATATGCATATGTAAGTATATGATATATATATATTTACAGTTTTGAGATTGTCACTAATACTTATAGCGTTAAAAATATATATATATATATAAGTATAAATTATTTATACTTATGATTTTTTAAATTATTATTAAAATTTATAGTGATAAAATTATATATATATATAATATATATATATATATATATATATATATATATATATATATATATAAGTGTTTGTCACATATATTCACAGTTTTTCATCTGTCACTAAATAAGTGCGTAGATATATTGCATTTTTCTTGTAGTGTTTCATTAATTTTACTGGGACATCTATATCTTCTTTTCTTTTGCCACAAGCCCACCATGAACATCCTTTTTCAACGACACTCACCTTCAAATCAAGTTAATCCATGATTTCAATAGGGGCCATATATATATAGGGCCAGAAAGGATATATTCCCAGTCATGCTTTCAAGTTATAAAACCCAAAGTTTGCAGGAAGGTTAATAATAATAATAACAAAAAAAAACCTGAAATTTGGCGGTTACCATAACCTTACAAATGTGATTATGGTGAACATAGATAGCGCAAGAAGATGATATGATATATGTGATTGATTAGGAATCATCTTGGTGAGAAGTAGCTGAAGCATTTACGATATTTGTTGGTTATGTAATTAGCATGATATGATAGCTGGATTTTAACGCTGAAGAACTCTTGCGGTTGAAGTTTATTTTTGTGGCTGATTTCTTATTATTGTATAATGCTTTATCTAGGAATCTGGTTTTTCAGATAGTGTAAAATTTACTAAAATAAGGTATTTTAAATTATTTTCTTATATGAATTCTATTTTGTCATGTAAAATGTCTGCCCAACATTAGATTAAGGTTCTGGTTATATATATGACTTAAATAAGTATTTATTTAAATAGAATTTGTTAAATAAGTTCTACGGTCATAATTGTAGTCTAAAATAATTTAAATAATATTTGGACAAACACTTTGAGAAATGTTATGCAACATATATAAGCCTTTGAAATTTCGATAATTCATTAAAATGCATATTGTCAGAAAATAAGAGAAACACAGTTATCGGTCAAGTTGCTTTCAGCTGATGTAAAGAACCTTATTTCAACAAATTTCAATTTCTTATTTATGAAAATAATTCTAAAATATATATCTTATACTTATTTTAAAATCTGTTTGAGTAAATTCATTGAAACAATCATAAAATGCTTCATAAGAACATATTGTAGTTGGCAAATTTAAATTTTAAAAATAAAATCATCGTCTAAACATTGTACAACATGCATACTTTCATTGTCCTTTTGAAACCGCAATTCAAGAACAATACAAACACTTGAAATTCAGTATTTTTTTAGTAAAAACAAAAAAAAGCTTAATACTAAAAATATCTGTAATACATTTTAATTAATTTAATTATGAGAAAAGAATTTTACAAAGACCTCAAATTTAGTGTGGTAACCAATTAAGGACATCAACTAGGTCCTCAATGTTACTTCACTCATTTAATTAAATACTATTTAATTATTTTTTAAATGTTATAACTATTTCTTTTTAAGTAGATTCATCGTATTTTTTTTAATCTTATTGAAAACTATTCTTTTCATGTATTTTTGCTTCGTGAATTCTCAGCTTCATTTGGAGAACTTAGTACTGTTACGATCAAGTTTGTAGCCCTTTCTGAACCTTCATGACATCAACTGCAACTTAATGATGTTTAGATTGATTTATACTGCAAGCAAAATGATATATATTTTGATCATAAACTTGAATTTCGATGCCTATCGGTTCTCAATGACAATATCATGGTCCGAAAATTTCCCAAATAATTAATGAACGCTATATATTTTGCATATTTGATCAAAACAAGATAAAGAAAAATGATATAAACTCCATTCAAAACTGAGCACACTGCTATGGCGGATGGAACTAGCGAAGTAAAGGGATAGCATGCTACAATTGGTTGATCAATTATATATTTATTTTTCCCCTTTGATTGTGACCTTACTAGCTTGAGATCTCGAGTTGAGCTGAGTTGAGATACAATGGATTATTGAGCCACAATTTAGGGGGTGTACCATTAAAGATTAAAAACAAATTGGAATAGATATTGCTCTTTGACATACATATTTTCTCATAGAAATAATTTTTTATTATTAAAATAGATGGTATATGTAATTGTGCTGACACTTATTGCAATTTGCAGTATTGTTATTTACTGTAATTATGCCCAACCAATATCTAATTTGGTAATTAATTGTTTCAAAATTGTACAGGAAAGATTTTGCAGACTATTGTTTCCAAGACTCTTGGAGACAAAATATAGAATTGAATGACATTAACTGATCCTAGAGTACTGGCTGCTGTTGGCTATGATAAAAGCTTCTTTGCCCATGGAAGGTGCTCGATCAAAAGCATATGGGAATTATTCAACTGGAAATTTGTTACCAATATATATGTATATATGCAGCTCTTATGCTTAATGTGCTTAAATAGACTTCTAGAAAGTTCTTATGTTTAATATGTTTTCTTTGTTGTGCTAAAGCAGGCAGTGCTTTCATTTTGGTCAAGTGTGGTTCTTTTGTCCACCCTTCACTTGTTCCTACAATATCCCAGTCATTAGAGGTGCTGGTATATAATGCAATTTTCTGTCAAACGCTCACTGGGTGATTTCATATTAAAAAGTAAGAGTTTTATATTTATCCCATTTTAGTAAATAAAAAAATTTAGAATTGGACACAAACAAAGAAGCCTAAGATTCAGGTGGAGCAACCAGTCTAGCACGGTCTACTTGAACTGTTTGTTTATTCCGGAGTCCAGATGAACTTGCTATGGGGGAAACAACATCCGATAGCATTTGATTTGGTGAGTTTTATTTTCTAACAAAAATCCATGTGGAATATCATTTTTCAGAGATAAATCTATCAAAAAGTATTGTTTTTCACCTTTTCCATAGATTCTCAAAAATATTTTTATTTTTATGATTATTCATTTTCATTATTGTCCCCAAATATTAAGGATTGATGACTAAGTCTAATAATCCTCAAGTATTGTCACAACTAGGAGACCATTTCAACAAGAGTTTTCTCCAGAGTTTGAACTTTTAATTCTCTCTTTAAAAGTGTAACTCGCTTACCATTACACGTAACACTTGTTATAAGTCCTCATGAATCTATCCTAAATAGTCTCCAAAACTAATTATAGAAACTGTTAACGACCCTATTGGTATTTAATTTACCCCATCAACAAAATCGATATGACAGTAAGGAAAATGCTTGCTGGTTGATTAATTTTAATAATTTGGCTAAGAATTTAAGATTTAGGAGGAAGTAGTAATGCTCCATGTCACAACCCAGTCTATTGTGACCGGTCAAAATTTGAGAATAGTTCTCTAATCCTAAAGCCTCTATAAGTGTTTACTTTTAATTATCATTATTTACAAAAGATTTCTTTACAATCTACCATACAATTGTACTTTATTCGTATACTCTGTTAATTAAACTTATATACTTCTAACTATCACAAATAAAAATCAAGACTATATCTAGTACATGATTATAGGGAAAACTATAAGTATATCCTCTATACTAAGTTAAGTTTTAGTGTCGTTTCCATCTAAATTGTGCCTGTCTTGTCCTTTAAAAATGTCAATTGATTTGGGTATATTTGAAAACTATCAACTTTGTTAGAATATATTTAAAATATCTTTAGAATATATATAATATCTTTAGAATATATCTAGAATATCTTTAGAATATATTATAGAGTCAATTAGTCCTCTAATTGAGGGCTCCTAATTTCATTATGTTTACTGTATTTCCTTATTTGATTAGGATTGTATTTCGTTATTTAAGTAGGATTATTAGAATATAAATAGGAGCTAGTCCTTTATCTTTTGTAACACATTAAACACATATTTATCTTATTAATCCTGATTTTCTTTTGTTCATTCTCTCTACCTAAATCCTATTAATTTCAACATGGTATTAGTGTCGAGTTCTATAGAATTCCTTTATAAATTCTCCTTTATTATTTTCCCAACCCATTCTTTCATCTTTTTTATGGTGCTCTAATGCAGTGAGCATGACTTGGCAATTTTGATTTTCTTACTGTTCTGTGATTCTCCTATTTTGGCTCTTAGTCTTGGATGAGATACTGGAATCTTGCCCCTAATTGGACCCGTTGTTTTGCTCTGTTCTAACTTTAGTCTTCATTCTCTTATTTAGCTTTGTTTCTACAGTTTGGATCTTTTCCAATATTGGCATAGCATTGAAGGAGAGTCAGAATGATAGTGATGACATCTCTTCAATACTAATGTTTGTCATGTTATTATCTTTTCATCGACGATCATTCTGATGGTGACTTCCTTCCCACCGTGAGTCATATCAATGGTGACTTCTTTTTAATACTAATATTTGTCATGTTAAAAAGAAGCACGTCTTTTTAATACTAGTATTTGTCATATCACCGTGAGTCATATCAATGGTCAAGCAGATCTCTTAAGTTGTTTGGTTTTGCTATCTGGTCCAATAGAACCTTAAAACTTGTTCTTGTCATAATGTCTTTAAACACGTCTAAAAACTTGATTCAACTCAATCACAGTCTGGATCCTCTTATTCTAGTATAAAAGGTTTGTCTTGATGAGTTATTTATCTAAAATATATTGAGGGAGAGTGTTAGAATATATCTAAAATATCTTTAAGATATTTGTAATATCCTTAAAATATATCTAGAATATCTTTATAATATATTATAGAGTTAATTAGTCCTCTAATTGAGTACTTCTAATTTCATTATATTTATTGTATTTACTTATTTAATTAGGATTACTAAATATAAATAAAAGTTAGTACTTTGTCTTATTTTGTCTTTGGCTATGATTTCATGGTTGCACATAGTTTTGACTGTCAATATGTCTACAAAATCAAATCCTCCCGATAATTGTAGGAAGCAAAGTCAACAATTGAGAGAATCCAAAACTGGAATGGAGATTGAATAGAGGGGTGGGGGAATGGGGTTCAAAAAGCACCAACAGCTATCAGACTAGGCAGACTTTGCATAGGAAGACAAATGCTACTAGCGAGAAAAATTGTTGCACAGAATGTGACTACAACACATCTCGGTGTAAACATAAATTTGTGTCCTTTACATTATGGTCTATCATACTAGAACACAATTAAGATCTTGGAATTCATTATTTTTCACATACATAAAAATTAAATCAAAATATGAATACTGACCTTTATCCATAATGCGAAATGAACTTCAGATCTGAAACTTTCTTGGCTGTTGAATCTTTATCGGTCCCTTCCCCTTTTGTGCTTACACTTTTCACTTTCTGATGGAAATAAACTCTTGGCGTATCCTTATGGGTAGAGACTGAATATATGGGGGTTTAATTTGAAAATTCAAAACCATCAAATAGCACCATCAATTATCGATTTCTTTTGAATTTCAAAATCATCAGTTATCACTAGGATAACATCCCACAATCATCAGATAATTGCTCCCATCAAGCAATTACTTAATTATCCTTTTCATAATATCCCTTAACTTACAACTAATTTACTTTTTAGCCCTTTAATATGTTTTAATTAAATCATGCTTAATTCCCATTAAACATGAGACACATTTCTAACATTCTCCCACTTGGCTCATGTGGTAAATGTCATTTCATGATTTAATAAAACATTAACTTTAATGCGCATAAATTCGGCTAAAGGTTTCATATATCAGTTGCATCATAATTCATAAATAGGAATAAAACTAATAAAAGTCATGGCTGTTCTACACTATCAAATCAGCATAATTCCTTCCATGTACCACTATATTAGCTCTTCTCCCTAATATGATACTTTAATGGAAGTATACATTATGTCCCCATAACAAACAATAATGTCTTCATTAGGGACAAATCCTGTATTTCAACATCATCATTCATACATGCATGTATACATAAATTTGAAAAACAGAAAAATTTCAGAAACTTATATATTAATGAGCTCAGAGCATCAATAGTCAATAATTACAATAATGATCAACAGTCATTAGCTGACATAATGCCCATACTATACAAATGACCAGTAAATATCTTGGGCTGTAATCCCTTCGTCAAGGGATCAACTATCATAAGATCGGTGCTAACATGCTCTATCGACACTCTACGTTTCTGAACCTTTTCTTTAACTGCAAAGTATTTCAACTCCATATGCTTAGCACATTTGGAATGCTTGTCGTTTTTAGAAAAGAAAACTGCTGCGGAATTGTCTCACTAAATTTTTAGCGGCCTATCAATACTGTCGACCAATCCAAGCCTTAAAATAAAATTCCGTATCCATTTAGCCTGAACCATGACCTCAAAGCATGCCACAAATTCAGCTTCCATAGTGGATGCAGCAATTACAGACTGTTTCGCACTTTTCCATGATATAGCTCCTCCAGCTAAAAGATACAAATAGCCAAAAGTGAATTTTCTTGTGTCCACACATCCAATAAAGTCTGAATCGGAATATCTAATGACTTCAAGGTTGTTGGATTTCCTATAAGTAAGCATGTGGTTCTTTGTTCCTTGCAAATATCTCAGAACTTTTTTTGCATATTTCTAATGATCCATACCAGGGTTACTCTGGTATCTTCCTAATATTCCAACTGTAAAATTGATATCTGGTCTCGTACAAGTCTAAGCATACATTAAGCTCCCAACAAGCGATGCATATGGAATTACTTCCATTTCTTTCCATTCCAAATCATTCTTAGGACATTGCATGAGACTAAATTTATCTCCTTTCTGAATTGGAACCGGAGATGACGAGCACTTTTTCATTCCAAATCTCTCTAAAACTTTATTAATATATGCTTTCTGAGACAAGCCTAACAATCCTTGTAATCTGTTACTGAATATCTCTATCCCAATCACATAGGTTGCCTTACCCATATCTTTTGTTTCAAAGTTACTAGAGAGAAATATCTTAGTCTCACTCAGAAGACTAAGATTATTAGTTGCAAGCAAGATGTCATCAACATACAGAATCAAAAATATAAACTTGCTCCCACTGACCTTTAGATATATACACCGATCGACGGTGTTTTCTTTAAACTCAAAGGAAACAACGGTATCGTTAAACTTAAGATATCATTGTCGTGAAACTTGTTTAAGTCCGTATATTGATTTCTGAAGTTTGCACACCATGTGCTCTTTTTCTTTTTCTATGAACCCCATTGGTAAGTCCATGTACACATCTTCCTCTAAATTCCTATTTAGAAAGGCAGTTTTCACATCCATTTGGTATAACTCTAAATCATAATGAGCCACCAATGCCATAATGATTCTTAAAGAATCTTTCTTGGATACAGGTGAAAAAGTCTCCTTATAGTCGATGTCATCTTTCTGAGTGAATCCTTTTGTAACTAGTCTGTCCTTGTAACGTTCTAAGTTACCATGAGAGTCACGTTTGGTCTTAAAGACCCATTTACATCAAACTCTCTTACAACCTTCTGGTAACTCAACAAGGTCCCAAACATCATTCTATTCCATAGATTTCAACTCTTCTTTCATGGCATCTAACCATTTTTTTTCACCATTGTTACTATTCATGGCTTGTGAAAATGTAATTGGATCATCTTCCATGCCCAAGTCAAATTCAGACTCTTATAGATATACCACATAGTCATTAAAAAATAACGAATCTCCTTTATCTTTGAAATCTTCTTAATGCTATTTGTTGTGATTCTTCTACTATGGGCTCATTCGGTTCATTTACTATAATTCTATTGTGAGTAGTGAGATCATTTATTTGTTGTTTCTTCATTATTATTAATCGGTACAACAATATGAGGAACAATAACTTTATTAGAGATACAAGTCAAGGGAACTTGTACTCTCAATTCTTGAATCTCCACTTTACGTGGTGTTTCACTCCCACTAACTTCACCATTCTCAATGAACCTAACATTTCCAGTTTCAATAATCCTCGTAGTATGATTAGGATAATAAAATCTATACCCTTTCGATTTTTCTGGATAACCAATGAAATATCCACTGATTGTTCTTGCATCCAGTTTCTTTTCTTGTGGATTATAGTATCTAATTTCTACCTGGCAACCCCAAACATGCAAGTGCCTTAGACTAGATTTCCTTCCAGTCCACAGTTCAAAAGGAGTCTTTGGAACTGCCTTACTAGGAACCCTATTTAATAGATACATGGCAGTTTTAAGAGCATAAGTCCACAACGAAATGGGTAAAGATGAATTACTTAACATACTCTTAACCATATCTAACAAGGTCCTATTACTACTTTCTGACACACCATTTTGTTGTGGTGTACCTGGCATTATGTATTGAGCACATATGCCTCTCTTTTTCAAAGAATTTAGCAAATGGACCCGGATGTTGTCCGCTTTCATCATACCTTCCATAATATTCACCACCCCTATCAAATCTGACAATTTTCACCTTTTTGTCTAATTGTCTTTTAACTTCATCAATGTAAATCTCCAAAGCATTTATAACCTGATATTTATCATGTAACAAATAGACATCACCATAACGTGAATAATCATCAATGAAGGTGATAAAGTATCTTTCTTTATTGAAAGCGTTAACATCAAAAAGGCCCACATACATCAGTGTGTATAATTTCAAGAAGCTGAATGCTTCTTGTGGCTCCTTTCTTTGTGTGTTTTATTTGTTTACCTTTAATACAATTCACACATACATTTAGATCAGTAAAATCTAAATCCAGAAGGATTTCATTCTTTACCAATCTTTCCATTCTTTCTTTAGAAATATGTCCCAAACGTTTATACCACAAGTAAGTAGAACATTCATTCATTAAGGCATGTTTAGTACCAAGTGTTTCAGCATATAGATTATCAAGACATAATTTATATAATCCATCACATAAGGTACTATTGCCAATCAAATGATTGTGCTTGTACAAAACTGAGAACAACCACTACCAAATCTAAAGAAATATCCAGCCTTATCAAGTTTAAAAATTGAAACTAAATTCCTAGTTATATACTAGGTACATACAAAGTTTCCAATAAATCTAAATGATATCCAGTGTCAAGGATTAAACGATAAGTCCCAACAGCTTCTACTAGAGCTTTCATTCCATTGCCCATGAAGACAAACTTTTCATTTGGCCTTGTGGCCTGGGTTGTAAGGAATCCCTGCAACATATTAGAAACATGAGTAGTACATCCAAAAATCAATTCACCAAGTGTTTATAAGGAACTTCAGCTAGGTTTGATTCATAACATACATAAGCATTAGGCTTACCTTTCTTTTCGAACCAAACCTTACGTTTCGGGCAATCCTTTTGGAAGTGCCCAGCTTTTTTACAGAAATGACATATGTTTCTATTATGTTCCTTCTTGTGAATTTTAGAAGAAGAAGCCTCATTAACCTTCAAAGGTCCTCCTCCTTTCTTCTCATGTTTCTTAAAACTTTTCTTTTTAACTCCTTGACCTTTCACATAATTGATAGAATGAATTCCCTAGTTCTTGAGTCTGGTCTCTTCCTGAACCAACATACTGTGCAATTCATGCACATTCCATTTATCCTTCATGGTATTATAGTTCATCTGGAAAGGACCATACTCAGCCGGTAATGAGTTCAGGATGAACTGCACCAGGAAATTTTCATGCACATCCATCCCCAATGACTTCAATCTTACTGCAATGTTTGTCATCTCAATAACATGCTCATGCATTGTACGATAACCATCAAATTTCATGGTGGTCAGTGTACTCATTAGTGTCCCAGCAAGAGACTTATCAGCAGGTTGGGAGCGCTCTTCCACAAGCTTCATCATTTCTTTGGCACTTTCAGTTTGTGGAAGAGCTAACTTAATGCTGTTTGCAATGCTCATTCGTATGTACATCAGACTCAACCTGTTAGATCTTTTCCAGTTTCTATAGTGGACATTTTCCTCTTCAGTGCTTGTAGCAATAATAGCACCAGGTTTCTCTTCTCTAAGAGCCAAATCTAGATCCATTAGCTCAAGGTAAAATTAGATTTGCTCACTCCATTCAGAGAAGTTAAGTCTATTAAAAACTACAACAGTTGAGAACAGTGAATGTGTAGCAACTGGTACTGCAAGGAGTAAAATTTAAAAACATTAATACTTTGAGTTATACATACATACACATCAACATGCTTCACAGATTTAGATACATTTCATACAATGCATATTGATGTTCTCGTTGAAAAATTTGCGAAAGATGGCCGGTGAGGGAGGACGCGTGAAGGGACCTGCTCCATGAAAACCGATCGGTGCCTGGTACGGTGGAGAGACGACCGGAGATGATGGTTCGTGATTGGAGATGATGGTTCACGACCGGAGATGGATGATGACCGGACTGTGATGGTTCGTATGATGTTGATGGGATTAAAAAAAAATTGAATGTGAAATTTTAATCCTATAATTATTTAGAATTTTTTTTTTTGAACGATTTCTCAGATATGGATTTATCAGATCTTTATCCTTGATGTTTATTTTGTGTGAACGATTTAAAAATTATCATACATGGAAAATCATAAATTCCCAAACCTCGTTCTGATACCACATGTAAACATAAATTTGTGTCCTTTAGCAATAAATTTAAGGTTACCTAACATATTTGAAATATCAGTTCCTTGGATGAATGAAATGTTCGTAACCACAGTATTCGTGCTTAATTCTATCATCTCTTGGACCTACAATATTTAGGGAGAATTATCTGCTTTCTTTGTCTCCTAGTATTTTCACCTACAACTTCAACAGGGGCAATGGCCCTACTAATAGAGTGAGAGTAGGGACTTCCATTGTGGATACTGAAAGCCCAATAACAACAATTCACAAGCTATAGTAATTCAATGAGCCTAAACACAAATGATCACCCAACTAATAAGCTAAAGGATTATTGTTAAATTTAACCAATATTAATCTAAGTATTAGTTAAAATTTATTTTATGCTAGTCCATTAGAATAAAACTCTAACATGGAAAGGCTAGAGTTGAAGAAACATCCTTCACATATGCTAATTCCTTAAGCAGAATAAGTAAATATTCAGGTGTTTATGCTTCTCTTGCTCTTAGATAATTCTTTCGATTTTTATATTATTTGTTTTGCCTTTCCTGTAACTTGATCCAATTGTTAGAGAACTTAGAGTGGGTGTCATCCTTCGGAGATTAATTTTGAGCCTTTTACACTACTCCCTAACTCTACTTTTCTTTCTGCTTTTGTATATTTATTCAATTTTTTAACTGCATAATCACTAATTCTCGTAGTTGATTATCTATGGATTAGTTAGGGAAAAACCATCCCTCACTAAAATAAACAAATGAAACGTGAAGATTTACTGAGTAAATAACGGCACAAATTAGTGAGAAAAAATTTTCTCACTAAATAAATTTCCGTAGCTAAATCAATTCCTCGGCTTTCCTTCTTCCTAGCTGGTAGCCTCTTAGCCCTAACTTAGTTCCAGCTCATGCCCAGGTGACCGTTAAGTGGATTTTATTTGCTCGTCCATATATTTCATTTTTGTTTGCTCAATCGCTGGTGTATTTTGTTTTTGTTCAATTTCTCGTTTGTATTATATATTTCGTTATGTTTCATGGCTTGAATAATTTTAGCTTCTATTCACTTCTAAGCCAGATTCACATTGGCACTTTGAGTTGTTACTTGTTAAAAACTTTATGTTAAAAAATGTTTCATGGCTAAAGGATTTTGGTAAATCCAATCCATTGTGTGGCGCATCATTGCTTCAGTCCGTTCGAAAGCTATTTTTGGAACACTTTAGAAATTATATAATATGGCCTTTAAATTTATGTGCACGACCATCTTTACATTTTTCTACCAATCTACATAAAATTGAATACGTGCTGAAAAGTTACAAAACTTTTGTCTACTTAAACATTACTCAATTGTGTACCGAAAAAAAAAAAATCATTTCTCAATTGAAGAATAACTTTTATCTCTAAAGAAAAACATCCATTCTTTGATTAGCGAGAAAATATGCATGTTGGCTTCAAAATAGAAGTCTTTGTCAATTGCATACACTGTTGTTTTTGAAGTCAAGAACAATTTGACCACACCAATGTTATTCACACATAAACTTATGTTTGTTTCAATCAACTCACTGTAGTCAAACGTTGATTTCAAACGTGTGGTATAGTGTATCTATTCAATTTCTTACCTACATAATCACTTTTTTGGTTCTTCGTGTCAACTAATTAATCCCTTGTTGAGGCGTAAGGAAAAATCCATTCTTGTGTTTTTCACGCCCTCACCTTTTGTCCCAAAGTACATGTTTTTCACTCACCAATTGCATTGCCCACTTTTCACCTTAATTACCTTTTTAAAATTTGCTTTTCCACCATTTTCAACGCCATCCTCAAGATGGCTTTTGGCCTAACTCAACAAAGATGAATCAACATTATGCACGTAGCCAACTTCTAGCCTTGCTTTCATAGCATTGCCAAGTTGAAATGCTTGATAACTTTAAACCCCAACCACCTTTTCATCTTAGGCCAAGACACATATACTTAAGAATGTTGCTTTTCACGTTTGTAGTTCGTGACGTCCTTCCAGCTTCCACTTGGAAAAAGATAATGTCTTTGCACTAGTGAAACAATGTTTTTCTTCTTATTGTCTTCTGTGGTGGTGGGGAGTGGCACTGATGATAGGGTATTTAAACTTGCACACAATTTTCCTTGGTGTATATTTAGTATGAGAATAAAAATAGGGAATAAATTTTTTTGGATGAGTTTTGTATACAATTTTGTATACAAATGAGGGTAAATTTTGTATACAAATCTCGTCTATAAAAATTTATTTCTTATTTTTACCCCCGTACCAATCATATCATAAAAGGTCATTTTTTTATTTCTTCTTTTCCACAATTTGTGTTTAACATGTTTATCTTTCTCTTTCACCTCTGCAATAGCATTAGCAAGCAAACAAACTATATAATTAGACTCCTATCTTGAAAAGAGGTAAATAGGCACCACTCAGGAATCCCATTTGAGTTCTCATTCTCTTGTCCTATTAATAATGGTTGGCTGCACTTCACAAGTTTTGCTTGTTTTGTTGCTTCTGTTATCTGCAATGACATTCCGCGTAAGCACTTGTCGCAGACATAGGGTGGCCCGTTGCCACGAGACGGATCGATGACATTGTCAATCTTCAAACAAGGAATCATCGATCCTTCCAACATACACTCCTTATGGTCTTCTAAGAAAGATTGTTATGCATGGAAAGGAGTACAGTGTGACAACACCACAGGCAGAGTTAGAAAGCTTGATCTAAATGCTGCTTACTTGGAAGGTGAAATCAATTTATCTTTGCTTGAACTTGAATTCCTAAATTACTTGGACTTGAGCTGGAATGACTTCAAAGCTACAAGTATTCTACCTATTCGTGATTCAGTTGTTACTAGTGATAGACATGAGAACCAATCACTAGCCACATCTCCTTATCCACATGCTAACTTCCCTAACCTTTATTACATTGACTTATCCTACAATTATCATCTTCACATGGATAATCTTATATGGCTTTATCAACTTTCTTCCTTGAAATATCTTAGACTTAATGGAATTGATCTTCACAATAAAAGCAACTGGCTTCTGTCCATGGCTACACTTCCTTCATTGTCAGAGTTGTACCTGAGCGGTTGTCAACCAACTAGCATCAATCCATCTCTTCAGTATGTGAATTTTACTTCACTTGTAACTCTTGATCTTTCTTACAATCATTTCGACTCTAAACTACCACTCTGGTTGTTTAATCTAAGTTGTGACATCTCTCATCTTAACCTCAGTCAAAATAGTTTAAAAGGTCAAGTACCTATGAGCTTGTTAAATCTACAAAATCTGAAAACTTTACGATTGTATGGAAACTGCCTGAAAGGATCCATTCCAGATTGGCTAGGACGATTTGAACATCTACAAAAGCTTGATCTAGCCAACAACTTGTTTTATAGTTTCATTCCTTCAACTCTAGGAAACTTCTCATCCTTAATTGTGTTAGATATATACTCCAATATGTTCTTCCATATAGCCTTGGACAACTTATTAACTTGCAGATGTTACGAGTTGGAAACAATTCCTTATTCGGTGTTCTATCAGAAACCATTTTTTCCAAAAACTCTAATTTGAAATCACTGGGCTTGCGTGGTTCATCTTTCAAGTTTGATTTGGATCCGGACTGGATTCCTCCGTTTCAACTCCGTTACATTTATTTGAGCAATACAATTCAAGGTCCCAATTTTCCTGCATGGTTATATACACAGAGGTCACTAGAAATTCTAGACATTTCTAGCTTAGGAATTTCATCCATAGATTGAGATATATTATGGACATATGTTTCGGAATTTTGTAGCTGAAATTGGGTAAATCTTCCTGTCCAACAACTCAATCATTGGAGACATATCAAACGTGACGCTAAACTCTATATATATTGATCTAAGCCATAATAATTTCACAGGAGGACTCCCACAATTATTAGCCAATACCATTTTTATGGATTTATCTCACAACTCCTTCTCAGGAGTACTTCCTAAATGTTGGGATAATTGGAAAATTTTGTATTTTATGAACTTGAGAAGTAATAAGCTAACAGGTGAAATTCTAGATGACCTCTCACACTTGGAACAATTGGAATTCATGTATCTAGGAAAAAATGAATTTTCTGGGACTATACCGATCAAGATGCCACAGAGCTTACAAGTGATGATATGGCGATCCAACAAGTTGGTAGGCAATATTCCACCACAGTTTTGCAATCTCTCTTTTTTTATTGAATTGGATCTTGCTCATCATGAACTTTCAGGATCTATACATGAATGTGTCCATAAAATATCTGCCATGGCTTTTGAAAACATTTCTTTGTTGGTTGATTATGAATACAAATAGAATTTGGTCACAAAAGGTCAAGAATTAGAGTTCAACCATAAATACAATGGGTGGTGGTGGCGAACTATTAACCTTTCAGCTAATAACTTGTCTGGAGAAATCCCGCTGGGACTTTTTAGTCTTATTCAATTACAGTCCTTGAACTTGTCTCAAAATCATTTGATGGGAAAGATATCAAGAAAGATTGGAGGCATGGTGAATCTTGAATCTCTTGATCTATACAAGAATCAACTTTCTGGGGAATTTCCTTTAAGTATCTCTAATTTGTCCTTCCTAAGTTATTTGAATTTGTCATGCAGCAATTTCAACGGACAAATACCATTGGGGACTCAGCTTCAGAGTTTTGATGCATCGAGTTATATTGGAAATCCTAAACTTTATGGAGTTCCTCTTACAAAGAACTGGACAGGAGAAGAAAATTATTATGCCAAGATAAAGCAAGATGGAGGAATTGAAGACAACAACTCTGAAACAAAGTTATCCTATCTAGGGATGGAAATTGGATTTGCAGTGGCTTTCTGGGGAGTTTATGGTTCTCTGTTCTTCAACAGGGCTTGGAGGCATGCATATTTTCGTTTCCTTAATCATGTTGCAAACCGACTTTATGTGGCTGTGGCTCTCAAGTTCAATAACTTTGGTGAAAGAAGAGGAAGTTCCAACTAAGGTAAGTATACCACATTATTTTCTTTTGCTGGGTTCTCTCTCTTTAATTGAATTGGGTCATATATAGCTTCTTTTCTTTTTCCGCAACCATTGTATGTATACAAATGAACATCCATTTGCATGGGCATATAAATTTTTTGTTATTAATCATACTCAGTTTGTTTTTGAGTAGTCCTTATTTGGACTCTTCTAGCATGGATTTGCTCACATTCCATCCATCCATCTGTCTATCTAGATGAATTATCAAACATTTAAAGGTTATCAAACATCGACTAATAAATATTTTCTGTTCCTTGATCATGTTGCAGGCTAACTTTTTGTGGTTGTGGCTCTAAAGTTTAACAGCTTTAGTGGAATAGGAGCAAGTTCTGGTTGAGATAAGTAAAAGTCGATATTTCTCTTCCAATGCCTGATTTAAAATAGTGCAAAGTAAAATCGATATATGGTTTCAATACCATTTGTTTCGCTTTGCAGTCTACAAGGGTTAATTTCAACCAAAGTATTCAAAGTTTGGTATTGTCAAAAGCATTAATCATGTTTATATATTTTAAGCAGAAGTGGTGGTCCAATAATTGATCCCAAAATGAACCCACCACACCAAGTATCTTCTAGTTTTTTTTATAAACCATATCCAACTTAGTCTCCTTTAATTTCCTCAGCCATTATTTTATTAGCAATGGTTTGAAATTAAGGCTATAACAAGTTCCATGATCTTGTGTTATAGTTCATCAATTCGGACATGCACTAGGGTACGGTGTTGATCAATTTCATCACAATCTTGGGGTGGAGAGTGATGATATTTGAGCATATGAGTTGAAGTATGCATAAAATCAAAAGAAGATTCATACCCTTGTTGACAATTTTAAAAGCAACGACTTTATCATTTAGCCGATGTATATCATTTCCCATCAAATCATATAAGAAAATGCAACAAAAGTATTTTACATCAAATTAAATCTTAATCAAGCTTACTTTAAATGAAGCATGCAACAAATTAATAGAAAACAATTTTATCTAACTAGATAATGGAAATCTATCCACCACACTGCACTAATGTATGCGCATAACTTGTTCACAATTTTCCTTGCACTTACCTTTTTCTATTATTTCTTATTTCTTCACAGTTTTGTGTGAAACATGTTTATCTCTCTTTCTCCTATATAATTAGACTCACATCTTGCAAAGTGGTAAATTGATAGCACTCAAGAATCCCATTTGAATCCTTATTCTCTTTGTCCAATCAACCATGGTGAGCTTCACTTCACAAATTTCAATTGTTTTACTGCTCTTTATGTCAGTAATCGCATTCCACAGAAGCATGTGTAGCAATATTAGGGTGCTTCATTGCAACCAAAAGGATCGATGCACACTGTTAACCTTTAAACAAGGCGTCATTGACCTTTTCAACCAGCTCTCCACATGGTCAAGTGAGCAAGATTGTTGTGCACGGGAAGGAGTCCAGTGTGACAACATCACGGACAACGTAACAAAGTTTGATCTTAAACAGAAAGCATATAGTTCAAAAACCTTGCAAGGTCAAATCAACTTATCTTTGCTTGAAATTGAATTTTTGAATTACTTAGACTTGAGCAAAAATGACTTTAAAGCTATAAGTATTCCACCTATCTGTGATTCTGCTACCACTAGTTAGGGATATGCAAACCAATCACTAGTCACACCTCTTTTTCCACTTTCTAACTTCTCTAACCTCCATTACCTTGACTTATCTTACAACTATCTTGATATGGATAATCTTCATTGGCTTACTCAACTTTTTTCCTTGAAATATCTTAACCTCGGTGGAATTGGTCTTCACGATGAGACCAACTGGCTTCAATCCATGGTTATGCTTCCTTTATTGTCAGAATTACGCTTGGGCAGTTGTCAACTACCCAGCCTTAGCCCATTTGTTAAATATGTGAATTTTACTTCACTCGTGATTCTTGATCTTTTTGCCAATAATTTTGACTCTGAATTACCACACTAGATGTTTAATCTTAGAAGTGGCATCTCCTATCTTGACCTCAACTAGAACGTTTAACAAACTCAAGGGAACAATTCCAGATTGGTTAGGCCAACATGGATATCTGCAACACCCTGATCTATCCTACAACTTGTTTTATGGTTCCATTCCTTCAACTTTAGGAAATCTCTCATCCTTATTTTACTTAGATATCATGTCCAAGTTATTGAGTGGCAATCTTACAAACAGCCTTGAATGACTCTCTAACTTAAAGACTATATGAGTTGGAAACAATTCCTTCTTTGTTGTACTTTTTGAAATGATTTTTTCGAAACTCTATAATTTAAAAGTACTAGGCCTGTGTGGCTTAGCTTTTGAGTTTGACTTGGATCCTATGGGTTCCTTCATTGCAACTCCATTCCATTTATTTGAGGAATACAATTCAAGGATCCAATTTTCCAGCATGGCTATACACAGAGATCACTCAAAAATATAGACATTTCTAACTCAATTTCCTCAATAAATGAAAATATGTTTTGGAGCTTTGTAGTAGGAATGGCATATGTCGATCTATCCAATTCAATCAATGGAGACATATCGAACGAAACGCTAACCTCTTCCTTTATATATTTGGAACCTAATAATTTCATACAAGGGCTCCCACAATTTTCAAAAAATGCCATCGAAGTGAATGTATCTCACAACTCCTTCTCAGGAGCAATTGCTGATAGTTGGGATAGTTGCAAACATTTGACTTATCTCAACTTGAGGAGTAATAAGCTAGTCGGTGAAGTTCCACTTTACCCATCAAACTTGAAGCAATTTAGATTCATGGATCTAGGACTAAATGAATTTTCTGGAGCTATACCCATCAGGATGCCACATAGCTTAAAAGTGCTAATATTGAGATACAGCCAGTTTGTAGGCAGTATTCCACCACAACTATGCAACCTCTCTTCTCTGCATGTATTGGATCTTACCGATAATAAATTTTTAGGACATATACTTCAATGTTTTTATAACATCACTGACATGGTTACAGATGAGGCTTCACAAAGGGTGTATAATTCTACATATACATTCACTTTGTTTTTTAAAGGTCGAGAATTAGAGTATCAACATAATTGGTTGTTGCGGATTATTGACCTTTCAACTAACAACTAGTCTGGAGGAATTCCTCCAGAATTGTTCAGGCTTATTAAAGTCCAATCCTTGAATTTGTCTCAAAATCATTTGACTGGAACAACACCAAATATGATCGGCAAAATAAAAAATCTAGAATCTTGGATCTCTTCAATAATTAACTTTTTGGAGAAATTCCTTAGAGTATGCCTACTTTGTCTTTCCTAGATTATATGAACCTGTCATGCAACAATTTTACTGGACAAATCCCATTAGGGACTCAACTATATAGAGTTTTGATGCATTGAGCTATATTGGAAATCCCGGACTTTTTGGAGCTCCTCTTACAAAAAACTACACACAAGAAGAAAATCCTGATAGAGCAAAGCACCATGCAAGAAATGAAGATGGTGACCCTAAAAGAAATTCAATCTATCTTGGGATGGGAATTGGATTTGTGGTTCTCTCTTCCTCAATATGGCATGGACGCATACATACTTTCAGTTTCTTGATCAGGTGGTTGATTATCTTTATGTTATTATGATGGTAAAGTTTAACAACTTTGGCAGAATGGAAACAAGTCTCCGCTGAGGTATAGTATATATAGTGTGTGTGTCATTCTCGATCTCTCATATATATATGTGTTGTTTTTGTAACACAGAAAAAACAGAGAAGTGCAGAACAGAACTAGAGCAATATAGAAAAGGATTTGGTCTGAATGCATTGATTTTCGGAGTACCATACATATATATTACAGATATAGCTTGCTGTTGGTCAGTACACATGACAGATGCAAATCTCTATAAAGTAAGGACTAACACTCCTTTCCAACTACTCATCTGCTCACATTACAGCCCAACACTCCTCAAAGTCAGAAACAACACTTGTTTTCACCTAACCAGACCAACTACAGCAAGGTCTGCCAAAAAGACAGAGAAAAGATATCTAATATTGACTTAAAGTATTCAGAAACATCTCAGTTTCTAACACTCCTCCTTGAGATTTTTCTTGGATACTCCAAGCTTTGATCTCAGCACTTCAAACTTGCCCTTGGATAGGGCTTTGGTCATGATGTCTGCAACTTGACTCTCTGAGCTGCAATGCTCCAAACAGATTTCCTTTGACTTCTCAGCCTCTCTGATGGCATGGTACTTCACATTAATGTGCTTAGTTCTTCCATGCTGGACAGGATTCTTTGTTATAGCAATGGCTGACTTATTGTCAACCCATATGACAGTAGCTTCATCTTGGAGTTGTCCCACTTCAGATAAAAATTTTTCGAAGCCAAATAGCTTGATTAGCTGCTGATGCAGCTGAAATATACTCAGCTTCAGCTGAGGATTGGGCCACCACATCCTGTTTCTTTGAATTCCATGAGAAAATACCACTGCCAAATGAGAAAACATATCCAGAGGTGCTTTTGGAATCATCTAAACTTCCTGCCCAGTCACTATCTGCATATCCTTGAAGTTTTCCACTTTCATTTTTTCAAAAAAAAGACAAGCCATAATCAGTTGTACTCCTAATATATCTTAATACTCGTTTTGCTGCACCATAGTGAGCTTGACTAGGTGAATGCATAAATCTGGAAAGCAAGCTTGCAGCAAACATTATGTCGGGTTCTGGTTGCTGAAAGATACAATAAACTCCCAATTAAGCTTCTGTACACAGAAAGCATCTACCTTGCTGTTAGCATCATTACTTGACAGCTTCTCATTTACAACAAGAGGTGTGGCCACAGGTTTACATTTCTCCATGTGAAACTTCCTTAATATCTCCAAAGCATATTTTCTTTGTGAAATAAAATTCCAGCATCTGATTGGTGAATTTCCATTCCAAGAAAATAATTCATCTCTCCCAAATCAGTCATTTCAAACTCATTTTCCATATCATGCTTAAATTGCTTTAGGGAATTTGAATTATTCCCTATCACCAGTAGATCATCAACATACAGGGACACAATGAGGTACACTTCATTTGTTGATTTTCTTCACATATAAAGTAGCTTCATTTTCACTTCTTTTAAAGCCTTTTTGTAGAAGATAGCTATCAATTCTGCTATACCAGGCCCTTGGTGCTTGTTTCAAACCATAGAGTGCTTTATGAAGTTTATAGACTTTATCTTCACTTCTAGGAACCTGAAAGCCTTCAGGTTGATCAACATAGATGTCCTCCTCGAGTAAGCCATTTAAAAATGCTGATTTCACATCAAAATGATAGATTCTCCATCCCAATTTTGCTGCCAATGCTGCCAGCAACCTGATTGTATCATGTCTTGCCACAGGAGCAAATGTATCAGAAAAATCAACTCCATGCTGCTGAAAATAGCCTTTTACCACCAACCTGGCTTTGAGTTTGTTTATAGAACCATCAGGATTGAGTTTGGTTCTGTAAACCCACTTAACACCAATTACTTTTTGATTGTTTGTTCTGTCTACAAGCTGCCAAGTTTTGTTTTTCTCAATCATATTTATCTCCTCCTGCATAGCAGCTTTCCAACCTTCTTTGGCAGCAGCTTCAGCATACCTTGTAGGTTCTAATGCAGCAACATTGCACCTTCCATAAATCTCGTCCAAAGTTCTAGTGCCTCTAACTGGAAATTCAGTGTCATTGTCATAATTTCCTTCTTCATCTTCAATATTCTGATCTTGGAGATTATATTCTCCAAGTTGACCCTTACTTGAGGCTTCTATTACTGAACTTTCCCAATTCCACTTAGAAAACTCATCAAACTTCACATTTCTACTGACAAGAATCTTCTTTGTCATCAAGTTGTATATTCTGTAACCTTTGGAGTTACTACTGTATCCCACAAAAAATACCAACTTCTGCTTTTTGATCAAGTTTGTCTCTCTTTACTTCTGGAACAAGAGCATAACATACACAGCCAAATATTTTGAGATGCTCAGCTGAAGGCTTCACTCCATGCCATGCCTCATAAGGAGTTTTTCCTTTCAAGGCTTTGGTAGGTAACATATTCTGTAAATACACTGAGGTATTAACTGCCTCAGCCCAAAATGTTTTAAGAAGGTTTTTTTTCAAAAAGCAAACACCTGGCCATCTCCATCACAGACCTATTTTTCCTTTCACTCACTCCATTCTGTTGAGGGGTGTAGGGAACAGTCAACTGATGTTGGATTCCAGCTTGTTCACAGAAAATTTTTGAACTCCCCTGCTGTGTACTCAGTTCCATTATCAGACCTGAGTTTTTTTATCTGACATGCAACCTCATTTTCAACCATAGGCTTGAACCTTTGAAAAACAGAAAATACTTCTGATTTTTGCTTCAGAAAAAAACACCCAACTCATCCTTGTAAAATCATCTATAAATAGCAGAAAATACTTGCTGCCATTTAGAGATGTTGTGCTTATTGGACCACACACATCAGTATGTATGAGCTGTAATTTTTCAGAGGCTCTCCAGCTTGCTTCAGTGGGAAATGGCAATTTACTTTGCTTTCCATACTGACACGCTTCACACACATCAGCATTATCTTGAATGGCAGGTATGTTTTGAACTAAAGCATTTGAATTCATATGCTTCAAGGTAGAATAACTAAAATGGCCAAGTCTTTTGTGCCACAAGGAAGAGTCATCTACTGTACTTGAAAAAGCATGCATAGCTGTATGTCTAAATTCTATTGGAAAGCTTTTATCTCTCATCCTAACAGACATTAGTTCATAACCAGAGGGATCAAATATGGTGCATGTCATGTCTTCGAAATGCAGGGCATAATGCCTCTCAAGCATTTGTCCCACACTTAAAAGACTTTGATTTATCTCAGGTACAAGTAAAACATCTGAAATAAACTTTGTACCTGAGGGAGTTTCAACTGCAGCAACTCCTTTTCCTTTGACATCAACAAATTCTCCATTACCAATCTTGACTTTAGAAATGTAGGACTTATCAAGTTCCTTGAAAATGCTAGCATCATGTGTCATGTGATTTGTGCACCCACTGTCAATTAGCCATGATTCTTTACTGCAGCTTACTGCATAGCTAGTAGCAACAAACAGCTGCTCCTCAGTCTGTTGCTGATGCTCAGCAACTTGGGCTTGTTGTCCCTGCTGGTTTTGTCTTTGATGATTTGCTTTGTTTTTTGCAAACTTTCTCCACATGACCAAAACTGATTACAGGCCCTGCATTTGACTCCAGGCCTAAACCAACAAAACTTCTCAGAGTGGCTTTTCTTCTTGCAATGGGGGCAAGGAGGATACTTTCCTTTCCAGCCTCCTCCTTTGCTACTTTCTCCCATTTTATCTTTTTCCTTTTTTTCTCCAGATTGCTTCTTTCCTCCATAACTTGCAGCCGGTTGCTTTTCTTTTTGCTTGGCAAAAAATGCACCTTCTGCTGTGTCTTCAAGCCTAATGGCTCTTCTTTGTTCAGTAGCTTGCAAAGCATTTGTAAGCTCTGAAAGAGAAATCTTGGATAAATCTTTGGAGTCTTCAAGAGAGGATATTTTTGCTTCAAACCTTTCAGGCAAACTTACTAGGACTTTTTTCCACTACTCTTTGGTCAGTCAACTCCTCACCAAGCATTCTGATTTGATTCACAACACTCAGAAGTTTATCTGAAAACTCCTTGACAGATTCTGCATCCTTCATCCTCAAAGATTCAAACTCCCTCCTTAGATTCAAGACTTGCATCTGCCTGGTTCTGTCACTTCCATGAAACTCCTCTTTGAGCACGTCCCAAGCTTGCTTTGCAGTTTCACAGTTCATAATTCTGATCCCAATACGATCAGATACAACATTTTGTATGCAGAACAAAGCCTTGAACCTCTTTGAACTCTCTTCACTGTGATGCTTAATCTGAGCAAGTGTTGGGTTTGCTGGAAGGATGGGTGATTCCCTGTTGTTTTCAACCACATCCCACAAATCAAAAGCCTTCAAATAATTTCTCATCTTGGATGCCCAAATTGGGTAGTTTTCACCATTGAATTCTGGAGGAGGTGGAGCTGAAAAACTGCTTGAAGCCATAACTAAGATTTTCAGGTTTTTTTCTGGGTTTAAGAGGAAAGAAGCCTTGCTGGTTTTTTTCTCTCTCACACTCACAGATCCCTCAAGATCAATAAGCTCTAGATACCATGTTGTTTTTTGTAACACAGAAAAAAACAGAGAAGTGCAGAACAGAACTAGAGCAATATAGAAAAGGATTTGGTCTGAATGCATTGATTTTCGGAGTACCATACATATATATTACAGATATAGCTTGCTGTTGGTCAGTACACATGACAGATGCAAATCTCTATAAAGTAAGGACTAACACTCCTTTCCAACTACTCATCTGCTCACATTACAGCCCAACACTCCTCAAAGTCAGAAACAACACTTGTTTTCACCTAACCAGACCAACTACAGCAAGGTCTGCCAAAAAGACAGAGAAAAGATATCTAATATTGACTTAAAGTATTCAGAAACATCTCAGTTTCTAACAATATGTATGTTACTGAGGGAATGGATGAATAAAATTAAATTAATGTTTGAGCTAATGTTTTGCTTCCTAATAAGCATTTCAGTTGGTTGTATATTTGAGGAGAAAGTATATGTATTGAAGCTAAAAGCATAAAATCTTCACCATATCTGTTAACTAACAATGTACTAATTTGTCGCAAGTTTACAACTAGCAGAAAAAAAAGGGCATTATAAAGAGGTCTAATGTTTTATATTATTCATTCTGTTTTAACAAAAGAAGAGAAAGTATAACAAAGAAACAGATCTCTTACCATAGAGCAAGTTTAATCCATCCTATTGGCATGAACACTTTCTGTCTCTTTCACCGTCTCTGCATACACTATTTAAACAAATCCCTTGAAGCTTGATTATCACCAAACAATCCTTTTCAGATCTGTAGCCCAAGAATTAGACAGCATCTAATACTTTTGCACTAAACAAAAATTAAATGAATGAGCATTGAGCATGCATGATCTCAAGCCAGATTTGTCTCTTTTGGCACAGAAACTTGCAGAACAAACTTAAAAACAACAAATCAGAAACTTATACTTGAGCTTGAGCCAGCACCTACGGTATAACAAATCAGCAGGTTTTCAACTGTCCAGAAACAAAATTCATGAAGAACAAGTTATGCAGAATTCTCGAATAATAAATAATACAGCCTATGCTAAACATGCCCATGAAAAAATTTAGAACAGATAACGAAAGTAATTAAGGGTTTAAGCACAAAGTATAATATCCTATGCAAATTAGATTCACCCTTTGACATCTATTTATTCTTTTACCATGAAATACAGAACTTGAGAAACCAGTGAATATGAGCCAGCAAAGATAGATTTGCTTCAATACCAAAGTATTCCAAGACTAGCCCCAAAAGCTCAAACATAGAAAATAAGGTGGAAATAGTTTAGGTTAGGTTAGGCATTTTTAAAATAGGTCTTATCTATTTTATAAAATATTAGGCCTGAGTCTGACCTGTTACCTAGCATAAGTTTTTTTTTTTTGTTTAGCT
Source organism: Castanospermum australe (assembly GCA_019955255.1). Lineage (NCBI taxonomy): Eukaryota > Viridiplantae > Streptophyta > Magnoliopsida > Fabales > Fabaceae > Castanospermum > Castanospermum australe. The sequence continues at coordinate 722,021 of NSJW01000331.1, read as the reverse complement.
TGACTTTTTTATAAAAATATAAAAATTTAGTCTGATTTGCAAACTTATTTAAAGATTTACATTATATGAAAATTTTAAATTATATTAACAAGCTTATACTTTAAAAATTTCAAATAACTTGTGTCTTTAATTAAAATTATCATATTATGTTTAAAATTAATAAATTATATAAATATATAATAATAGATAGTATAAATATTATAATTTTTTTAATTATATATATATAATAAATACATAAGCTAGCTTATTAGTCCAAATAAATATTTTTAACTGCTTATATCTAACTTATTTAACTAAATAAGTTTATATAAAAACTTAAATTTAGCTTATATAATAGATAGGTCAAGTTTAATAAGAATGAAATTAAGAAAAGTCATATGTCCTGATAGATGAAAACTTAGCACATAAGTTTTATCGAACAAATGAATGAAATAATAAAAATCACAGTTTATGAGAAATCAAAATTCAAGAACGCAAAATCTTATTTTCATCATCCATCGGTTTAATTTAGAAGCACATTAAATCATTTTGTTAGCCCACTTTTACAAGATCACGAACCCAGAATCCATTCATTGCTGATTGGTGTTGCCGTGCATCAAAATCAGATGGGGGAATGGTGTTGTTTTTGGGTCAGGCGTCTCGATGGTTGGGTGTTTTGGGCTACGTGTGGTTCTGTGCGATTTGGGTTGATAAATTTTGGGCCACTCCTCTATTTTTATTATTACATATTATTACTTTTTTTTTACAATTTTTTTTATTTTTTAATTATTTTTTGTCTTAAACAAAACATGCTATTCACATCCATAAAAAACATGTTTATTTAATGAAAAATATTTTATTTTATTTTATTTTATTTTTTATATATTTCCTATTACAAGATAAATAAAATAAGTGCATAATTAATAATATAAATTTGGTCAGTAAAATTTAATATAAGCAATTGTAAAGTATTTATAAATAAGTTTTAAATATTTTATAATAAAAGAAATTATCTAGTCAACAAGCTTGTAACTTAATACTGATCTCATGTTCTTGTACTTTTTTATGTACTAAAAAAGTCGTCCAAATAACAAGAGGGCCACTAATATCTCAATTATCATCAGCTTGTGGGAGGGATCAATGCTCTGGGTGCCTATCTGATGCCTAGCTGCCGCGTCAATGAATATGAGTAAGTTGATCCATCAAGCGTGTGAGGATATATAAATATTTATGTTGTGCTTGGAGAAGTCTCTCCTATGTAAGTATATGCTTGAGATCCAAGCCTACATGAAACTGAGATGAAACTGAAACTGAGACATTATGTGATTGGATTTGAATCTTTTGAGAAATGTTATGCTTGATTGACTATTTGACCTTGTGTGTTTGAAGAATTATGATTATATTTCATGAATTTGAGAATTGGATTAGGATAGTTTACAATTATCAATGTCTAGAAATTGTTTATGTATGAAAGTTCTCACCACATTATTGTATTTTCTTTTCATTTTGCTAATCTATTTTGGTCTAGAGTTTTAAATTTATATGGCTGTAGCCTTAGATTTTTAAGGAAATATAAATAAATTTTTTCACACTAATTATGGCAAACATTATGCTAGAATTTTTGCTTGGTATTTTTCATTCCACTAGTAGGTCCAACCCAATATAACTCTCGTATGTGTGTGCGTGTAATATGGGTGGGTGTGTGTAGTGGTTGAGTTGGGTTGGATTGAGGAAAAAAGAAAAATAATTTTTCAACCTAAACGAACTCAACTCACTATTTTTATGAGTAAGTTTAGTTCAAATCTAACCCAACTCTATCCATAAACATTCTAGCTAATTTCTCCCCATGATGGGTAAGATCATCATACTTAACTCGTATGACTCTAATTATGGGATGAGTAGCAAATGTGAATGGCAAAAATCTGTATTATAATTAATAAACCAGATTACGTGAAGTTAATTACATATACAAATTTAATTTTCATTTAAGAAATTTAAACTGAAAATGTATGATCAAAGACCATAAACAATTGAGAAACTTTAAAAGTATTAATTAATGAATATATAAGTCATATGATAAATGGTTTCCATTTAGTTAATAGATAGAATTTGTTTGCAAGATTTGAAAATTTTAAAGGCCTATCATCTGTATTCAACATTTCATGATAGTTACTATTCCCTCCGTTCTTTTTATCTTTCGTTTAAAATATTTGTACAAGATTTGAATAACATCTCATTCATATATATATATATATATATATGAATAAATTACTCTTTTATTGAACTACTCAAAATATTATTATTCATTTTACTAACCTTCTCTTATTTTATTAAGGATAGAGTTCAAAAAATAATTAATATACGTTCTTAATTTTTAAAAATAACAGATACAATAAAACAAATTTTGATCTTTAAAACAATAGATAAAAAAGAATTAAGGAAGTATAAAAATAAAATAAACTTCTAAGAAGGCTATACATTTTTCTTGTTAAAAATAATTGGCATGAGATTTGCAGGACGCGCAAATGACGAAAGATAGTATTAGTGGGCGAATGGGGTACCTAGATTATATTTTTGACTGACTTTTATTGTAGGTGTGACTGTGAGCGTAGAGAAAGGGGAACAACTGAACAAGAAGTCAAGATCAAGAAGATGCATGCCACAAACTTCGGGTAGCAAGGAAAGGCATGTCACGAGAAAGCCTAATCCTCCAACAATTACCAAATACCCCTTCCCTCCTATTCTTAAATTATAATGTATTTGGTGTGTTAATTTTTTTTTTTTTTGGTAATAAAAAACTTAAATTAAGGAGAAAGCACGCCCTAATTTAGGGTTAGGGCATACCTCCGAATTCGTCGAGATTAGCTTTGGTGTGTTAATTTTTTGAAGTAAAAAAACAAAAAAGAACAATTTTTTTTGTTAAAAGAAATTTAAATTATAAAAAAGGCGCCTCATCGAGAATTAAAATAAATCTCCAAACTCATCACTTATAAAAGATTGAGATGAAAATCGAATTTAGAGTTGTCAAATTACAAATTCACTCACTTACTACTTGACCCATCCCTTAGTAGCAAACTAGATTTTTGCTACTCAATATGAATAATGTCTTTAATTAGATGAAAGAGATAAAACAATTATAGCATATTTGGGAGAGATTAATTTTCAAAAAATAATCATTTTTTTCAAAAGTTATCTTTAAAAAGTTTTGATTATAAGTTATTTTGACCACAAAATAAGGTAATTCAAATACACTTAAAATAAATAACAATTAATACAAACATCGCTTGATAGTAATATTAAAAAAATTATATCTATCTAGCTAAAGGCTTGAGATCTATGTATATTTGTATTAGCATCAAGATCTTTTAAAATTTATGGTGTATTCGGAGAGAAAAATACAAAATGATAATTACTCATGAACAAATCAAAAAAATAAATTTTAACATATCTGAAGTTTATTATCCATATGTTTGTATTTGATTTAAATTGTCTAAATCATTAATTTTTCAATCAATATTAAGTGAAAATGCCTTAATCTAAGTAACCTAATTAAATTGTTTTTAGTGAAGTCCAAGAGCTATACATAATCTAACTGACGTATTCATGGTAATGGCTGCAACATGTGCTGTAACAAGAATATTTGCTTTTGCATCAAGGACCAAATATACTTTGAATTGTGTCATATTGATACAAGTTCAGGGATGCCTAATACAAATAATTTTGCAATTCTAATTATGCTAAGTTTAATCTAGAAATTTTTTAAAATATATACAAAAAGGTTAGAACTTTCCAGAAATTTTGTTCGTCCCTAGTATTCTCACTTTGAGATATCAAAAACTTTCATCTTATAATTCTAAAAACCACTTTACGGAGTTTAAACAAAATTGCAAATTTGAGGTTGATTTTAAATTCACTTTTTTACTACAACATCATAAAAGGCAAGCTAAAACATTAAAATTGTTACCATCAGAAAAAAAAAAAAAGAGAGAAAAGAAAACCATCTCTATTAGCATCCATTATCAAACTTGCTATTATTCTTTCTCTTTGATCAGATTCAAAATGATCATATAAATATAGGCAAGAATTCTAAGTGTACGAGAAGTCGTTATCACCAAATAAAAATATTATTTTTATATCTCAATCTTACACATTTTCTATACACTTATAATAATAAAAAAATAATAATTTTTTTTTATCTTTTTTTTATCTTTTTTCTTCTCTTTATCATAAAACGTAAGTCCACGATAAAGACGTAAGATTAAAGTGTAGAAATAGTTGATAAAATAGGTAACAAGTCCTTCAACCAATTGACTATTAATCCTTCAAACCAATTACTTGAGCACGTACAGTGTCAACCAATCACGCTACAAGAAGATATCGCAATTATTCCTTTTATTAAAACCAAACACACACTCTGACCTCATAGAAAGCCACTGTCCAATCACCTCCAAGCACTACAGGGAGTGTAAAAAAGTAGAAGGAAAAAGCAAGAAGAAAAACAAAATTCCAAACCAAAAGCCCCCTTTCCCATGAGAAGCAACCCTTAATTAAGTTTTAGCTCAAATTTCTTTCTCAAAGCAACCGTCAAAGCTATTCTGCCTATTCACCTCCTCCTCCACCTCCACCTCCACCTTCTCTTCTTCTTTCTCCATGGCAAATGACAAGGACCATTATCAGCACGATCCCTTCTTTTACAATAATCGCCATGGACACCGTCAGTACTCAAGCTTTCCATTCTTTAGGGACAACCACTCCACGCCCTCACAAAACTTTCAAGGGTTCGATCCCTCAAGCACAAGTTTCACTGACTTCTTTCATGGTTCCGTGGACTACAACACCCTCTCAAGAGCCTTTGACATGTCTTGCTCATCATCTGAAGTGATCTCCTCCATTGACGACAACCCCAAGAAGCCCAGTGCAGGAGACTCAGTGGGGATCAGTGAGAACCCATCGACCCCCAATTCTTCGGTGTATTCCTCATCTAAAGAGGCAGAAGAAGTAACAGAAGAAGACTCTGCCAAAAGCAAGAAATATAAGCAGCCAAAAGGGTGCGAAGATGGAGATCAGAAGTCTAAGAAAGAGTAGGTTTCCTGGTTCTTGTTCTTCTTTAATTCTTCTTGTTGTGTGCCTCTTTCTTCGTTCTTCCTTTTTTTTTTTTTGTAGATCAAAGGAGTGTTAATTATAATATTTTTCATTGAGGAGTAGGATCTGACTATCTTATTAATTTCTGTTATTAACTTGAGTCAGATTGTGAATTTTCTCTGAATAACTAGTGCAATTATATATGTTTTACCTATCATTTTGTGCCTTTTTAACTATTTATGACTTTCAGTGCCTCCTATGAAATGAATATGGTCAATCTAGTCAATATCATGTGGTATACAGTGATGTGAATGATTTACAGAACAGGTTTTGGGTATGGTCAAAAATTCAAAATGTTAGAACAAGCACAGGCACTAACCCTAATATATATATTCCTCATCAGTTTGGTGAGCTTTATCTGCTCGATATTTTTCTGTGAATTTGATTGATGTTTTGAAGCGTTTTAGGATCAAGCCCAAAAAGAAAGAGAAAAAGCCAAGAGAACCACGCTTTTCCTTCTTGACTAAAAGTGAGATCGATCACCTTGAAGATGGATACAGATGGAGAAAATATGGGCAAAAAGCAGTCAAGAATAGTCCATACCCAAGGTTAATAGTATTCCAATTTTGAAAATACCTTCCTACTCACTATACGTTACCTTTCAAAGAAAATCATGAAACATTGGCCAGACTCATCAACATATTGACACACAAAGACTTTTATTATTATTTATTAGTATTATTATTATTTGTCGCATTTGATGTAATGATTCATTCCATATCATGTTATAAAGTATTGTAACTTTTATTTCTAAGTACTTAGTAACGCTTGTTTTTGTCAATTGGAGATCATATGATGATCATATTACATGTATATATATTACAATTACCCAACACAAAGATACCCTCTCAACCACTGCATAACAACCTTCTCAGATATCTATATATCGATGTTTGTGTGTGAATGTATCTATGTATCTGATAGTGCTCTTATTTTCTTGCTACAATGCAGGAGTTATTACAGATGCACCAGTCAGAAGTGCACTGTGAAGAAAAGGGTGGAGAGGTCATTCCAAGACCCATCAATTGTGATCACAACATATGAAGGGCAGCACAACCATCACTGCCCGGCAACAATCAGAGGTAATGTTGCCGGCATGCTGTCCTCGCCTTCCCTCTTTGGTTCCACATCTGTTGAGCCAAGCTTACCCCAAGATCTCCTTGCTCAGTGGCTTCCAAGTTATAGCCATGGTGACCAAAACCCCATGTTCCAGCAAAACTTTCACCATCCCCAGCAGCAGCACCAACTCCCTCATGACTATGGCTTGTTGCAAGACCTACTACCTTCATTCCCAGACAGACAAGAGCCATGAACTTTCAAAAGAAAGCTTAATTATCCCATTTCTATTAGTATATTGTGGGGCTTGCAGTGTATCTACACTGTCTATATATATATATATGTAGTAACTAGTAAGTAGTAGCAGCCCTTTACATGGTTTCTTCCTCCCTTTCTCTGAGTCATGTACATATATATTATAGATTTTGAATTGAAGACAGGTAGCAGTGGGGATTTAGTGCACTTAATGAGTATTTCAGAATTACTGCAGATGACATTGATCTCAAATATAACTTGGTGAATTTTGTCAAAAAATGTGAGAGATTGACGGTGTGTTCTCCACACTATGCTTTAATCTATAGTCAAGTTGAGTAACTTGCAAGTGGCAAATATACATGGGAAGAGTGAAGTCTTTAATGAGGGAAGATGGGTTTTGACAAGACTATTAGTTATCTAGTTTACTATATATATATTTATGATTGATCTTAGTGAAAGGAATTTGATAGGACGGCACCATCAACCAAAATTGCAGCGATTTTAATGAACATCTAGTTTGTGTCTCTATTAGTATGTTATAGAGAGGATTGAAGAACCTATACTATATGTATACCGAAGATGGTATGAAAGGGAACTAGAATTCGGAGACTTTTGGTTGAATTTGTGGATGCACGCCTAACTTTCGTGATTGATATGATCTTACAGTTATTATAATTCTATGTATTTGAAAGTAATTATATGTGTCAAATGTAGTCATCAAAAAATATGTTTATAATTTTATCTTTTTTCTATATGAATATGTAGTAATTGTATTTAATTAGCAATGGTTTATTTGAAAATTAAAATTTTGAGATTAATTAAAAAGGAAATTTTCATTTATAATAGTATATATTATTCTCTTTTATTTGATTATATTGCATAACCAAATAAAAGAATTGTTAGATCAAGTACTTACCATTAAGACAAAAGCTATAGTTAATGGCAAGGTTGTAACTTTATTCTTATAATGTCTTAGAACCTCAACAAGTAGGGTTACACTCATTATAAGTGTTATAGACCGAGATGTTGAGCTCATGAATCTTAAGAGAGATGCTGAATAAATAAATCTAACAAAAATCAATATAGCCCCAATGCTTCAAAAAGAATTGTCAATGTAAGCTGGAATTAGCAATAAGTCTTTCCTCATTAAACCATTTAACAAGTTCTCTATCAGTTACAAGTGAAACTTTTGAAGTTATTTGGAACGCTGTTATTTTGCTTCAAGAATCAACCAAATATGATTGGAATCTGACTGTTTGATAAAACTTTATATTCACGAGTTGTATTACTATTCTCCTGTAAAATACAGAAGACAAGCCATAGATTTGGTGCTTGAGCCATTGATTAAAACGAAAGGAATCTATACTATGGTGAAATATTTAACTTCCAAAGACTTGTAGAATGAGGTTAAATTAAAATGAAGTGGCCTAGTTTAGAGAAGAAAACTAACCAAGTCAATTAAGGTTGCTGATTTTTGTGACATTACATATTCACTTTTTCATGATCATCATTAAAAAATTATGTGATGTTTGCCAGTTATTTTCATAATTTTTTTCTAGTTTACTGTTTACTTGACTATGATGAAATAATAATCCAACTAGTTAAAAAGACAGTGAATATTGTTATGGGGTGATGTACTAAAACTTAAATTAATCTATATGTAAGTTTTCTACATGCATAGGCTTGGCGGCTATAAGTTTATAACTTTACCATGCACATACCTTAAGTTGTTTATTTTTTACTTAAAAAGTATATGTGTAATTTATTTTTTTGTATATATTCAAACTATATATGGAACATATAATGTATATTTTGTGTATGTCAAATTTATGAGGGTGGATCTATTGCCATTCATGTGTATCTATTGCCACTCCTTTTTAACAAATTTTTATTTAATTTTTCAAAAATATCATTTATTGAATAATAATTCTTTATTCATAGTTAAATTAATTGTTTATTGCAACTCCTAAATCTATCTCCAAACCTTTCATTATTAATTATAATGAATAGTTAATTGTAAAAATAATTTTTTTTAATGTTTATAAAGTCCTAAATCTAATTACTCCCACCATACAAATCAATTAGGCCTTTGCGATATTTTTTCAAAATTCAAATATATATCAAACTGTTATGATATTTCCTCCACAGTCTATTCTTATCTTTAATTCTATAGTTTTGATTAGAAGTAATAAATTAGAAATTTAATTCTATCACAGACATCTATAATCATATTGTTTTGGAGGAATTAATTAATAAGAGTTAAATGTAGTGCTAAGTGAGTACACTCTTAAGAAAATATCAAAGTTCAAACCTTGAAATAATCACTTGATAGGAGGGCTTAATACCATAAGAATATATACATTGTCAAGGACAAAATATATTGGAGGAATTTTCAAGACATGTAATCAAATGATAGGATATTTTTAATAAAAAGATGAAAAAACATGAATAAGGAAGATTGGAGGATCTATAAATCACATCAAACCTAGCTAGAGAAGAGTGTTATATCTTGCAAGCCAGTGAACAGCAACACTACCTGTCCATTTGATAAAGGACAAAAATACAATAAAAAAAGAATGATAAATTGAGATATTCTTGGCATCATCTAATAGGAAACACAGTTCAGTCTCATCCATAATGCTGAAATGCACATCAGAGAGAGAATCAGAGAGATAAGACTATTGCAATGGCTCTTATTAATCCTATCACAACCTTTGTTCCAAAGCAAAGTAGCAAACCACAACTCTGTTCATGTATTTTTTTTAGTTTTTTAAAATATCTTCTCACCCATAGAATGAGAAACTAATCTCTCGAAATATGGTTAGACGTCGAAGCAGGAATCCCTCTAAAAAATATTTGAGACATACGAAATAAAATTTTTACTATTAAAATTAATTCTTAAAAAAATTTGAGTCCTTCTTACTCAAATGAACACCTTTTTATGTATCTTTTAAACATGAAAAAAACACATGCAAAAAAAATAAATGAGGGCAGAGGATATTTGATGGAAATAATCACCGAACTTAACTTTTTCTTTTTTTTTTGACCAAATTAAAAAAAAAAATCACAACACTTTTGGCTTTTACAGACCACATAAGAAGTCCAAATAATGATTATGGGTAATTACTAATTAAAAATTAATTACCATAATCAACGGAACTACCAAACAGTTTATCATTCAAAACTGTCTTAAATTCATGAATAAAATCATTGAGTGCCTCTTTTATTGGTTTCATGCTTTCAATGAGCTCCGCCTTTTTCTGACGACAAAATTTGAACCCCTAACAGTTACCTTGTCTCTCAAGTGCTTTTTTATTCTGTTCTAAATTTATTAGTTACTTTGCAATTGTATCTAGAAGCAATTAATTATGTTAAACACCGACTCTTAAAGTCTTTCTAGACGTCCTTTTCTGAACCAGTTGGAACGATGCTGTACAGTAAGCTTTGAAAATACCAAATGTTTGAACTTTGAACACTTTAGACATATTCATTACTAGGGAGGGCTTTTTCTCCAACTGTTTTAGCCTGTTCTTGCTGTGTATTTTCTTAATTGCAATCAGATATTTTTATTAATATCACACGTCAGGTGCTGTGAGCTGTTCTTTTTACAATAAAAATATTTTCAGCTCAACTTTTGCATTAAAAAATAAATAAATATTTATTTTAATTATTTAAAAATATAAGTGACATTAATTTAATTTTTTAAAAAAATTAATTTTAATTTAATTTTTTAATTATAAAAAATAATATTAAAATAGTATTTTATATTATAAATAGTGAGAGCACAGTTAATAGAAAATTAAATTGATGTTATTTTTTATAATTAAAAAATTAAATTGATTTTACTTTTTATAGTTGAGGGATTAAATTGATGTTATTTTCTATTGTTAAGAAATTAAATTGATGTCAATATTTTTTGAAGAACTAAATTAATATCATTTTTTATTATTTAGTTTTAAAGATATAAAATCATCAATGTATTTTTACCTAACAATTTAAATTTTTAGGATAGTTAGTTCATAACATGGTATCAGAACTTTTATAATATAATCCATGATATTTAGAGACTAAATTAATATTAACTTTTGTTGGAAGATCAGATTGATATCGTTTTAGGGGAATAAAATGGATGTTTTGTCTACTCTTAAAAAAAAAATTTGAGACTAAGTCTTCTTTCAGATCCATCAATGCATCCTTGCATAAGATCCACAAATAACGCTTGTTTGTATGGATACAAAATTTGTGAAAAGTTATAAATTCATAAATTTATTGACTTTTGCAATTTAAAAAATATACTTATTTTATGCATAAAATTACATATAATAAAGATTAAGTTGTATAAATAGTAAATTTACACATTATAAAGCTTACACAAGAAATAGCCTTCAGGAAATGAGAAACATCAAGCATCGTTTCTGTGAAATTGGAGGGGTATAGTAGCTTGATTCTTGGAAGATGTTGGTAAGAACAGACTTTTCTCGGGCCTTGTAAGTAGATGAAGCAACCTTCTTTAATTCCACCATTAATCAAAACAAAGAGTGGATCTGGGGCTACGAATGAAAGCTTCGAACGAAAAGTTGGGCAATAGTTTTTCATTAATTAGCAAAAGTTACTTCGAATACCTTCCCATCATTATCCTCCCTTATTGACCTTAGAGATGGAGGGAAAACAGGGAATATATACCTTGACTCAAAGCAAATTGTGGGGCACAAAAAGTCAGGATAGTATAGCTCAATCCTGGTTTTGTTGTTGCTAAAAGTAGGTTTAACGCCAACAAGGAGGTCTACAGCCAATAGGAAGTTGGCCCGAGCCACCTTATGCTATGTTTGTATGGAAGGTAAAGAAGAGAAAGAGAAAGAGAAAGAGGAAGGAATGAAAAAGCGACATCATTTGAAAGATTTTTAATGAGAAAGAAGGAGTTTCAAAATTTTTTTCTCTCAAATTGGGGTATAAAGAGGAGACTAGGATTTATTTTAAGTTAAATAAAAGAAAATAATTATCATTTTTTTTCTTGATAAAAAGTCTAAGGCGAGGAAGGCTCTTCAACACTTTAAAGTTAAGGTAAGCTACTAACTTCAATAAAAATATATTGAAATTAGTTGTTGTTAACAAAAGATAAATTAAATGAGTCAATTCTGTTGATAAATAATTATCGTTTTTTTACTTTAATTTTAACTCTCAAATAAGAGAAAAATAGTCCATTAAACATCTAAAAAAGAGAATTAATTCTCCGTCCTTCCTCTCATCTCCTTTCCTTTTCTTTCCCTCAGCAAAAAATCGGAACATAATGTTTATGAAATCATGATCAATTGCAGGAGTATCAATTAATGGCCTCAGTAAACAAAGATGGGCCAGTCGTGTGAGACCGGAAGGTTTCTGTTTGGGGACTCAGTAGAAATTGGGATATTTACCAGAATTTCATAATGGGCCAGACTAGAAGAAAGTTCAGAAACTGAAATTTTCGTTACATTGACCTTTTTAAAGTTTTGCTTTAACTAACTTGTTTTCCTTCTTACTTAAGAAATTGTACTATAACTTCTTTTGTTTTGAATTTTCATAATTAAGGGACATGATTAATCTGATTGTCACTTTTGTTGAACAATAAGATTGCTCCCTATAAACTGAACTTGAACCCTAATTGGTTAGTTTAGTGTCTCCTTAAAAAAAAAAATTAGGTATGGAATTTAACAGTTTGATTGATATCCCCCTTAAAATGAAGATGAAACATTGATAAATGAATTTTTTGCATAATTTTTTTAATGTAAAGTTCATTTTCAAAGGAGGTACTAAAATGACTCTACAAATTAAAACCAAAAGATAAAAGCTATAGACCTACAAGTCTACAATCTGACCTCGACATGCTAATCTGGATACAATTTATTCATATAAGAGAAAGGAACATCAAGAAGCAGGGAAAGATTCTCATACTACTACATACAATTTTATAAACATATATGAAAAATCAAAGCCAATGCATGATAACTACGAGCCTAATTATATATTAAATATAATTAATACTAAAAAAATAGATAAAAATGATTAAAACCAATGATAATACACAAAACTAATATTGGGCATATTGAGTAATGCAATATACAAGAGAATCAATCTTTTTAGTTTACAGCACAAATAATATGTCAATGGTATCAATTTAAGTGTAAAAAGCAAGGGATTTAGAGTGATAAACTTTCTGTAAGCCTCACATTTTTATATTATTCCCTTATTTAAGAGATTGAGAAAGAAAGGAAAGTTTTAAAATTTTATTTTCTCGTTTTATTTATGCTAAAGTCAAATGATATCATGAGTTGTGAATGATAATAAAATAATTTAATATTTATTTATAAACATTTCTATTCTTTTTCTTTAACAAAATCAAATAAAAGAAAAGAAGTATTTCTTTACTTCTCCTTTCCTTTGCTTTTTTTTTTTCTATTATATCATTTTTTCCTTTTCTTTTTATAATATCAAACAAAACATAAAACTTATGATATGTTATAACCTTAAAACGAGACAACCTATTCTCCTTGACTTTTATTTTACACAAAAAGAAAAAGAGCATAAATAAAACGTTCATTGCTGAAAAAGTGACATACTTGTCTACGTTACTTGCAGAGATGGACCTTTTTTTTAAAAAGTCCAAACTGCCGTTCAATTTCAACTACATCACGAATATGAGTCGGATAATTAATTCGCGAACAAGAAACAGCTGGTGACTGGTTCACAAAAAAGTGCTTCTAGAGAAAGAACCAAAAAGCGACCGTTATATTCTATGAGTAGCGAGGGAAGCAACAGAAGTCAAAAGCTGGTCGAGCCTTGGATTCAAACAAGTTCTGGCCAACCTGCCCCCATTCCCCATGAAGTTTGTACCATGGCAGCAGAGAAAGAAAAAGACTTTAATGGATGCTAGCAAGTAGCCTAAAGCAGCAGTACGCGTATAAAGCACTGCTTTGTCAGAAGATTGAATTATTATGCATTCCACCATTGGAAGCTTTGAATCATTTGTTTGGCTGCATGCCCAATAAATCATAAATGCTTGTTGAAGATACCACTACCTTATCCTTATATGCTCCTGCTTTTCCCATTTCACATATGGGCGAACAGAGGGAATCTAGAAGGCTAAAATAAAGAACAATGAACAAATGAAAGTTAACAAATCAATATAATGGAATAGCTGGAAGAATTGCTTCCCTTCTCATTATTTTAGAATTTTATGGATTCATAGGAATGTTATTATAAATTAAATTTATCTGTAGAAGGATAAGGCTCCTTTTTGACATTTCCTATCAATGGAATCAAGAGAACCTCCAATTCAACTACTTGCAGGAAAAGTTATGCCCTGCTTTTTACTATAAACAAATTTATCTTTTCTGACAGTAAATTTCCATTTCAGGATGCCAACACCAAATGGCACATCAATGAGACTTTTTTGAACTGAAATTGATTTTTTTTTAATTTTTATTTTTTGAGTTTACACTTTTGGAGAATTATTTGTAGAAATGCGCTATTTGTGTAGAAATCCTTTTTGAAACTTCCTGTATGGCATCTTGAACCACAGAGCATAACTTTCCCTAAGTGTATGTACAATTCAACTACTTGTCATGTGGTGGAGAGGGACAGGGAGTAGACATATGGAATCAGGTTGTGGAGAAAAGAACACAATCAAGTCAGAACAACTTCTATTAAAAAAAAGGGGTATCATCACTTGATTTAATACTTTTTTTGAAGCTTAGACACAATGATAAACTTAAAGCAAAATAGCATGGTAAATGAAACCAAATATCAGTTTTTCACTATCTCCATTCTCGAGCAGCATGCAAGGATAGCCAAAAGGGTAAAAATTAGCAATCATGTAATGAGAAGATAGGCTCAGCAGACATCTGTACAACATTTTAACACTAGCACTCACCCATACTGACTCTATCCTCTCTCCAAATTTGGTGCATCATATCCTTGAATGACCACATTGAATAAGAAAAACACTTCATTATCCAAATGGGCTATCTCTGATCTGATTCTCTTCTCAGATGCGGCAAAAAATTCCTTTAAGACAAACTTGGATATATATATGGTATTGATTGGTTACTGGAATCGGTACAAAGGCAAGTACACGCTGGTTAAGTCATGTGGCTGTCAATCCTACCCTTGAGTTGTCTCCTGCACATAGTTTTCAGAACCCCCCACCTTATCAGCATCAGATGGACCAGAAATATCCTTCACAGATTCAATTTCCATGCTGGCGGTGCGGCTCTTTCTATTCCTTCGATCCTGAAAGTGTTTGTAATTTGTATAAATTAGTTGTTTAACTTAATTTATGTTTTTTGACAAGTATGGCAACCTAAAGAGGACCCAGGATCCATGTCAACAAATATACTTCAATATATAGTCAATGTATAGTATATAATCACAAAAAAAGTCATGCACACTTCAAAGGATATGTTCTAAGAAGAAATTAGGGAAAGCAAAAAGCAGACTACCTTCGATTGTAAAAACAGGTTATCCATGATTAATCATTCAAGCTAAACAATAATTCCACACAATACAGACATATAGAAATCTAGAATTCTTGTTCTGACAATAATATGGCTATCACTTGATACTATCATTAGCCATATCCATGTCTAATTGCACATAAAGGAAACATCCAGATTCCAGAGCCATCCTCAATACTCAATAGTGAAGACAGATACTATCAGCTCTTCATGTTAATCTATGTATGTAGAAACTATATAATATTCCAAATGATATAGGGCAAGAGAGATTAATCTCTCTCTGTCTTTTAGCTATACTGAAGGTGCACAAGGAGCATATTGAAAATTTTGAGTAGAGGGTAAATATGTAGACTGAAGAAAAACTAAGCAAAAAATTGCTTTTCCTGAATTGTCCTCCAATGTTTCAATCATTCTAGTTGATGGTATTCCAATGATATAGTAGAATAAAGGCAAGAGAGATTAATTTTTCTCTGCATGACTTTCAGCTATACTGAAAGGTACACAGAGAGCATTTTGACTAGTATGAGTCGAGGGTAAATATGTAGGCTGAAGAAAACTTTGCAAAAAATTGTTTTTCCCGAGTTGTGATCCAATGTTTTAATATATCCTAGTTGTTGGTGTGTCAGTCAACATACGCATACAGGAAAAGAATTATGGGAATGCACATAACATCCAAAAATTGCAAAAATGTGATAAAAGATTCAGTGTCCTATAGTAAAAAACAGAAGTTATATACGAGAGGATAAGATAATGAAGAGAACCTCTCGGAATGGATATTCGTCAGCTTCAAGCATCCTCACAACCTGACTCATTTTGGGTCTCTTGTCTGCATCAGGATCAACACACCTAAGTGCAACCAGAAGGGCACGCTTTAAAGCACGAGTTGATGGTTTAACTTCAAGGCTTGAGTCAACAACTTCCTCTGCCCTTCTTGTTCCCACCATCATCTTGAGCCATTCAACAAGATTAACCTGTCATGAGTAAAATCAAAATCTCATTAGCTATAAGGGAAATGATCACTTCTGATGGAAGGCAAAGTTAGAAATGGCAAGTTGGCAGCATTAATAAGGATTTGACACCTCATTAGCAGGACGCGTATAGTCTACAGGGTCCCTTCCAGTAACCGCTTCCAGAAGGAGAACACCAAAGCTGTAAATGTCACTCTTCTCATTTAACAAACCACTATTAGCATATTCTGGTGCCACATAACTGAAATTCAGAACAGAAGTAAGTTTCTATGCATGCAATCCTTTCGAAAAAATATAGGAAAAGAGATAGTGAAACATTCTGTATAGTGTATACCCAAATGTTCCCATTACTCTAGTGGTTATGTGACTTTCTCCAGAACCCAAAAGTTTGGCCAAACCAAAATCAGAAACCTTTGCATTGAACTCATCATCAATCAATATGTTGCTAGACTTTATATCCCGGTGAACAACTTTTTGGTTCTATTGCTTCATGTAAGTAAGCCAGCCTGCCACCAGTCACAGTAAAATAGGGAGTTTAATCAGTGGGATTAGGTCCGATGTTGAAACTGCCATAAAAGTAAATTTGATAACTAATTCAGCAAGTAGTAAAATCTTAAATCCATAACAAATCTTGGGATTAGGTACCATGCTCAATAAGATTAGGGAGTTTAATCAGTGGCCCAATGTGGTGGACAATATATTGTTGTGTCGTCCAGAAACTTAATGGGCTTAAATGTAGCATAAAATATGTGAACATAAAAAGGCTATAACTTAAGATTATCAAGAAATAGAAATAATCTGTCAATAATATTTATGGTATATTTTGACAAGCATAAAAATTACTAATCATAATAATATTAATTAAAGGAGAACAAATCAAGAGGTAAAGTGAGTTGTTTACAATCATCACATTCAGAGATGAAGGGATTTAAGACAATCATACCAAGTAAATTGGCACAAGACAATAGAAATGATTAAAATGGTCCACTTTTTTTAATTTTGCAAGTTGAGCTTACGCTTTGGCTGTGCCAAGTATAACTTTCATGCGGGCCTCCCAGGTAAGTATCCCGTGTTGGCACATGGCCCCATGTAACCACTGTTCTAAGTTACCATTGTTCACATATTCATACACCAGCAGCCTGCAAATCAAATGGAAAGTACATTCATTATGAAATAAAAAGAAACATATACAAAGAAAAAAGCTTCTGTTCAATTTTTTTTTCCAAAAACCCAAAGCTTGGACTTTCATTAAGCATTGAAAAGATAATAGGCACTTGTGAGATTTTTATGCAGTAAAGAAGACAAAGTTTACCTATGAACTCCTTCTATGCAATATCCAAGCAAACGCACAAGATTTTTATGTCTGACATGGCCTATAGCCTCCACTTCAACCCTGAATTCTTTCTCCGCTTGTCCCCTATGAACTCAATACAGAATACATTTACAGAGAAAGAGTAAAAAAAAATGTCATTGTTTAAGTAAGAAACAATGTCAACAAACCTCACAGGAAAAATTAAAGAGGGTACCAATGATATTATAAAGTATCCTTACAAGTTGTTAAGAAGTTTCTTCACTGCCACCTCAGTTCCATTGATCAGTCTGCCCCTGTAAACAACTCCATATCCACCCTCACCAAGCACATTCTCTGCTGAGAAACGATTGGTCGCAAGTTCCAGATCTCTAAGTGTAAACCAGTGGCCCCACCCAAGATGAGAAATTTCTGGCAAGCCAATTAGAGGAGAGGCAGTCACCAGGCCTCCAAATGACAATGTGGACTGCTTCTTAACAGTCCCAGAGCTTCCTTCTTCCCCTGACATTGAACTACATGCTCTCTCATGTTGATAAATTGAGCTGCACTGACTGATATTATCAGGATCACTGGATTTGCTCATGCCCAAATGAACTAACAACTTATCTGAATTCTTATCATTTGCCTTGTCATGAACAGGAATAAATACACTTTCTGCTTGATCATGAGAACTCTGCACCCCAACCTTGTCAACCTTGATATCTTTTGAGACATTCGGTATTTGGGATAGAGAGTACTTGTCCAGAGATCTCCTAGATTTTCTCCGAAACATCACCCATATAGATAGTACACAAAGAATTAGCACTATAAATGCACCAACACCTATCCCAATCAAAACCCATAGTCTCAAACCCAAAAATGATGTCTTCTTGGACAATGCCACATTCAGAGAACTGTCGGATGACATAATTGGATGCTACAAGTCAATCAATTTTGTCGTCCAAATTCTTCTGCTAGTAGAATTATGACATTGCCACCTGCGTACAAGAATTGAGTTAAGCACTCCCTTTACACAAGGTTTTGAAACACACATCTGAACATTCTAATTTACAGCCAACTTTTCAGTTCTTGCAGTGAATCCCCATGAACAAAAACCAAAATCAACAAGTCAACTAATCACTAAATGCAGCTTTATCATTATGTAAGATAATCTCAGGCTAAGAAAAATTTGATAAGCTAAATTCGAAGATCTTAGATTCTCAGCTCAGTTGGCATTCAATTGAAACAAATTGAGGAAATTCAGGTGTTCCATACCAAAAGTAAATGTAATTCTTCAAATACATAACAAATCAGAAACCCATTTGCGTCAATGTCACCCAAATCAGAAAAGGCACACTAAATTCACAATTTATTAGGAAAGTACGCGCCTCTACATTATCCCAACAATTCCAATCACAAACAAAAATCTACAAGAAAAGGAAAACTTGTAAAGCATCACTTATGATCCAAGGGAACAAAAGATAAAAATTATAAAACCAAATGTGAAAATTGTCCAAAACGTGGCTCAGAGAGACAAAGCATTTACCTTTGTGTTGATCTATGCTAGCGTCCTTGATCTTCTACCTTTAGCACCCACACAAGTAACAGACGACCTTCTTTCTGAACCGACAGAGACCCAATGAGTATAGATAAGCGCAGGAATACCTGAGCAAACACAAACCCTACAAAACCCAGATGCTGCAGAAGATGCAGTTGCAGAGGAGTAGTTTACCAGTGGGGATTGTGACCTCAAGTGGGCCAAATAGAACTCAGGGTAAGATGATAAAATAAAATATTAGAAGGGAATGCCAGACAAAATTCTTATTTTCAAGAAAAAAAAAAATGCAGAGAGAGGGAGGAAGAGAGAGTAAATGGCTAGATTTTAGAGAGCAGAAAAGCAAAGGTGGGTAAAATGGTTGGTGGGTATTGTGCTTGAGGATGAGGGCGGGACCTGAACAAGCTGGAAAGGAAGCTTGGTTTGTAATGGAGGAAACCAGAGAGAGAGAGAAAGGGAGAGAGAAACAGTAAAGGAAAAGCAAAAACGCAATTAACAGGGGCGGCATTTATAGCTGGTAGCAAAAAATGTATTGAATAAGCAACAAAAGTAAAGTAAAGAGAGAGAGAGAGAGAGAGAGAGAGAGAAAAGAAAGGGTTGGGGAGGGGCTGAGGGTCAACCTCAATACGGGAAGGGGGAGCTCCAACCAAATCTAGCTTGCTCTGAGGTAGACTTACTAAACTGTCCTGTTTGTGTGAAAAGGAAAAATCTCATGGAAATCTTAAAACATGGCATCATCCACTGTCCCTGTATAATATTCTTGCAGTTGACGCTTGACAGAGCTATTGGGGTTGTGGACATCCATGAACCTCAAGGGTTACAGAAAAATATTTATCATTTTTTTTATTTCTAGCTGGCATACATATTCATGCTAGTATTTTGTCCTAGCACAGCCCAAATTCTTGTGAGAAAAGTTTTTTAAGATTGTTTCCTACTACAGAATGTGATGCCACTGCAACTTTGCAGGCTTATGCATTACCAAGGCTGATTCATTTGCATATGGTTTTAAAAAAATCAAACAAACAAGCCCTCAATGTTTTCATTAAGGCTGTATAAGTGTAAACCAAATTTGAATATTTGTCCTTGTGATGATTATGAAATGCTAAACCATTGGGAACATGAATTAGCCTATGATTGGTAATAGTTTTTTTTAAGAAAAAATTATTTTTTATTTTTAAATTTTTTTTAATAAAATATTGATTATAAATTATTTTGATTACAAAATAAGTTAATTTAAATACACTAAAAAAATTTAAAACAAAAAAAAGGCTGCAAAAGATCATTGATAAGTAAAAATAAGTTAATTTTTCACTGACTTGATTATTGCAATAAAATTTTGTTTGGCAATAACATGTTTGTTTTAGTCTTCAACCTTACATGATAATTGGTTGAAATATAATTTGTAACCACCAATTAAAAGATTTTTTTTATACAGTAAGAATATCTTTGAATTAGTTTTGCGTCAAATAATATTAAGTCAAATCTTTTAACTAATTTCACGTTAAACAAGACTAAATTCTTTTTTGAACATTTTTAATGACACACTCCTCACATAAATTTAGTGCATTTAGGGGAATAATTTTACACGTGGAAGCTCAAAGTTTGAATCTAGACAATTAAGAAGCATACCTCTTTATCTACTAAGCAAAGCCCCTTAGATTAATCAATGAAAAGTCTATCAACACTTAAAAAGATAATATTAAATTATATTAATAATTTATTTTGCATTGAAATATACATTTAATTGAAAAATTATATCCGTTATCTCTTAATTATTTATATATTTAAAATACAGAAAGCATTAAATATGAATTAAATAGAGTTCTTTATCTAATTCATTAACTATATATTAATTAATGGAGTTATTCTGGTCAGCGGAGGAAAATTTAGTTGGAGGGATAAAGTGAAAAATTATTTTATTTAGGAAGTCAAATTAATGTTTTACTTTAAAAAAAAAAGCATGTAAAATTTGAAATTTTAAAAAATTGTAGGGGGCCATGACATTTACACTATACTACCCTTCGCCCCTAATTACGGTACTTAAATTTTTTATCTGAAAATCAATAATGTGAATTACTTGTCAAACAAAAAAGGAAATGAGCACAGGAGTGATCTTCATTAATTAAAGCAACGTTTTAATCCAACATCCTATTGGATATTTGTATTTAATTATTATCTATAAAATAGGATTAAAAACATAACTTAAATTTTCATATGTTTATACAAAATAAAAATATCACATAGTTGCAAATCTATTAAGGAAAAAAATTAAAAAAATATATGAAGGGAAGAAACTACTTAAAATATAACCAATTATACATAGTGAAAGATAAAACAAAAAAAAGGAAAGTGGCATCTATTTCTCATTATAAGAAATTGTAGATTCTTCATTCCCATCTATAATTAAATTTTCCTTTATAAATTAAATGTATTAGAAGTCAGAGAAGGTTTTCATTTTCAACTTACTAATTAATTAACAAATAAATATATATTAAGTGAAATTAAAACTGCTATCTGTTAATTAGTATTTGAATTAACTTATTTTATTATTAAAATAACTTATAATTAAAATTTAATAAATCTTTTAACAAAACAATTTTTTTTTTTAAATGTTACCAAACATGCCTTTAGAGAATGTCTAGGTTCTCATTTTCTTATTGATGGATAATACGATCCCATAATGTGTTTTTTTTTTTTTAATGATATGATGGCATAATGTTTGACTATGCACCTAGGATTTAAAATTCCAACGGTTTGGAGGGGCAAATTTGTCAATATGGTTTGACTAATCCTAATATTCAGATCTCAGAGATAATTGCAAGTTTAGAGTAAACAACTGTGCCTTTTCTCAGTATAATCATGGGCGTTGGGGGCCAGAAAAAGCCACCAATGGAGGAAGAAATAGAGACTTTGATTTGAAGCATAACTTTTGATTAAAGTATGACCCAGACAAAACCCTTGCAACTTTTCTTCTCTTTTTTTAAGATTATTACAAACTATTAAAGATTAAATATCTTAATTATCTTCATAGTTACATGAATCCAAAATTTTAGACCAAGCTCATATGTCTTAATTGGTCCACATTTGTGAGATATCCTATATGACTCAAACTTTAAATTGAGTGATTTATTCTTAACATTTAAGGGCATTCCTTTTTGTTTCTTTATGGAAAAGAGAATTTTATGTTTTGGTATATATGTTTTCAAAAATGTATAAAATATAAATTTTAATTAAATTAATTTCACAAAGATGGGAGCAATTATTTTCTCTATAAAAACAGACATGATGACTTTTGTTAATTAACAATGAGTTGCTTTTTTAGTTTTTTATTCTATAAATCAACAAAGTGTACCGCTTAAAGGCCCTGAAAACATGCAATAGTGTGAGTGTCAACTTATAAATCAACAGCACATGTACACTGTTTAGAACTTTTTTTTGTATTATTACTTAAGTTTCCTCATTTAATTAAAGTTATATATTTATTTCATAATAATGCTGTGTAATTACGTATCACTACATTCTGTTTTATTTTATTGTGATTTTTCTAAGTATTAAATATAAGAATAAAATGGAATGAAATAAAATATCATCTATCATTTGATTCTAACTTTCTTTTTTCATTCTCATTTTAAATTAGAAAAATATCAAATTTAGTCCTCAAAAAATAATGACGAGTTCAAATTAGTCCTCAAAAAAATTTAACTTGTCTCGTGATTTCTGAATGTTTTTTCAATAACTAAAACCTGATGTTCTTAAAAAATTAATTTGCATTATCATAAGGATTAATTTGAAGTGGTTTTAAAAACTTTTTAGAACCATGAGACAGATTATTTTTTTTCAAGAATCAATACGCACCTGCCATCAATTTTCAGGGACTAATTTGGTGGGTTACCATTTTAAATTCACAAAAATTAATTACGTATTCATAAATTTATATTTTAAAAGTGAATTTAATTTTGATCCACTTTAATGTAAAATTTTTATGTTATCATTCAATCACGTATTGTCATATTTATGACTTTTTAAATAATTATTATTATAATCAATTTTTTTTAATAATTTGATAATACAAAATTGGATAATAATATAAATTTTTTTTATAGTTATAATAAATTAAAATTAAACTTTTCAAAAGTAATGATACTTTAGAATAGAAAAATAAATTAAAAATTTTAAAATTAATTCTTTCCACACTAACTCTTTTACAAACATTTTTTTTATTATCTAATACAAACAATCCCTTCCCCAATTACGTTAGGGCTCATTTTCATTATGAGATCAATTTTGGCAAGTGTCAAAATCATTCCCAAACATGCCTAAATGTAGAATGCAACATACTCTAAAATATGGATAATAATTAAAAAAAAATAGAATGCAACATACTTATAAAGAAGAAAATAAATATGCGAATTGCATGACAAATAGTCTTGAGATCTGTCAGCAGTGTCCGTTTTCCCTAAAGAGTGGGATGCTTTCTTCTTGCTGATGCTATATTGGCCTTGTCTATGTGTATTGTACTCTT
This sequence comes from Castanospermum australe, assembly GCA_019955255.1. Taxonomy (NCBI): domain Eukaryota; kingdom Viridiplantae; phylum Streptophyta; class Magnoliopsida; order Fabales; family Fabaceae; genus Castanospermum; species Castanospermum australe. The sequence goes on along the minus strand of NSJW01000331.1, from coordinate 698,767 downwards.
TTTTTTCTCTTTAAAATTCTTTATCCTTCTTGGCCAAAGAAAAAACCATATGATACTTATAGAAATGGATGAAAATAAGTGCATGTTTAATAATTGTTTATTTTTAAGAAAAAATTACTTTTCTCTTTTAAGTTAAATTTTAATTATAAATTATTTTAAATATAAAATAAACTATTTCAAATACGTAATAAGCCTCACAGGATGAATCCCGCTAGCTAGTAAAGTGAAACTTATCCCACCTTCTTGTTTGTCTCATTTAACTTTGTGCTATAAAACCTTTGAACCTAAAAAAGATCATGTATTAAGTACATGACTTAATTTGTATACAAAAGTAGTTATTCAAACAAAATTGTTTTTTTAGTATTTTAATTATAAATTCTTTTAAACACAACAACAATTATAAATTATTTTTAATACAAATAAATTAATTTAAATATACACTTAATGTTTGCCTCATTAGTGCCTCCTCAAAGCATAAAACATTCTCAAATGTAAAAGCATTTAGAATTCTCAAATATATGTGGTATAAAACTCCATGAAAATTCATCTAAAATATATCTCAACGTTTTCATCACAAAAAAAGGGAAAAAAATATTCTTCATTTTAATTTAACAAATTCAAACCCAAACTAAAATACCAATGCTCTGAAGATTCCAAACATCATGGAAAACGACGGGTATAATTTTCCAAAATGTATTCTGCTCTACAAGATCGTGCCCTTCACGTGCATCACGTTCACGTCACGTGATTGAGCAACTTTTTTGCTCTCTTTGGCTAGTTTATTTATTTATGGCCGAATACAATTATTACGAGTTGTGTGGAACCAGAACCCAAAACAATTTGCCTTTGATTCCTTAACAAGCCATAACTTCTTTTGGGTTTCTTTTGTGCATGGTTAACCTATTCCCATTATTGTGAATTAAAAATGCATTGTACATTAGATAGTGGATGAATGTCTCCCTGCTTCCCACCACGACAGAAAATACTTTATGAGTTTATTATAACAAAAAAAAAAATTAGTATAAAATTCCAATACTCCCTTTTTGGTTCTCTACAAAATTCCACATGCGCCCATTTGATCTAACAAAAATGGAGGATCACACGCACATCAACATCCCATTGCATCAATTTCAATCGACATCTCTCTCTCTCTCTCTCACTCTCTCTCTCTCTCTCTCTCTCGCTCTCTCTCTCTCTCTCTCTCTCTCTCTCTCTCTCTCTCTCTCTCCTAAACAAAAATTCATAAAAGAGTGTAATAATTTTTTTTTGGCAATAATTTTTTTTTGGCTATAAACTAAGAGTATCCATATAGGTTTCGACCCATTTGACGTGTCACATAGAGCTAGTCTTCTTGGATCGGGTACGATCCATTCAAACTGCTCCATAAGACTAATCTTCTCGGATCAGGAAGGATAATGGTATGACCTTTCTTTTAAAATGAGACTCCGAAAAATTGAACCGCAACTCTCATATTTGGAAGTATAAGTAATTTCACTACACCAACACCTCATGAGTAAATAGTGAAATAACTTAGTATAAAATATGTAAATTCATAATGCAAATTTTTTTTGTATATATGTATATAGATACACACATATACACACATATGGTAACATACACATATGGTGTAGTTTTTTCTATCTCCCTTTTCATTAGTAATTATTCAATCTCGCTAATATAATTCAAAAATAAAATTTTGGTGAATATATATTCAAAAGATGACTCATGTATCAAAAAAATTTTATTTTGTGAATCTCATTAGACTAAACAAAGCTACTATGCTAAAACTTATAAAAAAAAATTCTTTGCTATATTTTTTGATATGAATTAAGAATATCTTTATATAGTTTAGTTTATTTGAATTGTCCTATAGGGTTAATTTTTTCGAATTGGAAGTGATAATATTATATGACCCTCTCCATGAAATGAGACTCTCAGAAATCGAATCACACTCTTTATGCCTAAGGGTGTAACTCACTTTTACTACGTCAACACTCCATAAGTAAAATTTTTTGCTATATAGGTCAATACGATCATATTGTATGTTTTCCATTTGACCAAGACTCAAAGCCCAGGATATTATTCCGCTATTCTAACTTATAAAAAAGAAGTCTCTCGTTATAATAAGTCAATACAATTGATTATAGCCTGTGATCCCTTTCCATGCCTTACAAATAGGGATCCCCATTAATATTCACTTATTGCTTTGAGATATATATTATTCTTATTTTTGAGTGCGAATTACTTCAATACCTATCTTTTTTTTTCTCCTAAGTACTGATACCTAAGTTAATTTGTTAAATATTTATTAATTATTAATTTTATTTTTTAAACTTCAAGTATTTATTGTAAAAAACAAACATTCAATAAATACTTAACAAATCATCTTATGTATTAGTATTTTGAAAAAAAAAAAAACCAAGCATAGCAACACCTTCTTTGAGTTATTCAAATTTGTTGACTTCGTCATAGTGAACTCATTTTTTTTCCTATTTTTTCATGATTTGCTAAATGCTTAACAAATCATCTTGTGTATTAGTGTACTTAAAAGAAAAAAAACCAAGCATAAAACACCCATTTTAAGTTATTCAAATTGTTGACTTCGTATGAACTCTTTTTTCACCCTATTTCCTCCTCTCTTACAGGCCATTGTCTTGCTCTTCATTGGAAGGTGGTTAGAACTTCAACCCGCTCATTACTTGAATCCTACCCACCAATCGACTTCCAAACTACCCCAGAACAGAACACATTCATACATGCTGTACATGATGCAACAGAATGAATACATACAAATATAATGATCAAATCTTTAACATAATATTAAACAATTCATTTTCAATAAACTAAAAATGTGTCCACAGTCAATAACTCAACTAATCATGTAACTAATTTTGATTAAGTCTTTATCTAAGTTGTCCTCTTGTTCTCTACACTGCACTGTCTCTTTTCTGGTTAGCAACCTTCTAATAGAGAGACCAGGAGGTGAGTAAGTGTCACATGTCATCAGCTCCAAACACCATTCCCAGTGAACTACCAGCGATAAAATCATAGCACTCAGAAGCAAGAAGGAACCCTCTCATGAAGTTGTTGATTGAGCATTCAATGTAGCAATCAGAATCTAAATTGAGCCTTGCAGAAGTAGACTGGCCCTAAATTACAAGTCATATATCCATGACCTTGGCAAGGAAGATCTGAATATTTGGCGAAGTAATATTTTCTCCTTTTTGCCTAACTTGTTTACACCATAGCCTCGAAAAACGCCTAATTTAAATGCTTCTCGTCCTTCTTCTACTGCTCTTTTCCTCACAGATGTCAATAAAACTGTTCCTTGAGGAGTTTCACTGTTTTCAGCGTTTCCAGTTTCACATGTCTCTTTGCCAGCTTCCCCTGTCCTTTCTTCAAGTTGACTCTTGCCATGCTCACCACCGTTGGCTCTGTCCGGGTTGATGCCAACACAATCATCACGATCACTACTTCCCCACCATTTGTTTGAAGTAGTTGATAAGCCGTCAGATGGAAACCCATATTTAAATTCATCCATTGTTGTCATTCCTTTGGTCAAGCTTGTGCCAAGCAAATTCTGCGTACGCCCACCATCAACACTCTTGCTTCCTTGTTGATGTGAATTGTGAAGCACTGATACACCTTGTGCTTTGGACCTCTCATCATTTGGCTGGTGTAAAACACTGCATATAAACATCAGATAAATATGAACCGGTTATAAAGACTAATCAGACAGCTTATGAAGACTCTACTTATTATCTGTAAAGCAATGAAAGCATGGATGTTTCCACTGATACAGTCTACTAAAAAGTTTTAAAGTATCCATGGAAGTAAGCAAAGTTCTCAGATACCTTCTGATGCATATTTAATATTTAATAATTAAATTTGCATTTTGAGATAAAATTTTCATGTTTGTTTCACCATATTTGCAATAGTTGGGAAACTTCAAGAGAAATCTCAACAATTAATTGATATCAAGTATCAACATTAAACAATGCTTATGAGGGTAACCTCTCCATATATGGAGATTACTTGATACGACCCAAGCTTCAAATTAGTAGTTGAACACATCTTATATTTTGAATTTTCAAATTCAATCACTTCACTATTAGAAAAGGAACAAGGAATATAAGAAAAGCATAACATAATAAATAACTAGGAATATATATATTTTTTATTTTTGACAAAAGAAGAAATTTAATTAGAAATAAGAAAGAAGTACAAGAGCAGAGGATAAGATATCCTACTAAAAAACCCCCCCAAAAAAAAGAACAAACAAGAAACCACATCATATAAGCAAAGCTTGCCAATCTCTCTGCATATGTTACAAAGAAAGCCCTCTAACATAACCATCATCTGATCTGAGAACCAAAAATAAGCCAAGAAGACCACTTTAGCCGATCAAAGAGGCAACAAGAAATTATCTCTGAAATTTTTGCATTCTTCTCCAACCACAGACATCAGATAACAACATAAATTGCAAATCGTCAAAGCAGCTTGGCTTCTTTACTCCTCACAAACTTCTAAGACAACATACGAGAAAGTGCCCCAAATTCTGTGGACAAATCCTACATTCACCAAATATACCAAAAAGTCTACCCCAAAAATATGTAGTACTAGAAAGTGTAAAAATAAATGGCAGCTTGTCTTAAAATCAGAGAAAACATAACATAAAAATTAGGAGAGAGACTACTGAATGTATAATATATGATTACCATATATTATGTTTTCCATTCAGAACTTTTAACAAAATGGAATTACTGAGAAACAACCATATATAAACATTTGAACTGAAAATGTTTCTGGCATGCATACAGAAGTGTTAAGCACAGGCATTTATGCATCTTTAACTTAGAAAGACAGACGACATTAGGTGTTGTGTTCCTAAATATTCAAGTTTTAAATATTTTTTTATATAATTATTTAATACCAATTTGTGTACACCAGCAAGAATAGGAATTCAGAATTGACTCGAAAGCATTATAGCCAAGATCAGGAAACATTAGTTTACATAATAGAAAGGCACAAGAGAGTGGAATTTTTATCACACCCACAATCATGTACTAAAAAACCCACACCCCAAACACAGAGCATAGTTACCAGGAATGTGGGTCATTTTTTGGTATGCGGTATGGGAATGGGAATGCAGTAAATTACTAAAAAATACAGTTGATGCTCCAAGACATTATATAATTTGAGCTTTTCCATTTATTACTCACATTTACCTTCTTCTTTTTAAAGAGTTTTTTAACATGTATCAATAAACATTGCTGATAATAAGCTAAAGAAAATTAATTAGTTATTAGTGCATTACACAATTGGCTTCCCTTTATTATACGCCATGGCCCCACCAAATTTTAAGCTTTCCTTAATAATCTACATCTAAAAATATTTACTTTATACCCACAAACACATGCCCAGTGGCTAGACCTAAAAACACAGTCCGGTCGTCATTTTTCTCAGTCTCTTCCTATACCATTCTTCGTCTCTCTTAGTCTCTTAGTTTCACAAGATATCTCTGCTTTCGCCAATGATGGCCGATGATGAGTATCTGGGTTGCCCCCAATTGCTTCCAATGAGCCCATTTTGTGTCTTATTTGCGAACTGCTGGCCATTTTGCTTTCTGGGTGTTCCTTGAGAAATGTTCTGATTGTTGAGGAAGGTGGAGTGCCACTGCCAGCCCTTCTAAATGCAAGAAGGGCTAATGGAGGGTCAGGAAAATGCTGCAGAACAGAGTAGTTCTTCAGACCCTTTGCTTCCTCTAGATTCAATTGATTGTTTGTGATTTTTGAACTAGTTTTGCTTTTAATTTGTTGTACTTTTCATAGTTTCCCTCTTCCCTACAAGTTTCATCATTTTCTTGCTTCTCTTCTGTTTTCTTTAGAAGTGGTAAGCCACTTTCGGAAATCCAGATTGTGCACAGCTGCAAACCAAAAAGCAGAAGAACTACGATCCAGGACGCATGATCCAGATTGCAGTTCTTATGGGTGGGAGGTGAGTGAATCTGATTGTCAAGAGGCGCCCATTGCTCTTCCCAAAAGTCGACTCAAGGGATAAGGAGCAACCTCCATTTTTTATATAGGCCCCAGGTCTTCCTCCTGTCCGATGTGGGATTACACTTCCAATACTTCCCCTCACATCGGAGGGAGGGCACACCCCTCTCGGGCACAAACTCCCGAGCACCACCAGAGGCTCAAACTCCTCAACGGGTCATGGTGTCATCGAAACAGGCAGCTACACCAGGCTCTGATACCATGTCAAAAGGCGCCCATTGCTCTTCCCAAAAGTCGACTCAAGGGATAAGGAGCAACCTCCATTTTTTATATAGGTCCCAGGTCTTCCTCCTGTCCGATGTGGGCTTACACTTCCAATACTCCCCCTCACATCGGAGGTCAGGCACACCCCTCTAGGGCACAAACTCCCGAGCACCACCAGAGGCTCAAACTCCTCAACGGGTCATGGTGTCATCGGAATGTTGAAATTATAGTGTTTTAGCTAGGGAGAAAGAAGAAAGGAGAATAGAGAACAATGTGATAAATATATTAGATGCGTTGATATATTACAAAGACAAAGCATTAACCTCTATTTATATTCTAGTAACCCTAATCAAATAAAGAAATAAATCAGGAAATATAATAAAATTATGATATGACTCCTAAATTGCTTCATCAATTAGAGCACTAATTGATTCCACAATATATTCTAAAGATCTTCTAAAGATATTTTAAATATATTCTAACATTCCCCCTCAAGCTAAAGCTTACTAAGCTTTAAGCTTGTTAGAAATAAATACTTTAATTAAATAACATAAATATAAAATGGACTCCATGGCTGAAACACAATTCAGGATGCTGGAGATGCCGGAGAGATGAACATTACTAGAAAGAAATCACCATCGGAATGATCGTCGTTGAGAAGAAAAACACTAGTATTGAAGAGATGTCACCACTGGTATGATTCATCAGTGGGAAAGAAATCACCATCGGAATGATCGTCGATGGGAAAATAGCATCACGAACACTAGTATTGAACAAACACCACTGATAGGACTCATCAGTGGGAAAGAAATCATCATCGGAATGATCGTCGATGAGAAGAGAAACACTAATATTAAAGAGATGTCACCACTGGTATGATTCATCAGTGGGAAAGAAATCACCATCGGAATGATCGTCGATGGGAAAATAACATCACGAACACTAGTATTGAACAAACACCACTGATAGGACTCATCAGTGGGAAAGAAATCATCATCGGAATGATCTTCGATGAGAAGATAACATCATTATCACTCCCCCTCAATGCTATGCTAGCATTGGAAAAAGAGATAAAGAGTAAAAAAGTAGAGAAAATATATAAGAAAATAGGTTGAGAAAATAATAAAGGAGAATTTACAAAGGAGTTCTATAGAACTCGACACAACGGAAAGCTTGGATACCCTCAAGGCGGATGGTACCGCTCTGATACCATGTTGAAATTATAGTGTTTTAGCTAGGGAGAAAGAAGAAAGGAGAATAGAGAACAATGTGATAAATATATTAGATGCGTTGATATATTACAAAGACAAAGCATTAACCTCTATTTATATTCTAGTAACCCTAATCAAATAAGGAAATAAATCAAGAAATATAATAAAATTATGATATGACTCCTAAATTGCTTCATCAATTAGAGCACTAATTGATTCCACAATATATTCTAAAGATCTTCTAAATATATTCTAACACTGATAATATTATGGCACACACAAACGCACCCCCCCCCCACCCACACACACACAGAGTAACAAAATATCCAACTAAAAAGATATTAAATATGGAACGCTGCACAATATGTATATTTAGCTAATACATTTAAGTAATAAAAAACTGTAATAATATCAAATTTATTCTTACAAATTACCAGTGTCTCTCAGATCTAAAAGCATGAAACATCTTGATACTATGAAAATTGACTAATGAAGACCTGTTTCAGTTAATTGCTTCATTGTTGCAGTGAGGGCAAGATAATGCAATGTATTGTTGTTCTTTATATTTTGTTGGGGGTTAAAATGTGTCAATGGACTGAGATATACCCCATGAGTTTGGTTGTAAGTATTTTACTAGATAACACCACTAGATGCACATGAGAGGGTTGAAATTTGGAAATAAATGATAGACCACAATTATTAGGCAATATGCAAGTCCTAGAATAAAAGGAGACTAATATGGTCTACAAAAAGAATAGGAGCTGATCAATAAGGACAAACCTGGTTTCAACAAAACAGTGGAAAACCTAAAGAATGAATAAACTTCAGGGTACTTTAAAGCTTACCTTCTGTTATTGCCACTTATCAAGACCATTGTCAGACTCTCAGTTATTAATACACCACTTCAAACCCCACCTGCAACATAAAGATTGCCAAACCATAAGATTTACATGATACTTAGAAAACACTGGAAAACTAGTCAAAACTACAGCATGCAGTATTACCATAATCCGGAGATAAAACAATTCACAAAGATGTTGAGAGGAACTATATCTTAATGTAGAATCGAAGAACACAAACACACAGGAAAACTCACATGAAAATTGATAATAGTATGTTTATTAATAATTTGAAAGAGATACCAACATAAAGCACCCAAAGGGGTATTTATAACCCTATAGTAGACAAGTAGTCAAATTGTAAATAGTCAGACATTGAAGCTAAAATAAAAGAACTAATCTAGAGATCAGGTAAATTCCATAAATAATTAAAAATATAAAAAAAAAACAAATTATCCTAAATTAATACTTATCCATCTTCTGGAGAAAAGTTTTCTACAAGGGCCTCAACTTTAGTATGATAACCAATTAACAACCTCAACTTTAAAATTTACCAATTGGGGGATTAAACTTAACAAAAGAATATTCCGACAATAGCTATCAATTAGAAAAAAAATTTTAGGTCATATATAACCCTGTATTTTGCTCATGTTCAAATTGTTTTAATAGGCAAAGTTGGATATTTTTGTACTTTTATCATTTTCCGATCAAGGAAAAGATTCTCCAGTGAAGTTGAGTCCCCTAATTGGTAATAATGAAAGTTCAGTCCCTTAATTAGTTTATCATAAAAAGTTTAGGTCCTCGTATCATACTTTACTCATCCATCACATTTGTTCTGAAGTTATAAGCAAAGATAAGAACACAATCTGTCACATATGTAGCCTCACTACCAGATCCTGCCAGCAGAAATTGTCGCAAAGAAAGCACAAAAAGAAAAACAAAATTATAGTAATGCATTTTTTTTCTCTTTCTTTCTTCTTTTCTCTTTTTTCTAGACGGGTATTCTTCCTATTACCAAATACCTGTACTTTTCTCATGAAAACTATCCATGTTTGTTTCAATTATTCACCAACCCCTAACAAAGAAGTACTTTCACCAAAATTTTCATCAGAAGATATTTATTTATCACATAAAAGTTCTCACTTTCTTGATTCTTAGATTCTCTCCCAAGGCTTTCGGTTGCTAATGCTAAGGTATATCTCTGCTTCAATTCCCACTTCCCTTTCTCATGTTAAAGAGCAATGGGCATGCCTTAAAAAGAACAACCAGCCAAATTCAGGAAGACTACATGATAATTACCTGTAAGGGATATAAAATTATGGGGATCTTCTTCGTTTTGGGTTTGATGATTGTTGGGTTGTTTGCTGGGACAGAAAATTTATACATTCAAATTGAAAAAAGAACAAAAACAAAAACAAAACTTCATGAGAGAAAAACAAGCAACTAAAACAAGGGGAAGAAAAAATGAAAACTTTCCAAGGACCCCAATCGCAGAAAACACCCAATCACACGTTCAAGCACGCATACACACACAAAAATTTAAAAATAAAAAATGGCCAAATGCAACTTACGATTCCCCCTATGAAGTAAAACCCACTCCATTTTGAAACAAAATAGGCGCAAGAGGAGAAAGGATTTTGTGGGTTACCTCAGACTCAGAGTGCTTGAATCGAATTGGAATTTTGAACAATTAGACGAGCGTGTGCTTTGGCCTTTGAGAAATCAACACTCCCGAGCAACAAAAAGGGCGTGTTTCAGTTTCAACAGTGTTTTGGAGTGTCAAATACGATAGCCTCCTCTAAATGGCATATTGCGTGAAAGGGAATAGCTTTTTATTACTTGCAAATTGTCATATCTTATATTTAAAATTTTATTTAAGTGTTTGGAAATAATTATATTTTAAAAAAAATTCTTTTAAAAAATATTCTCTGAATAAAATTTTAATTATAAAATATTTTAATTATAAAATAAATTAATCTAAACATACCTAACATTTTCGTTAAAACTCCATCAAATACATTTCAAGCATGTTTTTTGTTTTTATTAAAAATGAAAATAGAAGATATCAAAAAGTATGGTTAGCATAAAGAAAGTGGACTATACTTGGAGTAAATCTTACTTGTAATTAAAAGGATTTAAATTCTGAAATCACTATTTTAAAAAGTACTTTACTTATACTATTTCCGACTTAAAATTACATAAGTAATTATTTGCACAATTTTAATTAAAAAAATAAAAACAAAAAACAGTTATAAGCAAACATGCAAATAGGTTGATAGTTATACTTCATCAATCCATAATTGGTAAGTGTTAAAAACAGGAAATTAAGCACTTATGGGATGTTTGGTTCAAATTTAGAATAGCACTTATCTTAATAGTATTTTTAGGTACAAAATTCATGGGAACTATGATTATCACGTTTGCTTGAGCAAAACATTTTCAAGAATAATTCTAACCACCAACTGCAGTGAAAAGTGATTGAATTTCTGTTATCAACAGTAGACAATGGTTGGCGGTGGTCTGCAGCCACAAAAACTATCAATGTCAATAATAAGGTAATAATTGGTGATGATGTGACAATAGAAGAATAAATATATTTTACATTTCAAATTGCAAATATATTATCATGCCATGGGAATATAACAAGGCCATCCTCCCATGAGAATCAAAATAAAAATGTTGAGGAAAAATCATTTTCGAGAATCATTTTACATAAGAATATTTTTTGAAATATTATACATTGGAATCCTAACAATTCATGTAAGGATTGTCATGAATGAAACAAATATTACACAAACCAAATGCCTTGTTACATGTTGTAGTTTCTATGCTACTAGGCTGGCAGATTGCATTTCACCATATTAATTTGTATATTTATGGTTTAAGGTGGAAACTGGGGACAACTCCTTGTTCATAGAGTCAGACCATGCCTCCCAAAAATTCTTAAATTATTAGTTTACATGTAATTTTCTTTTTAAAATAACTTGGCCATCCAAACAAAAATATTAAGCCTAATTTTGTCTGTTTGTATAAAATTAGATTTTGCAAACCTAATTTTACATAAATTTAATTTTGTAAACTTGGTTTTGTTGAGAAATAATTTTGTTATTAAGTTTTTTATATTTAAAAATTTTATCCAAAAAATAATTTTGGCATAATTAATATTGTATGGATAATGTTGATAAATTTTTTTTTAGTTATATAATTACAAAAACAATATGAGTCTCTTTTGCCTTCAGCATATTATCATTTTATTTCATTTCATTCTATTATTTTTTACTATAATTTAACAAATGGCATGAATGTTGTTATAACAATTTTTTACTTTTAGTGCTATTGTTATATTAAAAACAGAAAATATGCATGGTATCCAAATAGAAAACTTCGAATGATCTGAAAACTAAATACAAGTGAAAGGTTATAATCTCATCCATTACCCTTTATTGTAAAGCAACTCACAATTTGAGCTTATGCTTGATACATTAATTGCATTGTTTATATTAATTTATTTTGCATAAAAAAAAATCAGCTAAAAGTTTTTCAACATTTTAATTATAAGTTTTTATAAAAACAAAATAAACTAATACACATTAAATATTTTATGATTTGAGTTAGAAATTGATTGAGCCTCTAATAAAAAGCCTGTAATTCAAAAAATTTAGCCTACTTTTCTTGAAATCCAACCCTTCCAGACCAGTTCTTAGTTCTTCATGAATTTGCCAGGTTTTTGGATTTTGACCGAGTAGTTGAACAGCTAAAAGGGGTTAATCAAAATTGTCTCAGTTAGCAATTGAACCTTCATGGTCTTAGTTTTTTTTTAATTTTTTTTTATTTTAAGCATTTCAAGCCAGTGGCCTAATGACAAAGTTAAAAACCTTGATATAACACTACCTGTGTTCGATCCCCCTCCCCGCTTACAATAGTCTTAGCTCAAACACAACTCTTGTAACACTATTAATTTTTGAGCAACTTTTCACTTGAATCCCACTGGTGTCCACTATTTGGTGTCCAAATTTGGGCCATCTAGAAATTTTCTTACTTTTCACACGTTTTTAATTTTGTATACATCTTTTAAAACATTTAAAATAATTTGGTTACTACTTTTTTAAAACTTTTTTTTTTGGTTACATTAAAAACAATTTTTTTAGAACATGTTTCTTATTTTTCTTTTACATGTCAAAGTTTGTTATCTCGTTGAAATGTACAGACACCAGTGATGCATAGATAAAGAGAAAAACTAATTTTATTTAAGAATGCGACTTTTTTTTTTCCTTCTTTTAATATCTAAACTGCATGCAAACTAACTTTAAACGTAATACATTCTACAAAAAATTCCTTGAATGTAATTAAATTGTAATGGCGATTTTCACCTTTCTATAGTAATATAAACTAATAAATAATGCTCACCCTAGGCCCTAGCTCATCATATAGATGCAGTGCTGATACAGATATGCCATTTCCTTTGATGAAAAGAAAGTCTTTCTGCTCTGATCATAAATCATGCATAGCCTTGATTTTGGATATTCATTTGTTTTGTAAATCAGATTTATCAGTGTCTTTCTTTCCAGCAAGGATCATTGAAATCTGGAGCCCTCTGCTGAATGCTTGATTGAACAGCAAGCGCGTTTGGAACTCTGATACAAATGGGAACCATGACAAAATGGCTATTGGCATGAAGATGATTAATCCCATTACGTATTCATATGCCCTGGAAAGCTCTTTCACTGATTCCCATAGTCTAGCTCCCTTCAAGCATCCCCTGCATGCTTGTGCAATCTTGATTGCACAAGAAAAAAAGTAACCTCAGTGGTTTTGGGTGAATGAGGTACTTACATGGAAAACTGCCTGAAATTTTAGGGTGGCATAGAATATATAGCAATTTTTCTCTTCAGTTTGCCTAGGAGGCATGTCAGACAATAGAACGTTGGCAAAAAATGCAAAAGCTATTCTTAAATAATGCTTCTGGAATATGCAGAAGTTTTAACTCACCAGAATGAGTGCCCATCCGGAGGGCATGAAGGCAAGAATGGCAGCAAACAAATCTGATATGGTAAGCCCACATACCACAAATAATACAGTCATGACTGACATGAAGCCAAGAAAGAGAAGTGCCTTGAGAATACGGAACATGAGCTGAAAGTCGGTGCCAAATCTTCGTCTACCCATGGATACCAACTGATAGCCGTACGGAATTCATACAAACAACAGAAGACAAAATGCATTTATATTTTAGAAAAGTAAAATAATTTTAACTGTAACATGGCTATAATGGTCTGAAAGCTCCTCTTGTTTAAATGAATCTAAAATTTAAACTAGAAGAAAAATTCATTCAGTCTTAAGTTAATAATAGTTTGTATCAAACAATTAATTAGGCTTAAACTGATGCAAATAATCATGCTTTTACTGGATGTCACTCTTGATCCTCTAGTAGCATTTACATACCTTCAAGACAATAAGAACTGTAACCAAAACTGCCCAAGAAAGTCCAAATACCTACAAGGAAAACTGAAGGTAGTAAGATGGTGTCACAAAACTAACAGCTATTAACAGGATTGGAGAAAACATAAAATGAGTTGCTCTACCAGCAAACTTTTGCTATGATGAACTATATCCAGGTGGTAGACAATTCCATATTGGTAAATAAAGAAGCGAAACGCAAGCAGTATCTCAAGTACTTTTCCCCTGAAATTTGAGTATTTCAGGTGTTCATTTTCTTCATCCCACCAAGATTCCCAACTTTTGTCAGGTGAGATGCCAATACCACCGCGATTTCCCATCCATCGCTTCCAATCTGTCCAATCATCCACTGTTTTTTGCCAATCAAAACCAGAAGGATTAAACAAGAAAGGAGCAAACAACCAGGAAATGGCCAAAAACCACATTGAGAATGTGATGAACAGGTAAAGATTTGAGCTGCGATATGACTGCCCATAGACTTCATAAATAATCAATAGTACAAGGATCTCCAGGCCCTTCACAAAGTGACTTCGTGAGTACATCCTGTAGTTATCAGCAAACTTTGCATGGAAAACAACAAACCCGCGGCCAGTTGGTCTATATTTAGAGCCCCCATGTAAGAGTGTTCTTCCATAATAATGAGCTTTTGTTCCAAGCTGGAAAGTAAAGAACACAGAGGCTAGCTGCAGCTGCATGATGATAAAATCACCCAAGGCAGTGCGAAATCCCTTCTCCAAGCCAATTTCCATAACCATGGGCAGAACCAGCAGTACGCCCAACTGAACTACAGACTGGGTTGCCAAGGCCTCTTCAAGGGCTTTGCTCTGATGTATGTTTGGACTTTGAAGAATTTCTCTCTCAACTCCACTCAATACCATATATAAACGTCCATATAAGAACACATAGACAGTCAGCACAGTTACCTGAAAAAATCATAACATCCAAGTACATCAGTGAGCTTAACCCCATTTTACACCATGAAAGCAGGGTTGTGTGCTTTCATAATCACTTCAGTTCCACTGATACCATATTTAGCTGTCTAATTATATCTATGACTTTACTGTACTTTTCACTTATCAAATATTTTATTACATTGTCATATAATAAGTTTTCACTACTCAAGGCCTAAGTCCATTGATATAAATACCATTAAAATTTAGTTTCCATACTTAATCCCGGATTAATCAATCTGATTTTTGCTAAATGATATGAATTTTGTCCAGCCTCTACTCTCAAGAAGCCAACACTGTCTTAAATGAGCCTGGAATCAACCGAAGTGAGTCTTATTTATAATAATTACAAATAACCGGTATAAGAGGTCCTTGTTTGATGTGGTGGTAAGTGTCTTGACAGCCAAGCAGAAGTGCTTGAATCTAAGTCTTATAAGAGCGGCCATTTCATGCAAAATTGCTGATGGATTCACATTATCCAGATATCCTTCCCATATCCTGTTTCATTTAAACCATTTTTGAGTAGTGGACCTTCAACAATAATTAAACATAGCTATGATCACAGAAGAATCCATTCACAAGTCATATATTAAGATTATTTCCATTACTATTTCTTTTTATTTTCTTCTTTATTGTGAAACTAGACCATGTATGCAACAAAAGCTATTTTCAATCAAGCATGGAAGAAAAAACCGTATAGTCCAAATTATGCAAAGTTCATTCTGGTAATGTGCTATAAATAATGGCCATCAAACTATCAAGACAAGATCTCACAAAGGAGCTTTGATTGATTACCATGCTACTGAAATAGAAACCAACTGTTGTGAAGTAGAATGACAACATTCTGTAGAAGTCAAACCGTCGTCCAAGCCGATAAACATCACGGCTTAGTGTCTGTTCTCCATTTCCATTTGCAACCTTAGCCTCAAAGAGTGATATCTGATTCATGCCCACATCTCGCCCCTTACCTACTTGTATGTACTCATGATGTGTGATAAATCCTCCACGTAGAGTTGAATTGTACCCTATGGAGGTTAGGCACAATTAGTCAAAATTTTCCATACATCAAACAGTCAGTTTCCACTCAACCTTAAGTACCTGCAAATATATCCTCGCTTAAGTTTATAACTTTTGATGCTTTGCTTATGCCACCTCTTGTAATGTGGAAGATTCTGTCAAATATATCAGGATGACCATAATGAAATCGAACCCTGCAAATTTAGGAATATGGATTACTCAACTGAAGTTGACAGAAACGTTTACTATGCAAGGAATACAACAAGATAGAACTTTGAAGATTCACCAAGACAAAAATTATTTTCAATTTTTTTTTTCAAATATATGACCAATTCTGTATTTTTATATTATTTTCTTACGGAAACTAACTCAATGATGAAGTGAATAAGCAAACAGTCTCAAGTCTCAACAAGTAATCAAACCCATAAACTCAATTGTGAGGACCACTCCAACATCTATATTCTATTAAATGAAAAAAAAAATCAGTCGAGAAGGAGGAAAGAGAGCAAAACAAAGGACATGATATCCTCCTCAGTTAGTGATTTATTTTCTTTTTATTTTTTTGGGATAAAATCATACAACCTCCAAAAGTAATCAAATGGAGGAAAGAAAGAAAGATTAACATTGCACATAAGACAAGCCCTCTGATCATTGATTCTTAAATGACAATATTCCGTATAGAGGTTATTTATAGTACCACAGTGACATGAGGAACAGTCTTGCCTTAGAGCAAGAAAGTGGCAGAAACTGAGCGTTATTAGTGGCTTTCTTTCCCAACAAAATGCACCAAATAGCTGCAAACAAAGTGATAGCACTGGCTCAGATTATCACAAAGAAAAATGGACAGTCTTATTCCTCCACTCTATTCTGCTGTCAATGGACTGCTGGACAGATGGGTAAAGAGTGATTTTTTTACAAGAAGAGAAGCAAACTATGCACTCCAGGGCATTCGAGAGGCCTAGGACTCTCCAACTCTGGTCCTTTACAAATTCTTTCCCATCCCCCCTCACGGCTAACCTATTCCTTATATACAAGTGCCCTCTTCCAAAAACTTAAACCGGTTAATACCTGTAATACTAAGTTGACCCGGTCAACTATTACAAAACTAGAACTACTCTCTTCTATTCTTCCTAACATATACCCTCTTAATTAGAGGGTGGCTATCAAATACTCCCTCCCAAAGCTTTCACCTTGTCCTCAAGGTGAAAATTAGGAAAATGTTCCTGAATAGAATATAGTTGCTCCCAAGAATTCTCACAAGCCGGAAGGTCCTGCCACTGGATGAGAATTTCAGCAGCTCCCTCAGCATTGTAACGGAGATGAAGAACTTGAGCTGGCTCGACCTGCAACTCCAATTCCTCATGGATAGCATTGGAATTAAAGGTTGGGGCTCATAAGGAACAGCAACAGCTTTCTTGAGTAAAGAGACATGAAAAACAGGATGGATTTTGCTGTCAGCTGGAAGTTGTAACCGATAGGCAACCTCCCCAATTCTGTGGGAAATTTGGTAGGGACCATAAAATCGAGGGCTCAACTTCTCATTAAGTTTCTTAGCAAGAGACTTGAGACGATAAGGGCTGCAATTTTAAGTTAAACCCAATCCCCAACCTGAAAAATAATCCTCCCTCCTATGCTTATTGGCTTGAATTTTCATACGATTCTGGGCCTTTCTCCAAATTCTCCTTCAACTCAGCTAACATGGAATCTCTCTCCTTGGTCAACTGATTCACTTCCTCAACCTTGGAAGGAAAAGTATTCCCCTTGAACATCAAGGGAGGGTCCTGATCATAGAGAGCCTTGCAAGGAGTAGTCTTAGCAAAACTGTTGTAATTGGTATTATACCAAAATTCTGCTCAGCATAACCACTTTGGCCACTGTTTAGGCTTAGCACTTGTAATGCAACGGAGATAAGTTTCTAGGCGCCCTATTAAGGACTTTCGTTTGGCCATCGGATTGTGGACGATACGCTGAACTGAATTTCAGCTTTGTCCTCGTGTGCTTAAACAGTTCAGTCCAAAAGTGACTGAGAAAAATCTTATCCCTGTCAGAAACAATAGAGGTAGGGAATCCGTGTAACCGCACCACATCCTTGATGAAAATTTCAGCCACCTCCTTGGCTGTAAACGGGTGGGAAAGTGGAAGGAAATGAGCATATTTGGTAAGTCGGTCAACGATCACCATAATAGTATCTTTACCATGGGCTTTAGGTAGTCCCCCTATAAAATCCATGGATATTTCAGTCCAAGTTTGCTGTGGAATGGGTAGCGGTTGAAGTAAACCAGCCGGGGACAAAATTTGGTATTTGTTCCTTTGGCAAATATCACAAGCTGCAACAAATTGTTGGATATCCCGCTTCATACCATCCCAAAAAACCAAACCAGCAATTCGTTTATAGGTTCTAAAAAGCCCCGAATGACCTCCCAAAGGAGAGTTGTGAAATTTTGCCAAGATCAAAGAAATACGGGCAGATTGCTTTGACAAAACTAACCTGCCTTTGTATAAAAGAGTGCCCCTATTCAAATGATAGCCCTTGTGAGACTCTGAATTTCGAATAAGGTCCTGCACTATTAATTTCAGCCTAGGATCAGATTGAATCTCATCAGTCCAGCTATCCAAATCATTGAGATGAACAGTAGAAAGAGCTGAAAACATCATCTTCCGAGAGAATGCATTAGCAACTCTATTTATTAGCCCCGGGTTTGTATTTGATCTCGAAATCAAACCCTATCAATTTAGTCGTCCATTTGGACTGTTCTTCACTTATGAAATGCTGCTCTGAAAGAAATTTAAGGCTGCGCTGATCTATATTAATGACAAAATGTCTGCCCATCAAATAATGTCTCCATTTCTGTACTGCCATAACTATTGCCATCAATTCCCTCTCATAAACAGACTTCATTAGGGCTCTTTCAGACAAGCACTGGCTGAGAAAAGCTATCGGTTTGCCTTCTTGAAGCAGTACTGCCCCTATCCCCATGCTAGATGCATCAGTTTCTAAAGTAAATTGTTTAGAAAAATCTAGAATAGCCAAAACCGGCAAGGAAGTCATGGCTGTCGGCAAAGTATCAAAGGCCTCCTGAGCTTCATGTCCCCAACGGAAATTGTCCTCCTTAAGTAATTGTGTGAGGGGTTTGGCTATCTTCCCATACTCTTTAACAAATCTCCAGTAATATCCAATAAGACCAAGGAATCCCCTCAGCCGCTTAACACCTGTTGGTGTCGGCCATTGCAGCATAGCCTCCATTTTCTTGTTATCCGCAGCTACCCCTGCAGCTGAAATAACATGCGCTAAATATTCAATTTGAGGTTGCCCAAAACTACACTTCTTATTAACAAAGAGGTCGTGTTCCCGCAGCAGTTGAAAAACAGCCCTCAAATGTCCAAGATGAGCTTCCATATCCTAAATATAAACAAGGATGTGATAAAAAAAAACCAACACAAATTTCCTCAAGAAGGGTTTAAGCATCTCATTCATCAATGACTGAAAAGTTGAGGATGCATTAGTTAAGCCGAAAGGCATCACCAAAAAACTCATAGTGCGGAAAGCTGTTTTGTGAATGTCTTCCTCTCTCATTCTAATTTGATGATATCCGAATTGAAGGTCTAGTATAGAAAAAACAGCTGCCCTTCCTAGCTTATCAAGCAGTTCATCAATCACTGGAATTGGAAATTTGTCGGGTACGGTAATTTTATTCAGTGCCCTATAGTTCACACAGAATTTCCACCCTCCATCTTTTTTCTTGACTAAAATGATAGGGCTAGAGTATGGACTAACACTCGGTCTAATGATCCCTGCAGCAAGCATTTCATCCACCAACTTCTTAATTTCAGATTTTTGATAATGAGGATACCTATAAGGTCGAAGGTTAGGAATTGTGGCTCCTTCCTTCAACAAAAATAGCATCATCATGTCTCTTTGATGGAGGTAAGCCTTGTGGCTCCCTAAACACATCCTCAAAGTCATGAAAGACCTCCTCAACCTCTGCACCAGTGCTAATTTCTGCTGCTGTCTCCCCTGCCATTGTCTTATACTCTAAGTAAAAACCCTGTCCCTCATCCCTCAAAGCTTTGATCAAGGATTTCATTGATGCAGCAGATTTGGACAGCATAGGTTCTCCTCTAATTGTCTTCAGCTTCCCTCCAACCTTGATTTTCAAGGTAAGATCCTTGAAATTGGCCCTTATTTCTCCTAATCCCTCCAGCCAATCCATTCCCAACACCACATCTGCCCCACCCTAAGTCAAACAAGAAGAAATCCTGTTGTATTTCCAAATCTTGGAGCTGTAGTAACACTTCTTGACAAGCCCCTTTTGCACTTGACCTTGTGTCCATCACCCGCTTTGACAAAGTAAGTAGGTGTATCAACTATTGTCAAATTCAATTCTGCCAATATCTCGTGATATAAAATTGTGAGAAGCCCCACAATCCACCAAAAACTACCACTTTCCTCCTTTTACTTCACCCCATAATTTCATATTACTTTTTAGAAGTCAACCCCATTATGCCTTGAATTGAAAGCTGCAGTGCTTTATCTTCCAACTCTATTTCTTCTTGATTATCTGGTTCTTCCTCATCCCTATGACTTTCATCCTTCTCCTCCACCAACAACACAACATGGTATTGCTTGAACTTGCATACATGGTCTAGGCCATACTTCTCATTACATCGGAAACAAAGACCCATTTTAATCCTCTCCTGTAGTTCAGCTTCGGATAACCTCCTAAATCCCCCTCTTCTCTTGGTGTTCCCACTAACTTCCGTTGCTATGTTATCTGTTCCAGTTTTGTACGCTCCAATTGGTTTAATGGAGGTAGAACCCACCACCATTTCAGCTCTCTAAGACCCTAAAAAAGTATTGGGCTTGGGCCTAAGGTCTATAGTAATGCTTTTGGATGATGGATATCCTCTAGAATAGCCCTCTGTTTTCAAAATCCCTCCCGAACTACCCCTTGTTCCACTTTTGCTCGACAGTTTATTTTTTTGGTCGATTAGTTAGGCCATGTCCATCACTTCCAACAAGGTACCGGTTAGATGGAGCTTAAGCTTTGCCCTGATTTCTTCCTTTAACCCATTCAAGAAAATTTCTCGAAGGAACTCCGGATCAGTACTCCGCAGCGGACCAGCATAAAGCTCGAAACCTTCTTGGTAATCTTTGACTGTTCCTTTTGGCTTCAACCCAAGTAAAATCTTATACGGGTTCTGCACCATAGAAGGTTGAAACCTCCTTATTACTGCCGTCTGAAACACTTCCCAAGTTGCATTTGGGGTACACGACTCCCACCATTGGAACCAATTGAACCCACAGCCTTCCATAACAACCATGATTGCTTGCAAATGCTCTTCTTCGGCCACCCCTCTGATCTGAAAGTAGCGCTCCACTCGATTCACCCAACCGTATGCATTTCCCCAGAAAACAGAGGAATCTTTAACTTCCTCTAATGGTCTTCACTTGGGTTATTTCTTGGGCCACCCACTGATCTTTCTCCCACTTCTTCCATTTCTGGTGCAGTTGCAGGTGCATGGATGTTCTGTTGCTGACGAAACCCATGCAAGAAACCCAATAATTCCTCCAGAGAATCCTCCATCTTCTTCATTCTAGCCTCCTATAGTTCCCTTTGGTTTTCTTGAAGTTCTTTGTCCTCCTCCGCCTGTTTCCTCCATGTTTCTAACCCTCTCTCCAATGATTCCAACCCGGTATCCATCCTAGTGTTCACCATGGATTTTGCTCCCTAGGTCTGGGAGCTCTGATACCAGTTGATAGCATTGGTTCAGATTATCACAAAGAAAAATGGATAATCTTATTCCTCCACTCTATTCTGCTGTCAATGGACAACAAGACAGATGGGAAAAGAGTGATTTTTTTGCAAGAAGAGAAGCAAACTATGCACTCTAGGGCATTCGAGAGGCTTGGACTCTCCAACTCTGGTCCTTTACAAATTCTTTCCTATCCCCCCTCATGGCTAACCTATTCCTTATATACAATTACCCTCTCCCAAAA
Organism: Castanospermum australe; assembly: GCA_019955255.1. Classification (NCBI taxonomy): domain Eukaryota; kingdom Viridiplantae; phylum Streptophyta; class Magnoliopsida; order Fabales; family Fabaceae; genus Castanospermum; species Castanospermum australe. The sequence goes on along the minus strand of NSJW01000331.1, from coordinate 677,035 downwards.
ACTTAAACTGGTTAATACCTGTAATACTAAGTTGACCCGATTAACTATTACAAAACTAGCACTACTCTCTTCTATTCTTCCTAACATATACCCTTTTAATTAGAGTGTGGCTATCACAAAGCATTTCTACACAAAAATATAATCCCTCTTTCAACTCCCAAGTCTCAAAGAACACCTTGTGCAGGCCTAATAGAAGACATTGGCACAACTGACATCCCTTCCACACAAAAGAAAAGATACGATTTTATAGAAATAGATAGGTCAACAGTAAAATTCATTTTTTATCCCTCACAGATACTTGCTTTATTAATTTCATCCCTCAAAAATTAATTTTATAGATTTAACCCCTCAAACTTTATGTCACCAACAAATCTAGTCCCTCCATGCATAAAATTAAGAGGAAAACAAATGGATGGAGAAACTAGTTTTGTCGGTGACTTGAAGTTTAAAGGATTAAATCGATAAGTTTAATCTTTGAGGGAAGAAATTGACAAAGGAGGTATATGTGAGGGACGAAAAGTGGATTTTACTCTAGGTTCAAGCAGCATAATCATGATAAATGGGCTACGTGTGAGGCTATAGTCGAAAACACTATCTAGGATGTAAATTATGACATGTTAAAGCTTCCAACTCAACATATAGGTAATATATAAGTCCTTCATTTTTTTTTCCCAATAATCATAAATTAAAAAAAATACAAAAAAGAATTAATAAAATAAAGCAAAAGAAAAAAATAGATTATATATTAAAGATATAAACCAAGATCCATTCCCAGACCTTCTCCTAATAACTTAAGCTTCTAGGATGATTGGTTTCTTGACATGGTATTGGAGCCACTTTACCAACTGGTCAAGGACTCGTTTCTGGTTGCTCCCATTCTTGTCTTAAATTCAATTGCAGCAAAGAGTAGTGATGAGTATGTGCTTCATCCATGTATCAAGCCCAAAGGGCTTTTGTGTGAGGAGGCTTGTAGATATATGATAAATAAAACCCTTGTGCATTTCCTGATTTCTTAAGCTTTTAAGATGACTAGTCTCTAAACAAGAGAGATTATGACCAAAAGAGAAAAAAGGAAACCAAAAGAAGGGGATAAGTGGAAAAGGCCAAAGATGTACTTGTATCTACTAGTTCCCTTAATATTCGGATGACCAAGAGGAAGAAACAAAGAAGAAAATAGGGTAAAAAATGATTTAAAAAAAGTGTAAAAATTGGATGAAAATCCCAAGGAATCTGTAATAACAACTTACATGTGTGTATCACATTTGAAGGCAGTTCGGGACAGTTAAGAGGGTATCTAACATGGTATCAAATGCCTCTTCCTAATTTTTTTCTCCTCATGTTTTTTCCTATGCTGACCGCCATAACTTGAGGTCTCATCACAGACATTCTGGCCTTCTGGGCAGCCCACAACTATCCTTCATTCATCCTTTGATTCAAAGTGTTTACAGGACAAAGCAAAAAGGAGCATCCTCTTTTGAGTATTATTGTGAAGTCAAACATGCTTTTGAGCATAAACTATCTATGTTTCCCATGATTAGTGATATCATGAAGATGACTACACAAGATGCAATGTTTTCTTGCTAGATTAGAACCCGTGTACAAGGTGGTTCATACTTAACTACTAGTTGGAGGAGAGCTTCCTATGACTTTGAGTGATATGTATGCTTGTCTTCAGTGGGTAAACAAGGACTCGATCTCTAGCTAAGTCTCTACTGATGTCCCAACACTAGTAGGCTCCACATCCAGGAATGAGATGACTTGTGGTGGGAGGAGCAGTACCAGAGGTAGCAGAATAGGGGGACAGGATGCCGGTGACATTATAATCTGTAACTGCTGCAAAGAACATAGGAACATCAAGAAGTACTGCTAGAAACTATAGAATAAGACTTGACAGTAGCAGAAGTTTGCCCATATTGCCAGACATGAGATGTCCTAGACTAGTCAGGCTCCCCATGAGACTGTTGTTATGACTCCTGATGAGTTTGCTTGATATACCCAGTTTCAGGCTTCATAAACAAGCATCCCATTGCGTGTCTCTCATCTACCTCTTGCAACTGGTCATTGATTTTGGTGCATTTGATCATATGAATGGTCAAACAAGTATTCATTCATCCATTACTCCATCCAATGTACCTAGTCTGACCTTAGCCAATGGATCTATTGCTCCAGTTGTTGGAAGTGGCACTGCCCTTCCTACCTCAACTCTTCATTTGTCTGATGTATTGTGTCTATCAAAATTCTCATTCAATTTATTATCTATCAGTAAGATCACTCATTCCCTTAGTGCTCACTTTCTTCTTGATTACTACCTTGTTCAGGAACTTGGGAGACGAAGAAACTAATTGGTAGAGGTCAAGAGTTCAAAAGTCCTTACATCCTTGAGTTCCTTCCCAATCCAGAATCAGATCCGACTGCATGCTTTAGTGTAGCTACCCTTCACCAGTTACATTGTCGTTTAGGTCATCCAACTTCACAAGGTTTAAAGTAGTTGTGTCCTAATCTAGGTTCATTGTCTTGTTTGGAATATGAGAAATGTCAGTTGACTAAAAATCATAGAGTGTTGTATCCATCTAGCGTCAATAAGCAGATTGCATCCCCATTTGAGTTAGTCCATTCAGATGTTTAGGGTTCATCTCCCATTCTATGTAAATATGGTTTTCAATATTTTGTTATTTTTGTGAACAATTATTCTCAAATAACTTGGCTATATTTATTGAAAAATCATTCGAGTTATTTTCTATATTTTTATCTTTTTGTTTTAAAATAAAAACTCAGGTTGATACTTTTGTTCCTATTTTGAGAAGTGACAATGCTAAAGAGTATTTTTCCAATTCCTTTTGTTCATATATGTTAGAGATATAAAATACTCTTGAGGACAACATGTTGATTTAACAAGTCCAGACTCACAACTAAAAGCCAAGTTTAGCATCCAAACCACCTATTACATAGTTTTGTTCATCCTCGGGTATGGAATGAAGCTACTGTTGAGGAACTTATTATGTACCAATGGCTGAGGTTCATGACTCTTTTCTCCACCCACTCCTTCGTCTCAAGTTCCAAGCCTGGATCATTCCATTGCTACTTTTATTTAGTTATGATCATATTTCTTCTTGAAAAACCTTTGTAGCTTCCCTTGATGCTATGGCAATTCCTCGCACTATTCTTGAGGCTTTGTCCCATGATGGATGGGGGAAATGCGACAGGCGATAGATGAGAGATGATGGCCTTAGAACAAAACTAGACTTGTAACTAGCCCTGTCAAATGACCAGACCATTCTAGACAGCTATTTTGGACAGGCCAACCCAACAATGAAAAACAAACGTAAAATGTTTGCCCGACTTGAAGGTTATGCAGCCCAAACAGACCAAGCCAGCCAAGCAAACTAGACAAAAGAATGGGCCTATTATATTTGGGTGTGGCCCTATGCAATTATCGTATTAGACCAAAAATTGACACATCTACTTGGGACCTTGTTCCTCTTTTTGTGAGAAAAAGATCAATTAGTTGTAAGTGGGTGTACACAGTCAAAGTTCATCTGGCTTGAACTATTGCCCATATTAGAGCTTGACTAATTGAAAAAGCTCAGACCTATGGAATTGACTATTCTAAGACATTCTCTCTTGTGGCAAAATTGGCATATGTTTTCAGGTTTATCTCATTGACTGCATCTCACCATTGGCCCATCCAATCTCCCTGTGCCTAGTTTGGGAGGTTGAGTGAATTAGTCCTTGCTTTAGGACTGAAGAGAAGCAACTATTGTTACGAAATGAAAAAAAAAGGGTTCAGGGGGTTTCTTTTTCTTTTTTTAAAGGGCAAAAGAGTCTTTTTATTCCCTAATAATAGAAGCCTACACTCCCTAATCATACGTCAAATTTCATGCAGGAGTTACATTCTTTACTCCTTTTTGTCACCACCTATTTTGTTTCTTTTTTTTTTTCTCTCTTTTTCTCTTCTCTTTTCATAATCACATCAAATTTAAGCTGTTTTGCACATGTTCTTGGAAAGTTTTGTGAGATTTTCACACCACTACCTCCTTCCCTCTTCAAGCCACCATTGAGGATAATCTGCAGAGTCAAGGATTGTTGTTTGGTGAAGGGTGTTTGCTAACCACTCTCTAAAGATTGCCTCTTTGGCTTGTTACGGTAACCTCAAAATTTAGAAATTTGATTATTTAATTTTCTAATGAGTATTATTTGATTTGGGAAAATTTTTGGTAGTAAATTTAGGCTTTGATATCTAGAAATATTTAGAATTTAGGGATTTAATTAGGAAAATCAATTGTCTATGATTGATACTGAATTACTAGTATTTTTTATAGCTATAGAACAGTACAGGAAACCTCCAATTCACCAAGACGAATTATTGGAAGAAGACCCAATTGAAAATTGCTAAGTACTGTAAGTGGATACTATCTGCTACATGTTTATTTGTGATTTTAAGCTTCAAACATATTTTGAAATTTTTATTTTAAATATATTAGAGTCTTAAATACTCTTGGCACAAGCAAAAATTTTGAAAAACTCACTATTAGCTTCTAAACATGGTTTTAATGAATTGTTGGTTGCTTTGATAATTTTTGTTGTCAGAAAATATATTGATAATGGCTTTGGAACAATTATGATAATTGTTTCATATATCAGTTTTGGACTAATAATGGTTATTGTTATAGATAATGGTTTTTTGGACCATTAATGGCAAATATCTGAAATTTTTTCTAAGTGAGTTTTCTGATGTCAGGAAATGTTCTCTTTGAAATAAGATTTATTTTAATAAATTAGAATTTTTATTTCCACTTGCGAATTTATTTTCTTGAGTAATGTATTACTCTATATTTTTGTAAATGATTTTCTACTTTCCTTAGGAGAAAACGATGTCAGAATACTGTGTCTAACAGCTGTAAATATTAGTCTTGGTACACCTAGAATTAGACTATACAAAGAAGATGCTAACTTTGTGTTAATACACATGGATTGGTTATGGTTTTAGGTGTGATGCTCGTAAGTTCAAGCTAAGAGCTTGTCAGATTCAATTCAAGTCGAGTACTTGTCAGATTATTAGTTTACCTGCGAGTTATGTGCTCAGTCAGTTCAGTTCAAGTCTTTGGGCTTGTCAGATTATTAGCTTACCTCGTGGGTTATGTGTTGGGTCAGTTCTGGCTCTTCTTGGTGAATTATTCCACTTGGATTTTTTTCTGATCAGTTACTCAATATTTGAGATTCGTTGTTGGAAATTGTTTATTGATTTTATTGCTTTATTATATTTTTTTAATTAAATTTATAATGACCATGATTTAGAATTGTTTTATGTCACAAAGAATTATATATATTGTTATATTCTTCTCAAGTGTTTCTATTAAGCTTTATTGGCTCTGTATACTTTCATAAATTATACTTTTTATTATTGCTCATGGAAAAACTCGTGCCCCCACTTGTCCTGTTTCTAGTGTAGTAGATATTAACTATTCATTAATTTGTAAACTTATCCAAATCGTTATTATATGTTTTTTAGATAAGGGAAAAGAATTTGTTTCTGTTTCAGCTCCTCCGGTTTGATCGAGGGAGTTTTCAATTATTTTGGTAAGCCCAATACATTGTTCGTGTGGGCAAGTTTGAGCAATTGTTTTGTTGTATTTATGTTTGGATTTGAAAACCTTGTAGGCTAATTCTTAGATGTGCTCCATTATTTCTACAAGTAGGATCTATATCAGTTTGATAGGTGTTAATTACTGATTGGACTATTTTATGGTAATTTATTTTGAAATAAACTGGTGATTGAGATTCACCTATCAGATATTAAAAGTCTGAATTTATATTGGAATAAGAGTATTTTTTTGAGGCCCTATGATAGCTGTTTTGGATTGTCTATTCTGAGTTACAGGTTTGAGACTTGTATGGCTTGAGTGAGCTTAAGGTAAGCCTTTGTTATATGCCAGTCATGGACCCTTAGTTCGAGTCGTGACAACTATGATTGCACTCTGTTTTCTTTCGATAGTCCAATAGCGGTTGTATTCTCATGGTGATGTATGTTGATGATATAGTGATAATTGAGAGTGATACCTTGGGTATTTCGGCACTCGAGATTCCTTCAGACTAAATTTCAAACCAAGGATTTGCATCACTTTAAGTATTTCTCAGGGATTGAGGTGAGTAGAAGCAACAAGGATATCTTTTTTTCTTAATGAAAGTGTGTCCTTGATCTTGTCTCTAATGTTGGCATGATGGGAGCTCAATCGTGTGAGACCTAGATGATTCCAAATTTTAAAGTTTGCTTTACAGATAATGGAGAATTGTGACCTGATCAAGAGAAATAGAGGAAGATGATGGGCAAACTTAACTACCTCATTGTAACATGTTCAAAACATCTCCTCAGTGAGTGTAGCAAGTCAATTAATGTCACCTCCTTAAGACACTCATTGGGATATTGTGTTATACATCTTGAGATATCTCAAAAAAGGCTCCAAGATTTTGAATTCTCTATAGAGACAATGGGCACATTGTAAGGTGGAAGGTTATTTTGATGCAGATTGGGCATGATGTCCTATAGATTGAAGGTCAACATCTAGCAATTGTATTTTCCTTGGTGGAAATTTGATTTCTTGGAGAAGTAAGAAGCAAAATGTGGTGACAAGATTGAGTGCTGAATCATAATATTGAGCTATGGCATAGGTTGCTTGACAGCTACTGTGGGTGTCTTATTTACTTGACGAGACAGGCTTCAAAGTTCCTCTACCTATGAAGCTCTAGTGTGACAATCAAGCTGCAATTCACATTGCCTCGAATACAATATTTCATAAGAGGACAAAACACATAGAAGTTGATTGCTATTTTATTTGGGAAAAGATTCAGCAAGGTCTTATCACCAGAAGTCACATTAGAATCAGAGAACTAGCTGATACTTTTACTAAGGCACTCAATGGGAATAAGGTTGATTATGTTTTAACAAGCTGAGCATGATCAACATCTATGCTTCAACTTAAGGGGGAGTGTTAAGAGGGTATTTTTGTCTTCCTCAATTATTCATATTATGTGTGTACTTCTTGTACTACACTATATTGTAATTATATTAGCTACATATAAATATATAGGTCTGCACCCAACTGATGCATGGCTTCCAAAGTTATCTAACAGGGACAAACAAATTAGGCCTAACCTTAAAGGATTTGCCAAAATTCTTTGGCCAATGGTCACAAAGCTGGTCTCCTGGTTTGACATGAACCAAGCAAGTGATGAAACACTGCAAAATTAAAAAAAAATGTAAGCTTTGATAACAGGTGCCATTTCATGTTTGATGCTGAAAAAATTATATATATTTTCTTGGTCATGAAGATATTATGACGAGGCAGACCTTCCAGTAAATATATGCTCCCTTAGACCCAATATCGTTGGTTTCCGTTGCCCACTATGAGTTTTCTGGAATTCTTGCAGTACATTTCTCATTTTGAAAGCTTCTTCAAAGTAATTATCCTTATTAAGGAAAGGTAAAAGTAATAAGGGCACTAAATTACACAGAAAGTACTACTTATTGCACATTAAATTGAAGTCCAAAGAAAAGTTACCTGATTCATGTCTATGGTCTGCAAGGCTTCTCCACGAGTAAATATAATGGCATGATTTTGGTTTTCAGGTTTTCCTTCGCCAATCCCTGTTGGAGAACCAGGAAGCTTGATGCGATATATTTCCTAGTAATGCAACATAGATCCATTTGTATTAGAATTTAGGGCTGTTCAAAACCCAAATCAACCCGTACCAAATTGAGCAACCCAACCTAAACTGAAAGTTGGTTTTGTTTGAAATTATTTAAAACATTTGGTTTGGGCCAGTTCAGACTAAACCCAATCTAACCGATTTATGATACTAAACTGTATCATTGTATAATTAGGCACAATAGTAATACAGAGTAAAGACACCCTTCAGGTTATCTCATGCATATACCCACACATAACATCCTTTTGTCATTCACCCCAATAATCTGTCACTCTAGAATTATTATGGTAGTATTTGTATATGCTCTTTTGTATCTGTATATTTGTGTCCCCTCATTTTATCTGCTCCCTGTTGGTTTTGTCATTAACTACTGGGAAGTGGATTTAGACCTTCAGCACACCAAGATAGTAAGTAAATTCTTTTAGTCTGAAAATTTGGAAAAGCCACCAGAGTCTCAGGAGCCCAACGGTCTTTCACACATCTCTTTTAATTAATGAACCAATATCAGCCATTCAATCTTCTTTGTCCACAGCTATTGCAAACAGGTCACAAACAATCTTGAGAGGCACATCATACATGGCAGCCACTATCATCTTCCATAAACTATGCTTTTCTACAGCAAATTGCCGCCGCCATTTTCCGAATAAGGCCTCATCAAATATCTGCAAGTCCCTCAAACCAAACCCACATAGTTTGATGGTGTTGAGATAATTGTATCCCTATGAATTAGGGATTGTATAGTTCTGTATTTATTAGTTTGTATGATTGTAGGATCTGATTTATAGGCATTTATTGTAGATTAGATTTCCGATTTGTTGCCTATTACTAAGGGATGTAATTTGTTGATTTACGTATATAAATAGTCAGCTGCTAAGGAGATTTTCCTTAAGCAATCTCACAAGAACTCTGGTCTATTCAAGTGATAGGAAAATGTGCATCTTTCCATCTCACTAAATGACATTTTTAAGTTTCTGTCTTCACTATTCCAGAGGAAATCATGCTGTAATTTATATGACCTTCTAGCTATTGACACAGTTAAAGTAATTTAAGACATAAAATACAAGGAAAGGCTAGCCAAAGTGTTTTTTTATTATAGTTAGCTTGCCGCCCACAAAAGATATATCCTCTTCCACCCTGCCAAATTTCTTTCTACACTGACTCTAGGAAGAGTAAGAAACAGGATGTCAAAGCCAGGTCAAGTACAAAAGTTGAATACCAAAAATATGGCTTTGGCAACGTGTAAGCATATATGGCTGAAGCAATTGCTTCTGGAATTAAAATTTGGAGAAATAGCTTTCCAGATTTCGTCCAGTCTAGTTTTTCATGAAAGAACCATACTCAGAAGTTGATTGCCACTCATCCAGGAGAGGATTGTGTCTAAGTGCATGGCTAGTAGTTTTGTCAACTTGAATGACCAACCAGAAAATATATTTACTAAGTCTCTCAGAGGTTCTTGAGAAGTATCCAATACGGCATCCAATACGCGTACGTGTTGGACATGGGTATGGCTGATATTTTGAAGTATTGGTGCTTCCTAGGTAACAAGCTTGGTTCATATGACATGCATGATCCAGCTTGAGGGAGAGTCTTGGAATGATGTACAGGTTATTGTTAGTTTATTATTTATTGTACTCATTAATCATATATAGCTGTACTACGTTTATAGTAATTATTTATTGTATTTTACCTAGTATAAATAAGGCCAAACGGTAACGGATTATTCATTTATGTACATTCACACATACTGAGTCCTCTCCATCGATCCTTTTCCCACTCATCTTTCAGCACAATACAGTAATTGCTGTAATTGATCTTTATAATGTAAGGACTTGCCCTGCTTCAAGATTTGGATCAGTACAAATCTTAGGCTGTGACAGACAAACTTCCAATACATCTCCATGCCTTCTGGGCGAAATATACGCTAATCATTTATATACTTGAATAATTGAATACTTACAACGTTCATGCTAAATAGCTTTTAACATGGAACAAAGACTTAATGATGCATGTAAGGAATCTGGCTAATCCACTAAAATAAAGTTCTCAGTCAGGTATTTTTTCCCCAATTATACATATATACAAACATGGTCAGTAGGTAGTAAAAGACCTTCATGGCATAATCTTATGTATTACATTCTTCAAGCATAGAATGCCCAGTGCAGCATTCTGGTCACAGCTGAAAAAAGAACTGTATGTAAAATGCATTAACATTTTCAGAGAGTTCTACTCCATGTTTATTTGATCAATCAGGAATGGTGGGTGTGATTCAGATTCATCAGAAGTGTATCAGGAGTTATGTGGACTGAAAGATACTGCATACTAAATTAGTCAATCAATTATATCCATAGAAGACAGCCATAAAACCACACCACATGCTAGTGGGAAAAATAAGAGATTCTAGAGAAGCCTTTTATTCAGTTACATTTCCCCTTTTGCAATGAGTTATCACATATTTATCAGATTTCACAGTACACTTTCTTACAAAGTGAGTGGTTGATGGAATGTTTGGCAGTGTTTCAAACAACTGGCCTACAAAACTAAATGGACTTAATTTATACTTTCTTTTAGTAAATATGGGCGAAGCAGAATCACAAGAAAACATCAAACTAGAATTTTTTGTCCATACCTCATCATACTTGTCCCCTCCCTTGACAAGAACAGAGTAATAAACTTTCTGAGATTTTCCATCCTTTGTCTCTTCTGTTTCATCTATGTAAGCAACACGAAGGGCTGAATGCCTGCATGACACGTTCCATTTTTTTCATTGTAAATCCCATTGTTATTTTACATTATACAAGGAATTTTATACAGTTTGGAAAATGGTAATATGGACTCACGTTAACATCAGATTGAGAATATTATTATAGCGGATTCTGTCTCCACTATTCTTGGATTTTTTCTGAGAGCCATACAATTGACAAGAAACAACATAGGTGAACTTTAAATCAGCCAGAGCTTGTGCACGCCCAACATGGATCTTATTGTTGTCATATGAATTCTGTGTCCGGTAAAACATAGCTGCAAAAGAAACAATGTATAGTTCATTCATAAATAAATGGCTTCTGCCATATCTCGGGATTTGGATTTGAAACATGGCATATAAAATAGAGAACTAACCATTGTCCCCTTCAGATTCTAGTAAGCATTGAAGGTTCAGAGCTTGCCTATAGTACATCATTCCTCTCACTAGCAAAAAGAAATAGAAAAACAAGATTCAAATTGGAATCTATATGCAAATCCAGCAAAGGAAATAATATTCAGTATGATCTAAACCTGTTCGATAGAGTGTCTGCCCTCTGTAAGATGCCCACTGACAAGTTAACTCACCCACTTCTGCTTCAGGATATTCATTTCTTATTTCTTCAATGCGTTCATGGAAATTGGTCCATTCATCTACAGTGCATTAATATCAGGCAGTATAATGAGTGCACACGTACTAAGAGGGGCAAAAATAATAGGTGAGGAAATAAAAACAAAACTCACCAGGATATATCTTTTGTAGGTAGAACAAAGTTGATATCCCATCTTCATTTTCCATTTTGAGTTCGTCCTTAGAATAAAGAACATCTTCTTTGTAATATGGTGTCAGAACACTGAAGCAAAACTCGGATAAGTTCCACATCATGGTAGCATGAGGTAAAATAGAAAATCATCCATATCTTTGGGACAGTCAATAATCAGTAGTTACGGAAATGCAGCCATTTCAAATGATTTCATCCATCTACTTTAAATCATAATTAATTTTTTTTCCCTTTCCTTTCATTATTTTAGTCTATCACAATGACTAACCTGAAGGACAACATGTCCCGCACTTTGGGAGCCTTTGGCATATTCATAAATAAGGAGTTTGCAAAGAATGTAATACGGCGGCGAGCATCCAGATTTTGGGGCACATTTATGGCAGATTCCTTGACTGTTAAAAGCAAATGAAGCCTAATAACCTACAGAGAAAAAACAGAGACTAATAAGCAAAAGCACACTTGAAACAAATAATGTAATGTGTTAGCTGGAGTGTGGTTGTCAAGAATACCTTCTCCTTCCATAGTTTGTCCAATGTAAGAAAAGTGTTAATGTTAACAAACCTCTGTCCTCTCTCTACAATATAACGCTGAGGTGTTTCCAGAATTCTGGAGAAAGCAGAACCAAGCCAATATCATAAATCAGAACCTATGATAGTGTTAAAAATAAAATATACAGCAATATGCCATTTAATGTTTATACGTACGAATGGCCATCAACCATAACATCCTGTATGATAATTTCTACAATATCCTGCAAGACATTGACTATCTGGGGCTTCAATGACTCAAGTTTGTCATCATCAGATCGCTGCCAATAGAACAAATATCAGTGTTTATAGAACCTGCATGGGTCTACCAAGATTCCAGAAGGAGACTGAAGTATACTGAGAAAAAATGGGCAAAAGGAAGCATGATGGAAACAAGCTACCAGTAGAGTTAAGAATTTCTCCAACTTCTCACTAAGTGCAGGAAAGCCACTCATCTTGAATTCCTTGACGAATGTGTGCTGTTCTATGCTCTTTTCTACTTTACGGCATATACGCTCTACAACCCTGTTTCATACATAGAAGAGGCACAATAGTCACGAGGAATCCAATAAGCAGAAAAATAAATTGAACAGAGGGTATACAGATGCGCCTTCCTTACAGCTTATCTTGTTCATCTAGCAAGAGGTGATATATGATGCCCTTGAGAGTCTCATAGCATTCAACAACTGCTGAATACATGTACTCATCAGTCTGAATCTTGTTAAATAACTCAGCATCATCCTCCTTCTTAAAATCTTTTGCCATGTCGAGAGCTATAGGAATCTATCATATATGGAAGGAATTTATTAAGCAAATAAAAGACACAGGAATTCAATTATAAATTTATAATCAACTATCAGCTTTTGTGGAGCCATTCAAATCACATACCTTGCTAGCAAGCAAGAATGGAGGCCACTGGATGACAGAAACATCACTGGAATGATATGGGACAAGAAGCAAATCTCTATCCCTGGCAATTAATAGTCAAAAGATATAATCAGGAGCTTGAAACATTCATCTGATGCAAGATGTGCAAAGCAAGCAGCAGTTTGGACCTGTTACTGATCAGGTCTTCCTCTCTCATAGAATTTATGAACTCATTCCAAACCTGAGAAAAGTAATAAATATTCCTACGTTCAAGTAACTCATCCTGCCACAAAAATTGTTTGCTTTAGCCAGGCATTTAAGAATCCCAATAAATATCTAGCATCTATGCAATTATAAAATTGCATCATGAAGAAGTACTGATTTTGAAGCATGAAATGCAGTACCAAGTCCTCTGGTTTAGTCACTCTGTTTCTTCCAGGCAAAAAGCATTCAGTGAAAGCTGATGGTACAGATTCAAATCTAGAGCGCAGCATTCCAAGTGTCCTTATCTAAGAGATGCCAAATGTTACGAGGAGAAAATCAACAGAAAAGGATAGTAACACCAATACAAATTTAGTACTATTATTACCACAAGAAAAATGCCAAATCTTCTGAAAAGAACATCACATAAAGATGTGCTTTATGAGATAGCTCTGTATCTAATACTGCAATATTTTTTCTTGTGGGAGAATAGAAATTCCTTAAGAAAGGGGGGAGGGGAGAAATTACAAAGATCCAATAGACCAATATAAAATATTATAATAAATTTGCTACTAACCTCCCCCAAATGGCTGAAGGCTCCAACAATCCCACCAAATAGAGTGGCATAAATGGCATACCATATTTGAGTATCCATAAAATAAACCTATATATGAATGAAACATATAATAGTGAAATGAATTAAGGCACAAAAATGTGAAAGCCAAAGCAATGGAACAAGATAAAAGATTGTTACTACAAAATTCCTTTTAGACTAAACTCACCAGGATAATTGGAGCCCATATTGCAATGACAACACAGATATTGTGAGTCTCTGTAGCACTTGTAGAATGTGAGTTGAAGCTAGCTATATTAACAGAATATGTATTACAGATAGTGTAAAAGGACATAAAATGTTACCATTTTCTGGAAAGAACTCATGCCACTGGTAGTTATCTATAGGCATTCCCATGATTACCTTTGTTGGTCCAACAAGGGGCAATATCTATTGAAAGATTAGTTTAGTAGATCAGAGAAACAAATTTAATGAAGTACAATCTAAAAAATATTTTGGGTATTTCAGACACAGACCGAGGAATAAAAAAATGAAACATGATTGCAAGAATTCAACAGCTCATACAACAGGGAATTGAAGCTCCACATTGTTAACATTAAGCTCGTAAAATTGAAGAAACTGGTAGTATTTGTGCAACAATAACTATTTTCATTTTTGAAATTTAGGATTTACATGCTGATGTAGTTTAAAAAAACCTTTAATTATCAATAATCAAATATGAATTTGTTTATATCAGGCTGAGTTTAAAATATTTCCACCCCAATATAAATTCATTAGAGAAAACACAAGTTCTTCCATTTCACAGTTCCAAGAATGATCACTGGAATAATCTGTTTGAAGATCTTTGCTAACACTGGGTATACTCTTTTACCCTCGGAGCAGATTCCCATGATACTTTCAAAGGTTTCAGCAACAATAACGAGCCTAAAACTTTGTGGCAGTGTGGTTCATGTTGTTCTCTGGTGTATATGGTTGGAGCAGAATGTCTCCATTTTCAAGGGCATCTCCTTGCCCGGAGAAATTTTATGGAATAGAACTGTCTTTATGGACTCTCTTTGGTTCTCTGCTCATGGTTGTTTAAAGCGAGTTCTCATTTGATATGCAGAGAAATTGGACAGCTTTGTTGCATTCTTGAGACTCATTGGCTCTCTGTTTTCCTATAGTCCCTGTTTAGGAGATCTTATTTTCCCCCTAAATGTATTTTTCCTCTTTGCTCTTCTTATATTATCCATAAAAAAAAATTAAACATTGTACTATTTCTGCTCCTAATTTCGTATAACAAGTGAATTTAATTTCCATTCTGTGATAAAAAAGTATAGGTGAGAGTTGAGACATTCATTTTGCAGCATATTTTCAGTCATCTGCCTCAAAAGGTTGGCAAATATGTTAGACAACTCATCTCAAAACAATTTCAATGGACACTTTGACAGAGAAAGTGAGTTTCTTAGTCAATTCTTTAATCTTTATCTCTCGTCATTCAAGGCATCTTTTTTGCCTGATTATCAAGGATAAGCATATGTTAAATGAATATTGAGATCCATTATAAAAAACAAGGACGCCTCTTTATCACTTTTGTTTGTTTGAATAGAAGGGTCAAAGTTCCTTGATTGACAAGCATTGGACAAGGTCGAAAAGGGGCAATGTGTTAGCTGACTTAGCTGGGAGAGGGATGTGTATTAAATTATAATTCATCCCATATTGATCCATGTACATTAGCATAGTAAGAGAATTTCATGTTGCACATCATTGAATATCATTCTCCCAGGCAGAAAGTGGGGATTTTTGCATTCAACTCAATAGCATCAGCTCAATCACTGATGGCAAATATATTTACGAACGTAGCCACACTATTACTTACATCATTACATGTGTTTGTCCGCAACTGCTGAAGTCAGATATGTAAGATAATAAATAGCAAAATAAAATAATTTACAGGGATAATACCTCCACATAGTAGCTGAATGCTAACTTGCTAATTAGCAGCATGATCCAAAAGAGGGTATACCTGCCATAACAAAATGTATTTTAATGCAAAAAAAAAAAAAGAGGAAATTAATAATGGAAGCAGCATATAAGTGCCAAAGCTTCAATAACCCAAGCTTGTGTCTGATCCAGTAGAAAAATATTCCAAAAATTGACCAGTTGTTACTAAAATATATTGGCCAAAAAGTTTGACAAATAATATGGTGAAAACTTTAAACAACAGTAAATTGCATTTGAAAGTTATATTCTTCAGCGTGCCTTTAACTAAGAGAGCAAATATCTTACCAAACTTTTGATAATATATATGTTTGATATCATAAAAAAATTGGAATTCTACATATTCATGCTTATAAATATCATCCTTCTGAAGAAAAGATTTCTCCTCAGCACAAATGAAGCCAACTAAAAGTAAAACATGGTTGGCAGCGAAAGGAAGGTTTCCACCGTGAAATTGCTTGCCAAATCCCCCTTCCACATACCATAAAGAACTGGGTGTTTAAAAAAGGAAATTGATAAGAAGTTATCACTTACTTCAGCAGTGATAATATGTCCTCATGCATGCCCCTGCCTAGATACAATTTTGGCTGTAGTATGGTCAATGTTACACAGAGAACACCCCAATGTATATGTCAATTAGGAAGAGATGCAAATATTAATATATCAAGCATTTGAGTACATGTATTTCTGTAAAAATAATAAATGCTTGTGTTGCAGACCTGAGTCCACCACATCAAAAGGGTGATGATTCGCATATTTGAGCGTTCCAACTTTCTCCGCAGAGGTGGAAGGAAAAATAATATTGTGGCCACTATGTTTGGCAATAAATATATTGCAACGACATAGTTATAAAGTGACTGGTTTCCCCAATCCCCAGCCCAACTGGTGATGGATTTTATAAGCCCTGATGGATTCTGTAGAGAACTAGAATAACTGACTGGCAAAACAACAACCCAAACAGCTGCTACCACAAATTTCAGAAGGTATCGTAACGATTGAGTAAACTTCATATTCTTCCACGCGTTCCAGGTAAGAATAATATCGATAGTTACTGCAAATAGAAGATATGAGAAAAAAGTAAATAAATGAAAACAGAAATTACAATTGATATTGTAAAAAATAAAGCTAATGTAAAATTAAGAAAAAAACAACTAAATATTCTGTTTTGTTTGCAAAGGAACTCAATAACCTCGAACAGAAAGGACAAGTAACTTTTTCTGTAAATCTTTCCTTCTTGGGGTTCAAATTTGTGAGTAACAAAATTAGGAAAGTCAACAATGGTTTACGAATACGGCAATGGAGACAGAAGGAATTGAGATTGATATGGAGAGAACAAAGCTGTTACTGTTAGCATGGACAAGACTTGAAGTAGGGTTTGGCCTGATCTTAATTCTTGATGATAGATTATCCCCACGAGCAAGTATTAAAGTCCCTAACATAGTGTGGTTGCAGATTTATGGTGTCTACAGCTTCTTGGGCTGCAAGAAACTATTAACCCCTTTACATATAGATCTTTGATAGCCATAATGTCACCTACTGTCCAAAAAAACCATAATAGGCCCCCTGGGGAATGGGTCTCTGTCTTAGCTTTCCAAGCCACATAGCCTATCTATTTCCCGGTGTTGTTGGCCAATAGATCATGTCCAAGTCACAATGTTGAGCCAATATTTTGAAATTGTCCTATTAGAATATAGGTTAAAATAAATAGTTAGTCCCTATAATTTCACTAGATTTGGATTTTGGTCCCCATAGTTTTTTTTCTTTGGATATTGGTCCCTATAGTTTCATTGATTTGGATTTTGGTCCCTTAGGGACCAATACCTTAATATTTGAAAACTATAGGAACCAATCCTTTATGGAAAATAGGGACTAATACCATGTTGAATAGAAACTATAGGGACTAAAAACCAAATAAGTGAAAAATATAAGGACTGATACCTTACTAGTAAGAACTAAAATCCAAATGAGTGAAACAATAGGGACCGATATACAAAGAAAAAAATTATAAGGACCAAAATCCAAATCGGGTAAAACTATAGGGACTAATTATTTATTTTAACCCAGAATATATTTGGAATATTTTAGAAGATCTTCAAAATATATTGTAGAATCAATTAGTCCTCAACATGAGGAAGTAATTTTAGGAATTGTTTCCTAATTTTATTATGTTTTCTGATTTATTTCCTAATTTAGTTAGGGTTACCAGAATATAAATAGGGGTTAGTACTTTGTCTTTTGTATCAAATCTAATACATCTATCATATGTTTCTCATATCAATCCAATACTATTATTTAATCCTTATTCTCTTTTCTTTCTTCTCCCTACCCAAACCCTATAATTTCAACATGTCCCATCATTGAATTTAAAATTATTAAATATTTTTACGTCAAAAAACTTTCTTTTGGTATTTGATCCACAACTCCTCTAGTCAGAACTTGGTTTTCATAGACTCCTTTTGGAAGGTGAAGGAAATAATCTGTTAGCGCATAGCCTAGGCTATATCTCCTGAGATTTGAATGCTGCTGCTGTCCTTCCAGAACTCAGAAACATCAGCTAATTTTTTCTGTAGTGAGGTAGGAGGATATATTATACTCCCAACTTCTATTCTCTCCTTTAAATAAATCTTCTTTTTCTAAAAGATAATACAAAGTAAAGCTCAGACATAGGAATGAAATACCTTGCAGAAAATTGAGAAACGCATATGTAATAAAAATGCTCATAACACTTCTGATGACATCATCATCAAAAAACAGAGCAAGAGGTCCCAAGGAACTCCATGCAACAATAATCATAGCCTGAAAATCAACACTTTCACATATGACAAAAAATTTGTGTGGTGAAGTTCCAAGACTTTACCATAGGTCCAAGTATTAAGGTAAAGCCGACATAAAGAACATACCGTAGGTCCAAGTATTAAGATTACCTGTAAAGCCAATATAAAGAATATCCACATTCTATCAAAACTCCTATACAGGTGCAAAAATGTACGAACTTCAACAAAATTTGTCTTTGGCTGTGTCTTCCCAGCTCCAGTGCCAGCTATGTTAGGGCCCTGCCATTGGCATTTGCACTTCAATAGAGGTCTCTAACAAAGTGATGTGAGTGCATCTGGCCATGTAAGTATTTGCATGCAGTAATGTTTATGTTCAATGCATAACAATTTTATTAAAAGCTATGAAAAGGAAAAATTGCCTAAAGGACCTGATAGGAATCGGTTACTAAAGTGTGCGTTGTGAGAAAAGGCATAAGAGGGATTTAGGAGTTGAAACAAATCTTGCCTACGTGGTGATAGGTGTGGAAAGCAAGTGGGAATCAGGAGGAGCAAGGATGAAAGGGATAGAAGGGATGGAAGGGGCGTCTGGAGTGGGTATTCAGTCATTCAGTGTGTAATTGGGGGCCTTTGGGCAGGGAGGAGCTAGCCCCTCAAAGAGCTAGCAGAATTATATGTACTTTTTTATTTTCTGGTATAGAGTATTTTCTTTCTGTTTGTAACCAAATTTCCGGAGTGTGCTTTCAGTTTACCAATATATTTAGTTTCAGACTTCTGGTTTCCTATCACGACCTCTAGCAGCAAGCGAAAAGAATAAGAACAAGGAGAACAAAAATGCAAAATAAATAGCTCTACATTAAAGATGACTTGAGCGAGAGAGATAGAACAAAAGTTCTGTTATATATATATACATGATAGATATCTCTTATTCTGTAATGACCTTCCACTTCCTATCTAACCCAAATAAACTATATTAAAGCATGGAGCCATTCTACACTCTAGAGTCCTGTCTTCTACTTCTAGCAATACTGCCCCAACACCTCAAAAGCTCATAAGAAAGAAGTTGGCATGATCCAGCCGAACCCAATACCAGAAAAACTGAGATCCCACTATACTCCTAGCAACTTAACAGTACAACAATAGACGATCTATATATCAATACTCATGGCACATAAAGTACTTGCTTCAATGATGCAACACACAAAAATGTCACACTAAAACCTAAAGGGGTGTTTGGTTTGTTTTCTATTTTCATTTTCAGTTAATATGTTTCAGTTATAATTACAAAAATGCCACCTTATTTTTATTCTATTTTCTGTTTTCAAAATTTTGTAAAGGAAATGGTGAAAACAAAGATTTCTTGTTTTCACCATTTCCTTTATAAAACTTTGAAAACAGGAAACAACATGAAAACAATGTGACATTTTTGTAATTATAACTGAAAACATATTAATCGAAAATGAAAACAGAAAACAAACTAAACACCCCCTAAGGTTCTCAGCATTCCATACTCTAAAGGAAATAAAATATGGTGGTGTCCAGGTCCCAAACAATTCCCACCTCTTCCCCAAGAGAGGATCTTATACTGCAACTTCTCCAATTCCATTAACTTCATCATCCTCAATAACATGTTGATATTATTTCCTTGTTTTATTATTGATATTTGTTGATACCTGCTGTAATTATAATAGGAAATACCTGCTATAAATAGATGTATAAATCCCTAAAATTAAGGGATTTGATTTTGTAATCTTTCAATATATATCAATAAGGGCAGAAAGGATTTCTCTCAAGCAAATTCAAACACTTTAGGCTCCAAGTTGACATCCAAGCCCTTCTCTTTTTCTAGTCAAGAATCACTCTA
Organism: Castanospermum australe; assembly: GCA_019955255.1. Classification (NCBI taxonomy): domain Eukaryota; kingdom Viridiplantae; phylum Streptophyta; class Magnoliopsida; order Fabales; family Fabaceae; genus Castanospermum; species Castanospermum australe. The sequence goes on along the minus strand of NSJW01000331.1, from coordinate 657,026 downwards.
ACCACCACCATGAAACCACTCCGGTGAAGTCTTTGATCACCAAAGTAAGGTGACCGGTCAACTCAGAACACGAAGACTGACCCATCCCTAGAGGACCAACCACTAACCACTGCCGGATGTGCCCTCATTTGTCTTCACACGTGTGCAACCCTCTTGACGCATAAAGCTTGCGCCACCATCTACTCAAACTTTTGCCGCAATTCTCCTCCAACTCTCTCGTCAGCCATTTCTAGCTCCATTCCAGCCATTGCAGCCCTTCCAAATCTGCCCTAACATCTCTGGTCAGATCCCCTCATGGCCTCTGCAGACGATTTGTCCTCTATGATGTCTGAATCTTCCAAAAAGGGTCTAGTCTCATTCAGTTTCTTTGGGACACCTACCCAAATGTCAAAATAAGTTGGTATGCTGTTGTTGATATGTAGTTTTTAGGACAAGGACTCTCCGAGCATCTGACGAAGTCAGCCAAGGAGATTCTTGCCAATGAAAGGGACCAATGGAAGAAAGCAGATTACCAATTGATCTCTTTATTGTGGCTATCTATTGATCCGAAGCCATTGGTCCACTTCCATTCCTACAAGACAAGCTATGATACATGCAAGAAAGCTTGAAATGTCTATTCCAATGATGTACAACATTTATATGATTCTGTTCATAATCTGGCAACCCTCTAAATGACAGACCATGATCTGCCCACTTATGTGAACAAAGCACAGTCTACCACTGAAGAAATCAAACTGATTTTCCACGGTGATGACTTTCAAAAGGTATTGGATAAGCCTAACAACCTATATATGGTTTTCGTTCTGCACGGTCTTCATAAGGATTTTTAATTTGTTCAAAATCAAATCCTAAAAAATTCTAATGTTCCTATGGTGGAGGATCTCATTAACCATCTCTTGCAAGTTCCTTCACCAGAAGCAACATCCAGAATTGGTTCCCAAACAATCTCAGCCTTTGTCTCTAACTCAATTGACCATGGTTATCGAGGTCGTGGTCGTGGTCATGGTGGAAGTAGTCGTGGCTCGATAATTGCCCTCAATGTTCCCATTGTAAACGCTTGGGTCATACTCAGGATTGATGCTATTTTCTCATGATTTCCCTGAGAAATCCGCTAATGTGACACAATCTTAAGCACCGGGTATTGAGAAGAATATTGAGTTTGGGGGTGACTACCAAAACAATTTAGTAGACTAGGAATATAAAGAGTATTTTCAGCTTAAGGCTACCCAACAAGCTTCATCTTCAACCATTGTAGCTCATACTAGTAATTCTACGGTTTGCCTCTCTCGTTCTTTGTTTATTGGATCCTGAATTTTGGATTCTAGTGCTTTCGATCAAATAGCTGGTAATCCTTCTCTTTTTTCAAATTTATCATCTCCCAAGACACCACATCACATCATCCTCGTCGATGGCTCTAAGGCTAAGCCATTGGCATTGGTCAAGCTACACCTATCCCCTATTTATCTTTGAATTCAGCTTTACTTATACCTGGTTGTTTGTTTAATTTAATTTCTATCAGTCAACTTACTTGCACTCTTAACTACTCCATAAGGTTTACCTGGTTGTCTGTCGATTCCTTTCTTATACAGGGTTAGAGTACAAGATAGACGATTAGCGTAGGATCTGAATCACGTGGTCTTTACTATCTACAACCTCCATCGGAGCAGCCCCTGCAGTGGGACAAGTGGCTGAATTGGGTAGAGTACTGGTACAATACCAGCTTTCAAGTGTCTACAGGAAAGACTCCTTTTGAGGTGGTCTATGGTAGGAAACCTCCTACTATTTGAGGTTTTCTCTAAAAGAAACCAGGGTAGAAATGGCGGGGGATACGCTTCAGAATAGGAATGAAATTCAGCGTCAATTGCATCATAATCTCCTTTGTGCCCAGCAGGATATGATGCATTATAGCAATAAACACAGGCGAGAAGTCAGTTTTAATGTGGGAGATAGGGTACTTCTCAAGCTTCAACCATACCGTCAACAATCAGTTTCTACAAGGATATGTCCTAAGCTAACAACCAGGATCTATTGCCCATTTACCATTATTAAGAAGGTCAGAGAAGTAGCTTATAAGATGCAATTGCCAGTAGGTTCTAGAGTTCACATTGTGTTTCACACCTCACTCCTGAAGAAGGTGGTTGGAGACTATCCAGCATTGACAGAGTTACCTGAAGATCTTCAAGAGCCTGCGGATCGTCCTCATCAGCCGAAGCTTATTCTGGACAACCGAACTGTATCATGGAATAGCACTTAGGTGGAGCAGCTGCTAGTCCAGTGGCATGGTCGAGCCATTGATGAGGCCACCTGGAAAGATAGTGCTGACCTAAGAGGACAATCATTTCAGTCTTGAGGACAAGACTGCAGCTAATATGGGCAGCAATGTTGGGAATAACACTTCTGGCCCAGACGTGTTTGAGTAAGGCCCGCATCAGTGGTTAGTTTACACCAAAAGGAACAAGGGAATGGGTAAAATGGGCAAGAGCAATGAGAAACTGTTAGAGGAGGTGGAGAAGGGGAATTTGGTGGTAATAATTCATGAGCAAGCCACGTCAACAGAGGGTGATTCTGCATGGGTAGCATAAAATGATTGTAAAAGGAGGGGAAAGGACATTCAGAATTGTGGTAGTTATTTCAGCATTTTTGCTTGGGGCAAGCTAACCTTGCATGGGAGTTTTCTCCTAGTTGTTTATATCTTCTACATTTCCTTGTTTCTGCTTGTATCTCCTCTGTGAGAATATCTTTCGTTTCTCTAAGTTTCCTCATTACTAGAGGACTAAAATACTGCAGCATTGTTCCTAGTTCTACCATAAAAACACACCTAATATGCATATATTTTCAAATACATCTGATACCTGTGTTCATATTTGTGAGAAAAGCACTTGACAGTTGAAAAATCACAAATGCAGACAAAATGCATGGGGAAAAAGAACGAGAAAATAGATGGAGACCTCATTTGCTGTTTGTGTCTCATCTGGATGCCTAAAAAAATCTGTGTTGAGTTTCATTGGCCAGCCTATGCTAAAACATCTGTCAGACCTGGAAAAGGACAGATTTAAGCTTCTTGTTAACCAAATGGATAGAAAAATAGCTTTTACAATTGTTTTCATTATTATAATAAGTGAAAGACCATTGAAGCATTTACCAAAAGTATTCATTAAGATCATCATAATTTCTCCACTTGGAATGACTTGCCTTGCCTTTGTAGTTTCTCTTAGCTTCCTTTTTTTTTGTCAAATACAGAAAAGAGTTTCAGATGCACATATTTGTAAACATGAAGAAAAACTAATCCAATTATTGTTGTGTCACTTACCTTGTCTAAAACGTCGTATATAGGAGTTATAACTTCCTTCAGGAAATATTCATCACCTGCTGCTGCTTGGTGTGTCTCCCCAATCACACGATCGGCATTGCCAAATAATTTCCCATAGACATCATAGCACATCTTTGGTTAAAAAAAAAAAAATGAGAGTTATTTCCAGTCATCAAGTTCCAATATGTAAAAGGAAACCAAGTTTGGAAATTAACCACTTACCAAAGATGGGAATGACTCAAACATTTCAAGGACACTTTATTAGTTACCTCTTAAACTTTAATCAGGACTAAGGAGACTTACTTTTCTATAAAAGATTAGTTTATGTTAACCAAAAAATTCTTGTTATCATGTACCAACTACCAAGTCAACTTGTTTCTCCTAGCTATCCTCTGTGGCCAAAATCTCAATATTGATTCTAGGGTTTTAATACTACCAGACTTTTGATATGCTAAGTCAAATGATTCAGGGTGGGAGAAGTAAAGCAGGTATGGGGTACATGATATAGCTTTGTGCCAGGTCTTATCCTTTCATTTGTCAATTTTGTAATCATGTAATAACACCTAGGGTCCCAATATAGGTACTCTAAAACTTTGTCCATTTCCCTCCAATTCTTATGAATAGTACTACTACTATAGCCTCCTAAAACAGTTTTTAGACACTGAATGGCCCATATTTTATACAAATAGGAAATTTCTATGTACGCTCAAAATAGACTCCAATCCACATTGTTGAAGATATAAAATCATTTATGTGCTTTCACCTAACAGCTTAAGCTTTTGGGACAGTTGGTTCATAACATGGTATCAGAGCCTCTATGACCAAGTAGTCAAGAGTTTGATTCTTGTCGCACCCTATTTTTCGTAATTAGGTTGAATTTCAGCACAAGGTAAAGTGCGCCTGTGCATTGTCTACGCTTCAAGCTCAAAAGGCTCTTGCGTGAGGAGACGTGTTAGAGATATAAAATTATTAATGTGTTTTCACCTAATAGCTTAAACTTTTGGAATAGTTGGTTCATGACACACATAATGCCTTAATTCCCTAATTTTTCTTTTGGTCTACATATGATGTTTTAGCATAAACGTTTGAATCTAAACATGTATTTATTATTAGTTTTCTTACAGGGTTTTTGGTTTCAATAACAAATGGAATTTTACTAGGAAAAAAGTTGAAAAGCACACAAGTAGAGGGTAAGATATCCGCCTACAAGAAAACAAAAATAACAGGAAAATAACAAACATCAACTAAGTAGGGCTCAGCAATCTCTCTGCATATTGGACAATGAGATCCCTATAAGAAAACCATTAACCAAAAATCATTATGAAGCCCAAAGAAATACTATACCATAAACGATGAAGCGGCAAAGATAAGAACTTATTAAGAGAAAGAAAAGACACACATAAAAAGAGGACAAGAAATCCTCCTAGAACATTCAAAACTAAAAGAAAACAAATGAGACAAAAAGAAAAATAAAACACTTTGGGATAGGATTGTTTTTTTGGATTCTAGCTAGTGCACTGCTAATGGCTATTTCAGGGGATTTCCCTTTTCTGATATGCAGAGAGATAAGGCAACCTTGCTTCATTTTAATTTTATTTTGGGAAAATTACGAAAAAAGAATTCTTGGTAAAAATACTCAGTTTAGGAACAATCCACACTTTAAGTGATTAATCAATTCAATAAGTGGCTACTCATTAATCACTCTTTGAAAATCTTAAACCATTTGAGTGGTGAATTGTTCCTAAACTAGAAATATTTTTACTAAGAATTCCTTTCTTGTAATTTTTCCTTGTTTATTCTTAGTTGTTTTTTAGTTGATACTGTTTTGGAGGAATCTCATCGTCCAGCCAATTTGTACTTTTCCTCTTTCTCTCTAAATTTTTTTGGGGATAAAGGAAGAAATTTTATGAGAAAAGGGAAACAATACAAACTGTAAGAGATATAAACCATTCTTGGAAATCCACTTAATAGCTTAAGCATATAGGAGAATAGATCCTCAACATGGTATCAGATTTTATACAGCCAAATGGTCTAGAATTTGACCTTTTTTGCTGCCATTCTTCTTAATAAAATTGAATTTTAACACAAAGGTATTGTGGGAATATGCTTTTCCCATGCTTCAAGCCCAAAAAGGCTTTTGTGTGAGGATACGTATTAGAAATATAAAACATTCCTAGGCCTCCACCAAATAGCTTAAGCTTTTAGAAGAATTGGTTTTGACAAAAACAAAGGGAAAGACAGTAGCTCAAATGAGATATCCAGTTAATATGTACATCAATATGAGAAGTTTCCACTGAAAACTCATGAGTTTAGGGAAGCCAAAAAGACTATGATTTATTGCATTCTTATAATTTATTGCAGCATAAATAACACTTTACCTCCCTAAAATTTTATCCAAATCAATTTTAGTATACCAAATTTAAACCTTGCATTTTATCCTTCTCATGTCTCACAAACATTTCTCCCCCTTGAACCCCGTGAAGATTCAAAAATAATGGAACTGTTAATAATTTAGTTTAGATTTACATTGGAAAGGTCATGTGTCGTGCTTGTGATCATTTCATTTGACATAAACTCACCAATAGGGTACATACTACATAGCCTTTTCTAATGCTTGTTTTCTACTATTTACAACAAGAATTCAATATCTTGCACATTTATTTTTCCAAGAGTTTATGAAAAGAACTCATAGAAGACAACTCTCAAAGTATCTTGGTAAATTCCGTGCAATTTAGGTGAAAAAATTATCACTTGCAATATTTTTGAATATTCAAGGAGTTATAGTGTATGCTTTTGAAACTTAATAGATGCAATTAGTGGGATTTTAAAGTTGGGGCACTAAAGTTGATTTGGGCAAAAACTTCAAGAGATAAAGTGTAATTTACCCTTTCTTGTGTGTGTGTGTGTGTGTGTGTCTATATATATATATATGTATATATATATTCACGATGTACAAGTACAAGGGACAGGGTTTTCTTTCTAGCTTTGTTTGGGTTGCATCCCATGATCTTTGTGTTTCCATGATAGACTAGCAAGGGGATTGAAAATGAGCAGATAGGTCTGGGTTTATATTTATTATTCTTTACTTGTTTTCTAATTTTTTTAGAGGAGAATGTCTTGCCTTCCAATGTTGTATGTCCTTTCTCTTGATGAAACCATTTTTTCTATCCAGAATAAAATGCACAGGTATATATATCTATGTCTTGTAAACATTTAATAAATTAAATTCTCTCCATGGGCATGGGTATGAAGCTATTTGTTAGGTATGGAATACTTACTCTCAATGTATCACCTTGAAAGTTGGGTATAAAGAGTTAATTTGGCATAATATGTGGTGTTCTCAAAATTGCCTGGCAAAATGTCTCCTATCCCACACACTTAGACAAACATGCAACTCGTTGCATTTCTTTGCAAGTTTCAAAGAAAGGTATTTCATCGGAGTTTTGATATTAAGGCACTTCATGATAGGGAAGTGATGCTCTGGGGAATAGTTTTGAAAGCTATATAGGTGAAAAATGTTCAAGAGAAAAATAGAACCTAGTGAGCTTCATAGAGGAAGCGTTTCTTTTGCTTAGTTTGAATGACTTTATTTGCTTAATCTGAGAATAGAATCTACTATGTTCTATTCATGAAATATCTTTTGCCTAATTTCAATGATTTCATTTGCTCTAAGAAGAATGATTCAAGAAATTAAAGATATTGATGAGTGTTAGAGAATAAGGTTTGGACTGTTATTTGTTATTGTTTTGTGTTATTGGCTTAGGCCTATCTATCTTGTACTCATCCCTATCTTTCCATATAAATATAGAGACAAGAAAACTAATAACAGTGTGTTAGTCATTCCTATTCTTAATTTTCGCTTCATCTTCTCTAACATAGTGTTGATATTCTTTGATTTAGTTGTTGATATTCTTTGATTTAGTTAATGATTAGTAGATATATTGTATAGATAGAATAGGAAATAGCTTATTCTCTTGCTATAAATAATCTTGTCAATTCTTAACATCAAGGGATCTATGTTTGTAATCTGTAAATATAAATCCATGGGCTAAGAAATTTTCCTCAAGCTATTCATATATCATTCTCAAGTTGGTACCAAAGCTTGCACAATCTTAGGGCTCAAACCCTAAGAATCACGTCATTCCAGCCACTGCCAGGTTGGATCTCTGGTCTCGACACCCTCAACCAACAAAGTGAGGGCACAGATAGTCTCAGAAATCGACGACCGGTCATCGCTCCGAGCGCCGTAGCTGGAGGCACCGTCACACGCCCGTACGCACAGTAGAAGCTATCGATACGTGTAAGCCATGCACCATCTTCCTGACCTTCGATCATCTCGCCACCAGTCTGTTCAGCTCGTCGGCACCCTTTGGTCCTGTTCTGTAGGTCAAAAGTCCAGTTGAACTATCTCCTATCCTGGGCTTTCACGTCCAGCATTGAACTATCACAAAATCTCACGTTTTTTTTTGTCTTGGGCTCTCACCCTTCCTTCCCCATTCATGGCTTCTGCATCTGATTTGTCTTGTGTCACCTCTGAATCCTCAATGAAGGGCCTTATTTCCTTTTCCTTCTCTGGCAGCCCTACCATAACGTCGGAAAAACTCAATGGTAAGAACTATTTAGATTGGTATGCTGTTATTGATATCTGGTTTTCAGGTCAGGGACTCTCTGAGCATCTAACCAAGAAGGTGGAGGACATTCCTGCTGATGAGAGGGACCAGAGGAAGAAGGCTGACGATCAGTTGGTGTCCCTACAGTGGCAGTCCACTGATCCAAAACTGTTAGTGCATTTTTGTTCCTATAAAACTTGTCATGACATATGGAAAAAGGCTCGGAGCATCTACTCTAATGATATCCAATGTCTATACGATTCTATCCAGAATCTGGCAACACTCGACATGATAGATCATGACTTTCCTTCATATCTAAACAAAGCACAATCCACAATTGAAGAAATCAAGTTGATACAGACTAGTGACAACCTTCAGAAAATGTTAGACAAGCTTGACAACATGTATATGGTTTCTGTTCTCCACGGTCTTCATAAAGATTTTGAATCTGATCGGAATCAGATCCTAACAAACTCAAATATTCTTACAGTGGAGGATCGCATTAATCGATTGTTGCGAGTTCTTTCTCCAGATGCAACATTTGGAATTGGTTCCTAAACAGGTTTAGAGTCCTCAGCCTTTGTCTCTACTAACCGTGGAGGCCGCGGTCGTGGTCGTGGTAGAGGTGGCCGTGGTTCTAGTGGTCGTCCTTAATATTCTTACTGTAAATGCTTGGGCCATACTCAAAACCATTACTTTTCCCCGCATGGTTTCCCTGACAAATCTGCTAATATGACACAATCTCAGTCATCTGGTATGAGAAAAAGACCGAGTCTGGGACTGACAACCAAAACATACTGTCAGACAATCGATATAAGGAGTATCTTCAGCTTAAAGCAGCCTAACAAGCTTCATCTTCAGCCACTATAGCCCATACTGCTAATTCTACAGTTTGCCTCTTTCATTCTTCGTCTGTTGGATCCTGGATTTTGGATTCTGGTGCTAATTCTACACCACACCACATCACCCTCGCTGATGGTTTCTTAGACTAAAGCCACCGGCATTGGTCAAGCTACACCTCTCCCATCTTTATCTTTGAATTCTGTTCTTTCTAATCCTAGCTGTCCCTTTAATTTAATTTCTGTTAATCAACTGACCCACACTCTTAATTGCTCCATAACCTTTACTGCTGATTCTTTTCTTATCCAGGACCGGAGTACGGGACAGACGATTGGCACAGGATCTGAATCACGTGGACTCTATTATCTCCAACCTCCATCCTCTACCATATGTGCTACCACCTAGTCTCCTAGTCTCCTTCATCGTCATCTTGGTCATCCAAGTCTAAAGAAGCTAAAGAAGGTATTTCCCTATCTCTCTCATTTGCAATCTTTAGAGTGAGAGTCGTGTCAGCTTGGGAAACATGTTCGTGCATCCTTTCCAAGCAAGGTCAATAATCGAGCAAAGTCTCCTTTTGATATTGTTCATACTGATGTTTGGGCTAGGGTCCTAGTCGTGTCAGTTCTATTTTGGGGTATAGGTACTTTGTTACTTTCATTGATGATTTTTCCAGATGTACTTGGATATTTTTTTATGAAAAATCATTCAGAGTTATTCACTATTTTTTCAAAACTTTGGTAATGAAAATTCAAACACAGTTTAGGCATTCTATTCGCATATTGCGCAGTGATAATGCAAAAGAATATTTTTCTGCCCATTTCAAATCCTTTATGGCATCTCATGGCATGCTTCATCAGTCAACTTGTCCACACACTCCCCCATCTCATGGCATCTAGAGCTAGCTAGAGAAAACCTAGCTTTCTCTACCCAAAAAAAAAACCTAGCTTTCCAAGTTTAGAGAGCCGATCTACCCTTTCCCAACCTCTAGAAAACTTTTTGTGCACTATAGACCACGATTTTGTAGTGTTGAAGGCTGTTTAGGCGTGCATTCTTCCTTCTAATGTGCTGATTCACGGCTAAGGGTGCTATGGGTGACTTTTCCGGCGACCAGTGGTGCCAACGTTGGCCAGAAGGGTGCAACCCAGGGTGATGCAAGTCCGGGTGGTGGAGTTGTCCGGTTTTCTTGGGGTTTTGGCTGGCCAGAGTGTGATTTTTGTGGTTATTGGTGTGTTTAGCATGATTTTTGGGAATTTTTTATGGGTTTCATTTGAGCCCGGCAATGTTTGTGCCTTCCATGAGTTCGGTTGAAGCTGAATAGATGTGGTTTTGTGTTTTTCTAGCCCCTTGATTGTGTTTTGCTTTGTTCGATTGTTTTGAGTTGCTGTCCTTGGGTGTTTTGGAGACGACGATGTCGATTCATAGGTGAGTTGGTGGTTCTGAGATCTATTTGAGATGGCAGACAATAATTCCAACTTGGGATCTAGTAGTTCTGATGAGTCAGAAGTTTCTACAAAGCCCACAGTTATGCCTGAGGTGATTTTTGCTTCTGTTCAAATTACTGATGACAAGTTTGATGAAAAACACTATGTCGAGTGGTGTAAGACTATCAAAATGTTTCTTACAGGGATTGAGAAAGACGATCATTTGACAGATGACCCTCCAAAGTCCCGGGCTACACAGCACAAGTGGTTGCAGGAGGATAACCGGTTGTTTGCATGATTAATAAGACCCTTGACACCTTTGTCAAGCATGTGGTTTCTCATTGCAAATTTGCAATACTGTGAAGGAATTGTGCCACGGAATTTATTTATTCTAGGAAAGCCAATCTATTTCGTATTTATGAGGTGACATAGGAGTTTCACCCGCTGGCATAGGAGAATTCTGAAAATGTTAAAGTGGACCTATGAAGGAGTTTCACCAATTAGCATAGAAGGCATACCTTACTAAGTTCAAGTGGACCTATGAAGTAACCTATGAAGAATTGAATGTCCTTCACCCTATTTTTGAAGATGTTAAACAGATAAGTCTGCAGCGGAAACAGTTAGCAATTGTGAGTTTTTTGTCTGGCCTGTGTCCCAAGTTTAATGCTACTGATGACCAGATTTTGACTAGTTCTAAGCATGTGACACTTGTTGATGTGTGTTGCCGTCAATTACGGTGTCATCGCGAGCTACACTCTAAACCTTCTCCCGAAGTTTTAGTTGCTTTGGTTAGTAAAAGGGATGGTAGAGTAGGTAGAGGTGGTGGACATAGTGGTTAAGGCAAAACTGGTAAGCATACCGATGGTCGTGATGGTACACCATATTGTTGTATTTATGCGGTGAAAAAAGTCATATTAAGAAAAATTGTTGGAAGCTAAATAGGAAACCTACCCAATATCAAGGCCAGCATTATGCTCATGCAGTCACCCAAGAGGGTCTATTACCCTCAACCATCTTTACTCCTCTGACATAGGATTTCAAAACTATCACCTTATCTGATGCTGAATTTGATGCTTATACTCAATTCCAGGCCTCATAGGATATTGGCACTTCATCTACTGCTACCTTTGTCCAGTCAAGTAATCCCACTACTTGTCTCACTTCTTCCTCTCGAAACTGAGTCATTGATTCAGGTGCAACAGATCACATGTTTAGTAACATAGGTATTCTTTCTTCATTTCAGTCTTTTTCTCTATTACTTAGTGTTACTCTTGCTAATGATTATTCTACTCCTATCATGGGAAGTGGTACTGCCTATCCTTCGCCTTCTTTTCCTTTGAATTTTGTTTTATGTTTACCCCACTTTCCTTTTAATCTTTTGTCTATCAGCAAAATTACAAATTCTATGAATTGTAGTGTTCACTTTTTCCCTAAATATTGTGTGTTTCAAGATCTTGGGACAAAGAAGGTAATTGGTAAGGGTCGTGAATCTAATGGATTAAATGTTTTGGAGTCCGCAGCTCAAGAGCCACAATTGATTGTTTGTTCCACTTCTATTTCTCCGATTCAGCTTCATTGTTGTCTTGGACATCCGCCTTGAAAACTTTGAAGAAATTGTGTCCTACTTTAGAGTCCTCTTTTGTTTTGAATTGTGGGTCGTGTTAGTTTGCCAAACAACATCGAGGAAACTATCCTCCTAGAGTCAATAAATAGGTTGCATCCCCTTTTATTCTTGTTCACTCTGATATTTAGGGGCCTTGTGCCATTAAGTCTAAGTTTGGTTTTCATTACTTTGTTACTTTTATTAATGATTACTCTCGTGTCACATGGTTTTATTTTATAAGAAATCATTATGAGTTATTTACCATATTTTGTGCTTTTTGTGCTGAAGTTCACACCCAATTTAATGTTACTATCCACACTCTTAGAAGTGATAATACTAAAGAATATCCTTCTACTTCTTTTAAGTCATTCATGACAGAACATCGCATTATTCATGAGACGTCCTATATTGTCACCCCTCAACAAAATGGGGTGGCTGAAAGAAAGAACCGCCACTTACTTAAGGTTGCCCATGTTCTTTTGTTTCAAATGAAAGTCTAAAAATCTTTTAGGGCTACAGCCTATTACTTAATTAATCGTCTCCCTTATTCTATTTTAGATGGTCAAATTCCTTACTCTCTTCTCTTTCCCTCTCAATCTTTATTTGCTCTTCCTCCCAGATTCTTTGGTTGCACTTGTTTTGTCCAAGATGTCCTTCCTTAGGTCTCTAAGTTAGATCTTCGTTCTCTTAAGTGTATCTTCCTAGGTTACTCTTGTAGTCAAAAGGGCTGTAGATGTTATTCTCCTAATTTGCGTTGTTATCTTGTCTCTGCAGATGTAACCTTCTTTGAGACCACTCATTTTCTTTAGAGTCATCCTCTTCATCTACATACAGTGCTGACAATAACTTCTTGGTATATCACTTTTCTATACCTTATTCTTCATCTGTTTCCTTTACTTCTACAGATTCTATTATTCCTGTGTCTTGTAGACTTCATCCCCTTCCTTTTCCCTCCTTACCCACCATTATGTTCAAAGGAAAGTAATTTGTTGTGATCAGCACTATTGCTCCAGAGCCTCTAGATTCATTGCCTCCTACAGCTCCTTCTTCCTCCTCGAATCCCGCTCCTTCTGAGTCTAGCATTGATCTCCTGATTGCTAAGGGTTATGCTCAGATTTATGGTATTAATTATTCTGACACCTTTTCTCCAATTGCTAAACTTGCTTTTGTTTGGTTGTTTATCTCTCTTGCAATTACTCACCATTGGCATCTGCATCAATTGGATGTCAATAATGTCTTTCTCCATGGTAACTTACAGGAAGAGGTGTATATGGAGCAACCTCTTAGGTTTGTTGCTCAAGGAGAGAGTGGTAAAGTGTGCAAATTGAAGAAATCATTGTATGGCCTTAAACAAGCCCCAAGGGCTTAGTTTGGAAAGTTTAGTCAAGCTGTTTTACAGTTTGGACTTCAAAGAAGCAATTTTGATCACTCAATCTTCTTCTGACGTTCTCACTTCTCAGGATGGTTGTATCTTTCTAGTGGTATATGTGGATGACATCATTATTACTAAGAGTGATGAGGTTGGGATTGGAAAACTCAAGGATTTTCTTCGTACACAGTTTCAAACTAAGGATTTGGCTACACTCAAGTACTTCTTGGGTATTTAAGTGATGAGTAGTAAGAAAGGCATCTTTCTGACCCAAAGAAAGTATGTCCTTTATTTGCTTAAAGAAACAGGTTTGCCCAGAGCTAAGCCTACAGAAACTCCTATGGTTCTTAATGTCAAACTCTTAGCAGATGATGGAGATCTTCTTTCGGCTTCTGAACAATACAGAAAGCTGGTGAGCAAGCTTAACTACCTCATAATCACTCGTCCTAATATTGCTTTGTCCGTCAGTGTGGTTAGTCAGTTCATATCATCTCCTCAAACTACACATTGGGAGGTTGTTCTTCATATATTGAAATATCTAAAAGAGGCTCCAGGTCGCGGTGTTTGGTTAGAGATTATGGACATACTACAATGGAAGGTTTCTCTAATGCTGACTGGGCTGGATCCCTTCTAGATAGAAGAATCACTTTTGGTTTTTGTGTCCTAGTTGGAGGCAATCTTGTTTCCTAAAGGAGTAAGAAGCAAAGTGTTGTTGCTCGGTCCAGTGTTGAATCAAAATATAGTGCTATGGCCCAAGCTACACGTGAATTAATGTGGATACATCATCTTCTTGATGAGATTGGATTTAATAGTGCAATGCCTATGAAATTTGGTGTGATAATCAAGCTGCCATTCACATTGCTTTTAATCCTATTTTTCATGAAAGAACAAAGCATACCAAGACTTATTGCCATTTTGTGCATGAAAAGATTCAAGAAGGACTCACTGGACATGTGTGGACTAGAGAACAACTTGCGGACATCTTCACTGAGGCCCTCAATAAGAATAGAATCAATTATATTGTAACAAGTTGAGCATGATTAACATCTATGCTTCAGTTTGAGGGAGAGTGTTAGAGAATAAGCTTTGGACTATTATTTGTTATTATTTTGTGTTATTAGGTTAGGCCTATCTATCTTGTACTTGTTCCTATCTTTGCATATACACATAGAGACAGGAAGACTGACAAAAGTGTGTTAGTCATTCCCATTCTTAATTTTCTCTTCATCTTCTCTAACAATGAGAAAAAAGTTAAAGATGGAAGCAACAACACATGTAATGTCACTAATAGTGGTGAGAAGGATGGTATAATTATCGTGTAAAAGAGGTATCACAAGAAACATTTTGTTATCATAATTAAGCATAAGTTTGCTAAAAAGTATCAGAGCATAGGCTTAAGATGCTACACACTCTGCATAAGAATGAATGCTGTGTTATTAATAATGTTTGACAGACAGTTAGAGAAAACTTACATGATGGAAAATATAGCAAAGACATTCAGGCATAAAGCGAATATTTGAAGCTTCTCCCCATATAAGAAGATACAGTGCAATGTAAATCAGCTCTAACTGTTCTCCGTCACAATGTTCTGGAAACCTAGAGTGTTAAAAAATTACAGACAACAAAATGAATTGAAGTGATCTTGTTATTATATAAACATCGTATGAAGTGTAATTTAAGATACAAATCCTAGGCTTCAAGTTAATATCTCACAGTAAAAAATTCAAATACCTAAGATTGGATTTACGACGCACATAATTACACCATGAAGAATAATTCTTGAAAATTATAGCCATCAAATGTGGTACGGTATCTTGATGGAGCTGCAACATGCTTCTTATTAGTCCTCAATATGGTAAGTGTAATATAAGGTAGTAATTTAACATACCCTGTCCATTAAATATGAAGAAACTAGAAAAACAGAAGCTGTTTGCAGGAAATAATAGTTCACCTCATGAGATTCATCCTCCTCCTTATTCCTTATATCCATATTGGCAAGTAATAGTATAAGGTGCTCCCTTTGATTTGCCACATTTCCTTTCTTCGTACCCCAAAATAGATAAAAAGATTAAATCAGATTATTCACAAGAAATTTGTATGACAAAAATAGATAGCTGTATTCCCTGTTGGCAAATAACTAAAAAATTGAAAAGTATAATTTTGACACAAAAGAGAGATTCAAATTCACTCCTTTGAAGCATACAAGAAGATAAAGATACAAATTAAAATAATAATAATAAAACAATGCTACAGTCTATGATCTAGAACATCCAGAAACTTTGAGAGACTCTTGTTCAGAAAAGACATGGTAATCTCATGGCAGATGAAGTGATAATAGAAGCAACCATCATATTAATTATTGATATGCATGGTAATCTCATGGCAAATGAAGTGATAATAGAAGCAACCATCATATTAATTGTTGATATATTTATAATTTAGGATTAGGGCTTAATTATTGGTAATATAGGAATTTAGGGTTTGGTTGCTTGGATCTTAGAATTTCATATTACTAGCTGGACTAGGATTCTATTTCCCGTTTTAGATTTTAAATTAATGTAGTATTAAGTTAAGGTTACTTGTCCCAGAAGGATTAAAGTTACACCGGGTACCTATATAAGGCTTAATGTGTATTTAGAAATTTTAGTAATGTTACTGAAATCTAAGTGATAATACATCCAAGCAATTTCCGTTTTGTTTCTTACTTCCTTCTTGTCCTATACCATGATAGAGAAACAATGGTTTCAGGAAACTTCAATTTATCCTTCCCAAGGCTTCACAAGTGCATCAACTCAGAGCTACTCAAATAGCACCCAATATTTTTTATCCTTTTTCGATAGAAAAATAAGAGAGAAAAGAGGTAAAGTACAGGGGAAAAAATGGAAAAGGAAAGATTCAAGAATGTAGCAAGCCTGTCCAGTCTCTGTGTATCGGAAATGGAATCTCTCTTGGAACAGCCATGTGCAGAGACCAAAGAGAAGACATAACACAATCCTACCCCAAAGCAAAACTAGGGGCAAAGAGAAATCCATAAAAATGCGGTCATTCCACTCCAACCAATTATACCAAGAGAACTTGTTGCAACATGCTAGTACTACAAACACACACGAGACACGAGAGTGACTAAGGAAATATGCTTTTACTTCATTGCTGCATTACAAAGAAGGCATAAGCCTTATACATAGCTCTTAAGATAGATGGATAACAGTAACCCAACCTCAGTCCTTATCCCTATACCCATTCTTGAGATACTTTGTTCATTATCCTGGCTACCTTATTTATTATCCTGATACTCTTAGCAGCTATCCTAACACATAAATATTATCCTTTATTCTTCTTGTTATCCACATCAATGTGAGTAGAGTAAGATCTCCTTGCATGCTTAGCCCATGTTATATCAGAAATGGGAAAAACACACAATGCCATAAAATTTTGGCCTCCATCTTTCTACCAAACGCAAAAACCTACGAACAACTTATTCCAAAGAAAAGTAGTCACCCTACTAGGTGAAAATACTTAGCACCAAATATGCCCCTTCAACAATATCCACTTTACCTCTCCATTCTTATCTTTCAAAGGAAAAATGCCTATGTAATTCTCCAACCATGTTATCACCAGAGTGAAAATGATGAAACAGTAAATTCACCTGCACTTTTTAATAGAAAATCCTATCTAATTCAACATCAACCTAACCCTATCACACAGGACATGAGGATCAAGAAGATATAAGCTTAAAGAGAAAAGAACTTTTGTAATACAATAAAATTCTTTATGGTCTCAACATAAATTTCTGTATCTCATACTGCTGATATCTTGATCCTCTTAATGTTATGAGAATTATTAAGTATAATTTTCTTTATTTTCAGTATCTCACGTATTTTGACAATTTTTATAGATGCTAGTTGGTATTGTATTGTTATTTTAAATAAAAGAAGAATTAACTAAGACAAAGAAAAGAAGTACGAAAAAGGGCGATAAGAAATCCTCCTACAACCACATCAAAACAAATGGAAGTATGAAACAAAGAATGACAAGAAAAACACATCAGCTAAATAGAGCTCTCCAAGCCCTTTATAAATTCAATAATAAAAACCCACCAAGGAAGCCATGTGCTGAAACCTACAGGGAAGGCAAAAAAACAAAATTGATTTCATTCGCTAGACCTATAGAGAAAGAACCTATGCCATAGAAGGTTCAAGGGAAGAAATCTCTGCTGGAAAAAAGACTGGCATTTTACTCCAGGCAGCCATAAACACCACATACTGCCAAAACTCTGGATCTGGACATTATGTTATTTATGTCTTAGGTTTTATTTTGATGTTCAGGTCTTATTATAGGCCTAGTATTAGCAACATGTCACATCCTCATAGGGTTAGAACTAGAGTCAAAATCCTTATAGAATTAGTATTGCAAAATATATTTTACGTGGCTGTAATGCTTAATTTTTGAAGGAACTATCATTTTGAGTTTATTGTCTTCTTGGTAGCATCATGCAATCAAACCCTACGGGTTATTCTAAGAAATCCTCGGTGTGATACATAAAGGACACAGTAGCCTTAGCCTAGGCCATTTTCCACTTAATTCAATTTCTTATCTGATAAGTTCAGCTTAAAGCATTGCTCAGATCTTTCTTCATTACCAGACAACATTAATCTTTCTTTCAGAACCCTTCACAAATTTCAACCTAATTTGCAGGTACTGTTCACAGCTTCGAAACAGCCCCATTTTTTGTCCTCAATCAACATCCTATTGCTTGCAGACCAGCGTCTTCCTAAAATAAGTTCAATTAATCCTTCAATCCACACAATTTCCTCAGCATAACCATTTCTAAAACTTACCTAACCTATTAAAAACTTGATTCATGTTCTCCAATATGAGTTCAACTACAACCCAATCATGTGTCCATCCTACATCCACCACCATCTGAAACCAAGAACCCAACTCCTGTGGGTTAATAATAGGCATATGTTCTAATTATATCCTACATTAGAATCAGGACAACTTCCAATCAAAGTGAAATTAAAAAAAGAAAAAAAAAATTCATTACCTGAAACCCAAAAACAGAGGAAAGCCAATCAAGTATATCAATCACTTTTTTAACCCTCTCCATAGGCGTTGTAGAACCATCACTAGAGGCATCAGGTCTTGAACGAATTATGAGCATCGGAAGATTATCCACCTTACGTAAAGCATTAAGTGCTGCTTTGATCTATAATTTCAGCGAAAAGATGAGACAAGCAGATAAAAAAGTTAAATTTTGGGAAGATTATATCATTTTCCGAAGCAAAACTAACAATACATGTATATATCTCCAAACATACAAACCTCAGGAAGTTCCATAATTGCTGGTTTAACACCAACAGCATACAATGGAAGGATGTTATAGTGTTCGTATTGTCCCCTTTTATTCTCAACATCCATAGCATACATTTTTGTCTGGCAATAAAACAACATCCTCAGTCTGTGTCCCTATTAGTATTATTTAGAAGTTTTCTACATATTCTAGTCATGGTAACCAAATCAAACAAATCAAACCTTATCCTCAATATTTTGTGCAGGTACCATAGCCTTCAGCACTTCATACAATACAGTGGCAATCTGAACAATCTTAGCCATCTCCTCCCTTCAAGAGCAACATCAGAAGAATAAGACATGGTAAATCACATTATTCACAAAACTCGCAAGCAGACAAGTTTAAGATAAAGCCTCACGGTGTTCTTCTAGATTCTCCATCCAGGACTTTCTGCTCATAGAATTTTTGGTAGTAGGTCTGCAGCTCCCTAGTATCACTTCTTGTAGTCCTTTGTTCTGTAATTTCCCCTTCCTGCAACCAGGATATTTTTTTAAATGTTTAACATGTAAACTACTAGGATTTTTTTTTTTGTAGCAAGAAATGACTGCGGTCTTATCCTTAAATGATCAACCTATAGCCGCAATATAATTGTTGTCTACTGTTAACATTTTTCCTGATAAAAAGAAGAGTTTTATTTAAAAGAAAAAGAGAAAATAATATCAGGCTGATATTAATATTTAAGATATGAATCCACAGGACACCATCATTACCAGCTCATAGAACAAGAAGCAAGAAAATACCACTTTCAAGAACTAAAAGAATTGCATGAAAACAAGATTAGCCAGTCTACCCTTTCAAGTCTGTGCAACAGGTAGGTTTTGAACTGACGAACACCACGCCCACTTGATTTTGGATCCATATTATGAGCCTTCTCAAATGCATGGAAGCGGCCTAATTAAAAAAACAAAGAAAACTCATCAATATCATATACTCTTCTGCATAGATAAGTTAAAAACACCTTTGACAAGCTAAACTGAATTTAAAACAATTCTAGATATAACAATTGTCTTTCCCTATGTTAAATTTCAAGCAGAAAATATTAAAATATAAGCAGTCATCATCGTTGTCGTCAAAACTGGACCGGAAAACTGGTCAACCAGCCACCTGGCCAGTCCGATCGAAGATTACAATTGTATTTCTCAGAGAACTGGCCAAACTCGGGTTAAACTGGAAACCCAGCTGGTTCTAAGAAAAGGGGGCTTTTACACCACTTCTGCTCTATTTCTTCTTCCTCCAAAATATTAGGGCTCTGCTGGTTCTTCTTCCTCCATCACGCAGCTCTCTGGTTCTTCTTGCTCCATCATGCAGCTCTCTTGTTCTCCTTCCTCCATTGTGCAGATCTCTGGTCTTCCTCAATTGCACGGCTCCATTAGGCTTGTAATTGGGGAAGGGGGCAGCACGTCTTGTTTCTGGCTTGTGAGTGGGGAAGGGTTAGCACAGCTCTGTTTCTAGCTTAGGCAATCACTGGTCACCCAATTTCCAGCTCTAGACAGAGAAAGCCAGGCTAGAAAGAAAGAGAGAGAAGCGCCATTTTTACTTTCTCTCTTTCTTTTTAGCTCTCATCTTTCCCCTTTTACCCTGCATTTGCCTGCAGCTGAAGAATTTTAGATTTGGTTTCATTTGAACTACTCCTCAGTTGCTCTTCTCACAATGATCTGGTTTTGGACTTGAGGTCGCATTTGCAGGAGGTGAAGGACTGTCACAATTTTTTTCATGCAATTTTATTTTGTTTTTTCATTTCTCATTTTTTTATGTTGACTTTGAACTTGTGTTTTCTGTCAGTAACAATTCCGCCATCAGAATCTGGTTTCAATATGATATTTTGCAATTATGGCTTGTTTAGGATATATTTTTACTAATATTTATTTTGGGATTCATATCCTTTTTGTGGTATTTTCTTCTGGGCTCTGTTTGGATTGTGTTAAACAAACTAAATTTAGGTGAACTGAAACAGTCCCAAAAAAGAAATCTAGGATTTTTAGCAAGGAGCTGGTAGTTCATCTCCCTCACCGGAAAAGAAGAAGCTTAGGGAAGCTTCGAGTTGCTTCTCCAAACTTGATAGAAACAGGTTGGTTTTCTGCCATAGCAGAGACTATGAAATCTGTCCCTGAGGAACCATGCATTGGTTTACCAAGGAATCAAGAGGAACCCACTGTTGGGGACCTGGGGTAGGTCAAACCGGCAAACCAGCCCCTCAGCCGTTCCATCCTCCAGGCCGGTTCTGACAACTATGGTCTCATCATCTTTCATAAACAAAACTTGAAACTTCTATAGGATATAAAAGCCAAATGCAAGTTGAAGTAAACATAAATGAACTATTAAAATGAAGTTTTGATAGCTTTACACCCAAAAAAAAAAATGGAATTTTATTTTAGCAGAAAAGCTATCTGTGCAAGCATAGAGAATAACTCTCTAATAAAGAGTAACATAAATCAGAAAAGGTAATAGTAATGTAAATCAAATAAAGACAGCTTTATTTGATGTCTTCAGTAAGTATTCCAGTCAATATAGCTGACAGACAAAAGAATTACGAGAGGCTTTGGTGTCTAGGAAAATTGCTCTAGTGACTGAGGTGTTTTGCCCAAGAGTCCCACCCTTTCTAGTATGGTCTGCAATATATTGGTGTCTCAGCTAAGGTTGGGGTTACTGCCACTTGTCGGCACCCCTATGTCAGCTATATAATTCCCAACAACAATCAAACAATGAAACAAGGTTGAATAATTTCCTATAAATAAGATTCCAGAAATATCATAGTTCCCAGAAATGCACAAACTGTCCCAGTAAGAAGCTGGCAAAAAAAGCATTGTTGGATGTAGTGTCCCAATAAGAGAGAATATCATAACACTTTTTCTTTTGTGTTAGAAACAGAATTTCATTAAGATAGAAAGGAAGATCAAACCACATAACACGTGTCAATTTTTCAATTCATACAATTATACAGACACAATAAGGCCCAAACCAAGTCTGTTTATATGACCTATATCTTGACAAGCATGATGCTTGCCTAGTCTAAATATATGGCAGCAAGGTTGCTTACAGACTTAAAGTTGCTGATCTACATGTTGCAACATAATAACCAGCATAGGATCTTTGATGCATCACCACTCAGTGACACAAGTTTGACCACTATTGCTTGAACTACATACCACCTACATAACCAGGAAATTGACTCTCTTAAGCATAGCTGGAAAGCTGACATGGATACCACTTAGAGTTTTGAAAGATAGATTCCTGTACAAATCACTGCTCTCATACTAACTTTCTTTTACATGATTCTATATGCATTAAGCTGAGCTGAAGCCAGCAAACAAAAATTTTAAATAATGCGGTCAAATTGCCAAAAGGAGAAATATTAGCATGTCCTTGACAGGTCTGCAGTCATCAGGGTCACACAACTGGTGGTACAATACAACGCCTAGCTTATAAACTTCACTGTACAAGATTTCAATCAGTCACTAAATACAGATGGACACATTTTTAACTTAATAATAACTTGTTATTTTGAATTCAATAACATTTTCACATTATATTCATAAATTTCATGAATAAGAGAAGCACCACCAGCTTGGTGTCTTTGTCTACTTGCATGCTTTTCTTTGAATGATTATTTGGCCATTTTAATTGTTTCTTCATATCTTGTTCCCTAGAACTTGGGAAGATTCTTTTCCTGATCTGCAAGAGACTTCATTGCAGACCATCACTGATTACTTCCCCATTCTTTTGGGGTCCAGCAGGATAAAGTGAGGCCCCACACTGTGGATTCTCCACCACTCTTTCATCACCTTTATGAAAGAGATGAGGGAAGAATGTAGAGTAGAGAGGACAGAAAGTTTTAAATATTTGAAAAAACTGAAATTCCCTATGGAGAAACTGAAAAGCTGAAACCTAAATGTCTTTAGGGATGTTAGAATCAGAAAGGAAGATATTTTGAGATAGATTTATGCTTTAGATAAACTAGAAGGGGAAGGAGCCTTTTCTTCAGATTAGGTGGCTGTCTTGAGGAATGATTTTGACAAGGTTTTACTAAAGGAGGATATCAGTTGGAGGCAAAAGTAAGTTACAATAGGTTAAAGGCAGAAAGAGAAAGATTGTGGTTAAGGAGTTAGAGCTTGAGAATGGCATCTTGGCAAGATATACTTCAAACATTGTGCAGAAGTGAGGAGATCTATAATTTCTATTAGACTCTATGCACAGAAGAGAACCAGTTAGATGCTTTTTCAAAAGTCTATACTGGAGTCCTATTTTTGTGAATAAATCCATTTGGCTAGGAAGACCCATTGAGGAAGAGAGATAGAAAGCGCTATTTGGAGCTTAGATAAGGAGAAAGCACCTGCGCCTGATAGTTTTACTATATCCTTCTTTCCGAGTAGTTGGGATATTATTAAAGACTATCTTCTAAAGGTGTTTGTTGAATTCCACTGTAAATGGTAAAATTAGCATGAGCATGCTTCAGCAACCTTGTTCATGAGGGATAGATATACTAGGGTGAAGGATTATAGGCCCATCGATTTTGGTGGTAGTGTGTATACAATTATCACTAAAGTTCTTTCCACCAGGTATAATGAGAAGTTGGGAGAGACTAAATCAATATCTCAAAGTGCCTCCATTGAAGGTAGACACATGCTAATTGCTGCACTTTTTGCAAATGAGGTGCTGGATGATGTAAAGAGAAACAGCATTCAAGGTTTGGTTTTTAAGCTGGAATTTGAGAAAGCCTATGGAGCAGTTTGGCAATCCTCAAAACTGGTTTAGAACTGTTTAAAATAAACTAGTCATATAAATTCAAGTTATTTTGTTACTAATTTTAATTTATTCTTAGTTTGGTTAAAATTTTTCTTAAACCAGTTCTAATATCAAATTTAAAATCATAAGCAAATTTAAAATTTAAATATAGAGAGGGAAACAAAACATGATAAGGAAAATTTTAATTTAAATATTAAGAAAAAGTAAAAAGATAATTAAAAAAGGAAACAAAAATTTAGGAGAAAAAATAGGAGCCATCAATAAAAATGGAATACAATGAAATCAACTTTATATTGGTTTTTTCTTTCTGAACTAGTTTTAGCTTGAAAATAGATTAGATAAATTTTTAGTGTTTACCAAACGCTTAAGATTTTTAAACCATTCCCATTATACCTAGTTATCTGGTTTTTTGAGTTTGGCAAATACCCCCTATGACTGTGTTAGTTGGGGCTTCCTTTATAACTTTCTTGTCAAGAAGAGGTATGCTCTAGCTGGAGAAAGTGGATTTCAGGTTGCCTTTAGACAACAACTTTTTCTGTAATTGTGAAATGTGAACCTAAATCCTGGTTCTGAGTTCAAAGGGAACTTAGGCAAGGAGAACCTTAATCCCCTTTCTTGTTACTTTAGTTGGAAATGTTCATAGCAGATTCATTTTCAGGGCAGTTGATAAAGGCCATATAAAATGTATTAGAGTTGGCTCTGAAGATATTACAATACTATCAGCAATTTGTGGATGACACTATATTATTTTTGGAGGAATATTGGACCAGCTTCAAAATCATTCTTTATATTCTTCAGCGTTTTGAAAAAGGAATTGCAGTTTGAAGATTAATTTGGCTAAGTGGAGCCTTATGGGCATTAATGTGGAGAATTATATACTTTCTTCTTTAGCTAGCCTGGCTGGTTTTCAGATTTTGCAGTGGCCTCTTGTTTGGGTGTTCCCTTAAGTGGTAATCCTTGGGCTATTTATTTCTAGGATCTTGTCCAAAAGATTTCCAAGCGCTCAGAAAACTGGAAGGATGCTTTTTTTTGTTTTCTTTAGGTAGTCATATTACCTTAATTTAGGCTTGTTTATCAAGTATTCCTCATTATTACATATCTCTTTCCCAAATTTTGATAGGGGTCACTCAAAGGATTGGAAAGATAAAGCACTCTTCAAATAGAGAGTACTTTCTCCATAATAAACCCCTTTGGAGATCCAAAGCTCCCTCCATGATTTCGTTTTTCATTTGGACAGTGGTTCTCAACAAGATGAGCTCTAAAGAACTGTTACAAATTCAGAGAATCTGCGAAGCTCTCTCTTCGGATATGTGCTATGTGTGGTTGCAGCTCTAAATCAGTCGCCCAGTTATTTCCACATTGCCCTACAACCAAATCCTTGTGGAATAGACTATTTAATTTGTTAGGTGAATGCTGGAATAAGAAGGGAACCTCTAATCTGTTAAGCAGGATATCTTCTCCACCTCTTCAACCTATCTCTTTTTTGCTTCCCTCTCATAATATTTCTTCTTTTATCCCAAAATCGAAATGATTTTGTATGTAACAATATGTGATGCAACTCCTAGATTGTTTACTCCTTGGTGGTTCTTTTTGGCTTTTTGCAACTCTTAATTACGAGGATATCTTATCCCCTGATTTTGTATTCTTTTCTTCTCTTAGAAAATTTATTCATTTAATAACAAAAAAAAAAAATACATTGCATAAAACAGTAAAAGAAATTCATTTAGTATATCCTTTAATATCTTCACTTGCTTACTGATGAAACCAGAAACCATTCCTGGTGAGTATACTCTACCACTACACTCAGTACCATCTGCTATGATTAAGTAAGAAAGAAAAAAGATGAAACCCATTGAAATACTCACAAAGATAGGCAACTCTGGGATTCTCCTCCTCAATTTCAATGGCGGCACGGAGAATGGGTACAATTGCAGCAAGGGAGGACGGCACAAGCTCGCTGTCCACCCCACCCTCCTCATTGGGCAGCTCCACAGTCCTCGTAAACGACCGTGTCATCCTCCTGGACGGCTGCCGCGGGATCCCATGCATATTCTTTGTGCCACTCGTGCTGGCCATGGCTCTGGCGGTCTCACCCACCACCACCACCACCACCAATGCAAGGTTGCTTCCTCAGTGCTCACTCGGAAAACTCCACAACTATTGCCGTTTGAATGACAAATGGGGGAAGCTAAAGTTGTCATCTTTTTGTATTGAGGGAGAAGCAGAACCCAAAAACAAAAAAAAAGGACAGATACTTTGATTGCGAGGTGGTTTTGGAATTACTGTGAGAGCAAGAAAAAAAAAATAAAGAAGAAGCAAAAGGTGAGGGAACAGCAGTTTGTGCTGCTCTTTTGGCGCCAGGTCCTTTTGCTTTTGGTGATATTGATAAACAAATCAACAAATCAACAAAACCAAGCCTCCCACTGCACTTTTTTAAGGAAAGTGGGTCATTGGAACTGTGATGATGAATTGCAATTCTCATGGACTAAGCAAGCTTGCTTTGGAGTTTGGAGATCCCTTCAATCATACGTAGCGTCAAAAGCGTTCCACAAAGCAGGTTTATTATGATACTTGTCCCCAACTATCCGAGAATCTGCATGTTGCTCTGTAACAAGTTTCCACAAAACTTCAGCAATAATGTGATATTCGCGTACTCATTTTCTTATATTCCTCACAAACAATCATTCATAGCAATTTTTTCCACCCTCTCTTTCTCCATTTATCTTTCTTTTTTTTTTCAACATATGTGAGGGTATCTGAGATACACTATATGCGCAAGGGAAGTATCATTTTGCTGTTACCAGTTGAATGTGAAAGCATTGACAAGGACAAACTGATATGGAAAGGTGTCAAATTGGACTCAGCGAGCAATCTTCGGCCCTAACCCACGTTACTCTGGGTTTTGTGGGAGGTCAAAAAGCTCATCAATTGTCAAAATCCTAGCTCAGGTAGACTAAAACCAGCTCACCATATATTAAAAAATTATAATATTTTTAAAATATTTTGAATTTATAATATAACAGTCACAATTTAAAAAATAATATTTTATATAAATAATTATTTTTTTATACTCCTTACAAATAATTATTCGTCGTTATTCTTTTATCTCTTTCTTTCTTTGTCTTTCTTTTTTTTTCTTCAATATCATTAGTCTAACTTAGCATACGTGAAGATATCTAAGATACACTATGTGCAAGTATCATTTTCTTATTATCAAGTAGTGTTAAAGACAAACCAATGTAAATGTGTCAAATTGAACTGACTCAGCCCACTCTAATCCGAATTTTGTAAGTTAAGTCAAAAAATTTATATCTTAAATGAATTGTTAAAATCTTGGCCCACCTAGGCTAAAACCGGCCTATCATATATTTAAAAATTATATTTTTTAAAAAATATTTTGAATTCATAATTTAAGAAAGTCACAATTTTTAAATATATTGAGTATAGTCTACTTACAAATATTCTAAAAGCACACAACATATAAAGATTAAGTTAAAATAATACAATTACATAGAATTTTAAAAGACACTTCAAGTGCAAAACATTATATATAAAAATTCACACTATTAGTATGTATAGTCAAATAAGCTTCAAAAGGGCAATGAGATGTCTCAAGTGTAAAACATCAAATATAAAATTTACATAATATACATTAATATATGTAGGTAATACCAATACATATGTATGTGAGCCGACTTTAACCCACCTCAGACCATGATTTATGTTATATGGATTAATTTAGAAAATACACACATAAAATTAACTGTTGAAATGGCAGCTCATGCCCATCCCATAAGTGGGGTCTAATGGCCTAATCCATTGGCTTATGTCCATATTAATAGCTCTTTTAATACGAGGTTGTAAAAACTAATAGAACGTATCATGAGAACCTATTTAATCATGTAAATTATGAGTTAGCTTTTTATATTAGTCACTCATATAAAAGTAAATCTTTTTAGCTCAATTTTTTTGACATACATATTAAACAAGCCAAACAACATTATCCATTGAAGTATCATAATAGTTTTATTTGTTGAAAGAAAACTAATTAGTCTTGTTTTAAGTTTTATTTATTGAAAAAAAAATTAAAATGAGACAGCCATGTTTTTTTAATGGTTTTCATTGAAAAATTTTCTTGTTAAATAACAGGATTCTTAAAG
Source organism: Castanospermum australe (assembly GCA_019955255.1). Lineage (NCBI taxonomy): Eukaryota > Viridiplantae > Streptophyta > Magnoliopsida > Fabales > Fabaceae > Castanospermum > Castanospermum australe. The sequence goes on along the minus strand of NSJW01000331.1, from coordinate 629,617 downwards.
TATAAGACTTCGAAAGAAACTTAACCTTATAGTCAATTTGATATGGGAGTAAAGATAAAGTTAAAAAATTCATAAATGAGTTTTATATATAATTTTATATACAAAATTCATTTATAAAATTTTCATCCTAGTTTTCCTTCCAAATCAAACACACAATAAAAAGTAACAAAACTAACCAAATACCAATACATACACTTAAATATTACAACTAACAATAGCGCTGAAGTTAATAGGAACTTGAAAAAGAGTCAACGAAAATGTGATAATATTAACCATATGCAGGGCAAAATTAGGAGATTTCCCCGGTGGGCAAAGAAAAAAAAAAACGCATTGTTTAAGGGACCAAGTTATATATATTTTTATTTTTTAAAAAAGTACATGTAAAAAAATTTCAAAAAAATTTGGGAACCATATCTTCTTACGCTATATTTGAATATTTTCTTATTAATAAAATGAAACCGAAAAACTGAGAATATATTAGAAAGGGAAACCTCTGTCTCTACCATATAAACATCATTTACAATTAAAACTAACATTCATGATAAGATAGTGGAAGCTCTAGAAGAAATTAACGAAAGTAAAACAATATTTAATCAAATGCCAAAATAACGTTAATCATTGAATGAGTTTTAGAGTATGTACATTAAAAAAAAAATTGAGGAAGTAATTTTGTCCAAATATGATTAATAGAGTAATAATTTGGTTAACTTTGGCAAAATATGATTAATAGCGATTATCAATTTCAAAGATTATTAATTAATTATGCTTTCAACCTACTTACCTTTTAAATAGTTCTAATGAGATTTTTCAACATTACACCCCCTTTGCCAAGATGACGGTACTCCAAAAGAAAAAAAAAACAAAATATTTTATTTTAAAGTTGTTTCTCTTAAGACAATTTGTAAAGTTCATTTAGTATGGATTGTGAGCCATAAATTTGATTCTCTTAGCCAACAATTTTCTTAATAAGTGATTTACAAGTATCACTATAATTCTTTGTTGAAACTTATGGCAAATTGTAACATTACTCTTAATTTTTAAATAAAAAATAATATAATTAGAACAATTAAATAATCGATCTTCTATGCAGTATCTTGATTCTTGTTCAACTTCAATATTTCATTTCATTTATCTTATTCATGTCAAGCAAAGAGGACTATTTTCCTGTTACAAAATTTATGCAAAAATCGCAGCCAACATATTTTGTTTTCCTCAAAATTGATGAACTATCACTCAACTTCAAAAATCTTATGCCTTAAAACTTTACAAGAACCAATTACACGTAGACGCAAGAAAGAAAAAAAGTAGTCAACCAAAAAAAAGTTAAAGAAAGGTCTAATAGAGTTGTATTGTAGGACCATAATTGAGTGTAAAATAGGAATGAAATTATCGTTTTGTGGGAGATATCTTAACTTACATCTTCCGCGGGAAATAACTTTACACATGTGAAAAAAAGAATAGAAGAAGAGATTAATATATTGTTTGGATGGAGAGAAAATAGGAAGAAAGAAATAGTGGTGGAAAGAAAATGGAGAAATTTTGGCAGTATTTCTCATTTGCTGTGGAGAGAAAATTGAGAAGAAAAAAAAAATAATGGTATGTCGAACACACAACTTTTCTTCCCAGATATAAAGAGAAAATTAGAGAAGAAAACCTACTCTCTTATGTGACCATTATATCCCTGCTGTTTTTTTTTTTCCCATCATTATATAGAATTTTGAAGGATCTTTGAATATATCAAATATATGTTTATCTTTAGGAGGTTGACTTTTTCCTTTTTTTTAAAAAAACCAAATCATTGCCATAAAAGCTTGTCAATACATTTAAACAAGACTGGAAATTTCTCTTCCTTGAGCAACTATAAGTTTATAACACCTCATCTTCTTGCAACTAATAGAATTTAATTATTTATATAATTGGAAAAAATGCATATAAACTCTTTTAATTTTGAGTAATTTGTAAATAATTACTTTCAATTATGAATCTTCTTATTAAGTTTTTAAACTCAATGATTTTTCAAAATAGATCCTCACATCTAATTTTCATCAAAATTTTAATGGCAAATTAATAATTTTAAAATTATTTTTTATTTCTTTATTTTTATTTTATCAAATTTTAATACAACTAAAGAAAAATAACTTTCAAAAACATATTCAGATCTGTTTTGTTGATGGGGTTAGGACTTGGGGTTCTAATTTGTTTATGAAAGTGGTGTTTTTTGGCTAAAATGCGAAAAGTCCTCTAGCTATAGGTCATTTTCAGAAAATTTCATGTGCTTTGAAACTCAACAACTCAATTATTTAAACTTGTCAAACCATGCATATTGACTTCTTATAGGAGGGTTTTTTGCACATGCATAGGGGGCTCAATTTGAATTAGGATGTATATTTTGTTAAACTAAGGGAGTCGCATTATTGAGTTAGAAAACACAAAGATTTTTAGAAAATGACCGATGGTTGGAGGGAGTTTTCTGCATTTTAGCCTTTTTTGTTTAGTTTTATTAAAATTTATTAAAATAAAAATTAAGAAATAAAAAATAATTTTAGCCTTTTTTTTTCCTTTAGTTTTATTAAAATTTGTTAAAATAAAAAAAAAGAAATAAAAATAATTTTAAATTTATTAATTTGGGTTTGTCTTTAAAATTATAATAGAAATTAGATAAAAGGATCTATTTTAATACATTATTAAGTTTAAGGACCTAATAAGAAAATCTCATAGTTAATAGTGACTATTTACAAATAGCTTAAAGTTGAGAGAATCTGTATATATTTTTTTCTATATAATTTATAAAAATTATTTATAAACATAAAATACAAAATGATATCTACTTGTGGGTTATTTTTTATTATTACATTTTATAGATATAGGGACATATTTATCATTTTATAATATTATATTTCCTTTCTTTTCACTTTTTTATATAACCAAACAAGAAAAACTATTTCATCTTGTTTTCTTTCTCTCCTATTTCTCTCTTCATCCAAACATAGGGTAAGTGAATATTTTTTGTCTTTTTGTTTGTACGTTAAAAAACCTTTAACACTATTTTTGAAATGTTCATAAAGTTAAATAAGATAATATTTTGGATTATCATATGATAATCCTTCATTTTACAAAAATCCCAAACAAGAGTAATATTTATTGAAAACATTCTCTTCCTGATGGGGGTTGCCTTAATTGGTATTTGAAATGCATATTCCCAAAAGTATTGGGATTGCATTATGCTGGAGTGACTTATTAATAGATGATTTGTAAGTATCATTATAACTTCTCGCTAAAACTTATGACATGCAATAACCTTTGAATAGGATATATATAGCCTCTCTCCTTTCTCTCTAAACTTTTGTTCAATGAAAAAAAAAAATTCTCTTCCCCTTCATTTTCCTAGGAGAAGGGAGGGAAATAAATCAAAATAAAATGAAATGGAAGGAAATAGAAGAGGATAAAATCTTAAGTAATAAACTTCTTTCTTCTTATTTAGATGTTTAAAATCTTTCACATTAAAAGAACTTTTTTGATGGCAATGAGAGAACTTTAAAATAATGGTTATAAAAAGAGTAAAAAGAGGATTTTGATGAATTACATTATAATCCCTTATTTTCCTACCTTAGAATAAAAAAAAGAAAGATTCCAAAGAAAGAGAATGTTTACTCAAAACATTTAGCTTTTCTTTTTTTCCTTCATCCAAACATTTCCTTAGAAATCATCTAAGGTTGATACTTATACAATTTCTCCTACAATAATCTCTCACAATTTTTACTATTGTAGTTGTATTTACAAGTCATTTATACGGAATGTATCAAATGAGAACATTTTTTATTATAAGATATGATAAAAGTAAATTTCAACCATTAAACCATACGTGAAATTAGATTTTATTTAAAAGTCACTTAACTACTTAAAAAAGTCACATGACTTTATATTTAGATAGAATTATATTTTATTTAAAGGTTACATGACTACTTAAAAAAGATACATGACTTTAATTTTAATCTTGACAATTCAAGTAAGATCTAATAATTAATATTTACTTTTCTCACTTTGGCATCAAACCACTCATCTCACTTGATATGTTCTCATTTGTACAGTTAATTTATTATTTATTTATTTTGGGTAGATCATTTGTACAGTTTAATTTACTTGTTGCATGAGTTCAACACTCACTCTTTTTCATCACAATATCAAATACAATTCAATTTTAAAAATTTCAAATAGAAGCTATATATGTATTTTTTTTACCTATAAAATTGAATCTGAGTCTAAGAAAATATTCATGTTTTGAAATAAAAATTTTGTCAAAATTTTATTGAAATTTGTCATATTGGAATGATTTCTTTGAGCTTGAAAAACTAATAATACACCCCTAATAAAAAATATATAGGTATATACACTAAACAAATTATTACACAGATTACTCTCAAACTCTCATACTTTTTCTAGAATCCCTGAAACCTCTAGTCTCACTTTAGAGCTAACGTGTCATTGTGGAACCTCCAACTCTATCTTGCGCTCCTAAGACCTTTAACATTGAGTGAGGGGAACAATTGGGACTCGAGGATTTTCTTTGCAGTAAAAGAGTGCTTAGGTGATATATTTTCATGCAAAGTAGTTTAAGCGGGATTTGATTTCGAGATTAAGCAGTTTTCAATGAAACTTTGTGCTATATTTGTTTTCTATCTTCAGGGATTTAACATTTGCTAATTAAAGAAAGGGGATTAGAGAGTCAAGTTATCACTTGAGCTATTGCTGGAATGTCGATTTTGTATCACTTGAATAAAGATTCTTGGACTAAAAGATATTTATATATAAAAATCATATCAACGATGCTGATTATTTAATACAAAATTGATTATTTATTTCAATAATAATATTTGAATAACCACAGTCAAACATACATTTATTATGTTTTCATTAAAAAAAATTAAAGAGTAATTATTAAGCAACAAAATTATGGTTATTCACAAGATAATTTTGGAAAGAAAAATAAAAGTACAACAGGTGCTATGATGCAAAGTAGCACCAGTCAGAGGCTTTACAAGAAGCAGCAACCAATAATTTTCCCTAAAAATTAAAAGAAATCCTGAATTTACAAGATGACAAGAGTTTAGTGTCATAATTGTTTATGAGAAATCAGTAATTAGGTTAAAGTGGGTGCCAAACGTGGTATTTGAAGTATTGTTTGTAAAATCATGGACATGAAAAATGTGTCATTTTACTAATAAACTGTAGGCCTCTTCTTATGTGCTCCCATGTTCTTCAATATCAATTTACAAAGCATTTACTATTAATTAGTGATTACATGCATATATGTACAATGTGGGCATGCATAGAATTAGAGGAGCTTTGGCCAAGAGATGAGCAGAAATGGCAGCCATATACACACTGGAAGAAATCAGGATGTGTAAGGCACTTGAATATGGAAGAAATCAAGTGCCATTGTCAAAATCACAACTCATCAGCCGTCACGTACTCATGGCATATGATTAGGATTTTTGTTCAGCAGTTGATAGAACATGCAGAGCTCAATCTTTCAAAGTTCACTCATATTGGGCTTGCTCTTGATTTCTGCAATGAAAAGTAGGTAATGTGATATCTTTAGCATGATTGCAGGTAATCTGCAAGATTTGCAGGAGATAATGATAATAACAAGAGTAATGTTACATCCACAAATATTTTTTTTACAGTGTCTAATAGACTCTCTAATAACAGTGGCTCCTTCAAGTAAAAGCCAACCAGCCTTGTAATTTAATGAATATCATGACAAAATATCACTTGACCTAGTGTTAGGTTAATAAAAGCACATTAGTGTTTTCTATAACTTTTAACAAAATCAATAACTTTTAGAAGGATTCATCTAGTTTAAAAGTCCCAAACGACATAAATGAAGGATCACTGCAGCAAGCCATTCTTTATAGTCCACAAAGATTCAGTATGGTTGAACAGAGTAGATACAGACACTGGTTCTGTTCATGTACCACAAACACGCACAAACACACAACACATATTTGGGGCACTTCACCTTGCATATTCAATGATTCCAAAATTCTTAAAGAATTTGGGTTAGGCAGTGTAGCATGTTATCAAAAGTACATTACAAACACGCAGAACTAAATTTTTACAATGAACACATATTACATGATTGGATGAAGCTGCGCTGCTGTCTGGAAAAAATTAATCAAGACTGTCCCAAATAATGGAGGAAAATTGGGAAACTTAAAAGAATCAACAGAAAAGTCTCATCCTGGGACATTGTCTTTCTTTCTAGTTTGGAAACTTATATTAACTTCATGATAATTCTTCAAACAGTAGAAAGAGACAGAAGATACAAAGGTCATTGAGAAATTTTTCTCTTATTGAGTGTAGCCTTCCATTTTGAAAAAACTTCCTCCTTCAATGTCTGATGAGGATATTTAAATTACAAAATAAAATACTTGTTGCAGATACTTCATGAAGAATTGATGAAGCAATCCCTCATAAGCAGGAAAGAAACAGGAAATAACTAAGAATACATAAAAAAATGAGTGCCATTATCAAAACCAGTCATTGATAATTGTTTTTTTGTTATTTTACTAAATTTTATGAATAAGAGAGCCAGTGAGAATTAAAATGCCCAATAAAACTGGTTATGCTACATTCTAAATTCAAGCAGTTAAGTCGCTTTGGCAAAATACATGGTAGAATTTATTGAAGAAACTGTTTAAAATGATATTTTAATATTTTAGGAACTTCAATTCAGACATTATATTTTAAGAAGGCAAAAAATAATAAAGGAACCTCATGCTTTGAACTTGTAGCAGTAGCCCAGTACCGGGGTTGATTTGAGCATGATGCCCCATGACTGATGCAAGTAGTTTCTCTTGGTTGTTCTTGTAAATTATCTATGACCGGAGGTGGCAATTCTCTAATGATCCATAACAAATAAGCTGACGGCAAAGAAGAACCTAACAAATTTAACAAAGAAGTCACTTGGCACGATTGGTAAGAAGTAAGAACGTGAAAATCCTTTAGCAGTTCAGTGGCACTTTGTACAGCAATCATAGCACAAATGAACACATAGCACTAGGAAGGAAGATCTATTAAACCTGAAGAAGTGCAACTTCTTATTCATAATTTGTTATTCTTATGGTATGTTAGGAACCTCCCTTGAACGAAACAACACCTGGGAATTAAAGCCCAGATTTTACAGAAAACACTGCTAAACTGGCAGAAAAATACACTACTGAACTGACAGCAAACACACTGCTAAACTGATAGAAAACTATAAGGAACAAACTGGAAAAACAGAAGGAAAATTACACAGAATGACCAAGGTTCCAAGCTTTCGAGAGGCTTGGTCTCTCCCTCACAATCCTGACTCCAGAAATCTCTCTCCCCCCTCCTCCACGAAATTACCAGCCTTTTACATCTTCTGCATCCCCCCAGAACTGTAACTGCTCCACTATCCATAACTGCCAGCCATCTTCTGCATTCCCCCAGAACTGTAACTGCTCCACTATCCATAACTGCCAGCCATTACTCATTCATAACCGCCCCACACTGCCTGTTCCACTTCTTCTGCCACTTCTTCTTCATTGCTTTTCTGCTGTTCTTCCGTAACTGCCTCCACTTCCCCATGTAGTCCCTTTTTTTTTCTCTCTAACTCTCCTTCTCCGGTACACCTTCTTAATGGGGGGTCTAAACAATACTTCCCCCAAAAGTTTCACCTTGTCCTCAAGGTGAAATTCAGGGAAGCTTTCCTGAATGGGTGAGAAAGGGTTCCCATGTGCTCTCAAAATCTGGCAAGTCCTCCCATTTAATTAACACTTCCAGCTCCCTATTTGATGTTGTCCTGACATTGAGCACGCCGCCGGGTATACTTTCAGTTCCCACTCCTCTGTTAATCCTTTGGGCAAGGGTTGCTGGTTCACTACCTCTGCTGTTGATTTTTTTTAGTAATGACACGTGAAAAACCGGATGTATACTGGTATAGTCGGGGAGGTGTAGCCTATAGGCAACTTGCCCCACTCTTTCTATCACCTTGTAAGGGCCGTAAAATCTCGGACTTAGCTTCTCATTGGTCTTCCTTGCAAGAGACTTAAAATCGGTAGGGTCGTATCTTTAAGTAAACATAATCTCCCGGTTGGTAAGTGACATCCCTCCTCTTCTTATCTGCTTGCGACTTCATCTTGTTCTGTGCCATTGCTAGATTATCCTTCAGCTCGTCCAAGATCATGTTTCTTTCTGCAATTAACTAGTTAACCCCTTCCACCACAGATAAATCTTCCGGTTGCCTTAGCAAAACAGGTGGGTCCCTCCCATATAATGCCTTAAAAGGAGACATTTTAGTAGAACTATTGTAATTGGTGTTAAACCAGAATTCCGCCCAATTAAGCCACTTAGGCCACTGCTTAGGCTTATTCCCCACAAAGCATCTGAGATAAGTCTCAAGACACCTGTTCACCACTTCTGTTTGACCATCAGATTGCGGATGATAGGCTGAGCTGAGTTTGAGGGTTGTTCCAGATAGCTTAAACAGATCTGTCCAAAACTGACTGATAAACACTCGGTCTCTATCTGAAACTATTGAAGTGGGGAACCCGTGTAACCTCACTATCTCCTTCACAAATACTTCAGCCACCTCCTTGGCTGAAAATGGATGACACAAGGGAATGAAGTGGGCGTATTTAGTGAGTCTGTCCACAATCACCATGATAGTGTCTGCGCCATGTGACTTAGGCAATCCCCCAACAAAGTCCATAGAAATATCACTCCACACTTGAGTTGGGATCGGTAACGGCTGCAGCAAACCAGCCGGAGACAATGCCTGATATTTGTTCCTTTGACAGATATCACAGGCTGCCACAAAACTCTTGATATCTCCCTTCATGCCTTCCCAGTATAGCAGCCCAGCTATCCTTTTATATGTCCTAAAGAAACCCGAATGTCCTCCAAAAGGGGTTGCATGGAATTCCTGCAAGATTGCAGGTATCCTTCCCGAATTTCTGGATAAAACCAATCGCCCCTTATAGTATAAACGGTTCCCCTTCGCCATATATCCCGGATGAGCCTCCTGATCTGTCAACAAAATCTTGCAAAATGGTTTTTAGCCTGTTGTCGTTTTGTACCTCTTCTGCCCATTGCTCGGAATCTGTCATGTGAAAAGTGGAAATGGCACAGAATTCTTCTCTTCTAGATAGAGCATCTGCAGCTTTATTCTCCCCTCCAGGTTTGTACTACTGCACTTCAAAGTCAAACCCCATCAACTTTGAGGTCCACTTCTGCTGTTCCTCACCCATTAGTCTCTGCTCAGTCAAGTATTTCAGGCTTTTCTGATCTGTCCGTATCACGAAATGCCTCCCCATCACATAATGTCTCCATTTCTTGACTGCCAACACCACTGCCATCAACTCTCTTTCGTATACTGATTTCTGTTGCGCCCTGCTTGACAAGGCTTGGCTGAGATATGCAATCGGTTTCCCTTCTTGCATCAGCACAGCTCCCAACCCTTTTCCTGACGCATCTGTCTCCACCACGAATGTCTTAGAAAAGTCTGGCACGGCTAACATGGGAAGAATCTCCATGGCTGACTTCAACTTTTCAAAAGCCAACTGTGCTTCTTCATTCCACTCAAACCCGTCCTTCTTGAGCAGCTGAGTTAACGGCCGGGCTATCTTGCCATAGTCTTTTACAAATCTTCTATAGTACCCTGTCAACCCCAAGAATCCACGGAGTCCTTTAACATCCTTGGGTCTCTGCCAACGGGTCATGCCTTCAATCTTTGCGGGGTCAGCTTGGACCCCCTCAGCTGAGATGATGTGACCCAAATACTCCAGTTTTGGCTGCCCAAAGCTGCATTTCTTCTTGTTTAACAGCAGCTGATTTTCCCTCAGTTTCTGCAAGACCCTCTCCAAGTGCTGTAAATGCTCTTCTCTACTCTTACTGTATATGAGTATGTCATCAAAAAACACTAATACGAATTTCCTCAAAAATGGGCGGAATACCTCATTCATTAATGCTTGAAATGTGGAGGGTGCGTTGGTCAACCCGAAAGGCATCACCAAAAACTCGTAGTGCCCTTCATGAGTACGGAATGCTGTCTTGAAAACATCCTCTTCTCTCATTCTGATTTGATGATACCCTGACTTCAAATCCAGCTTGGAGAAAATCACTGCCCCTCCTAACTCATCTAGCAGCTCGTCTATGGCAGGGATGGGAAACTTGTCCGGTACCACTACTTTGTTCAAGGCTCGGTAATCCACACAAAACCGCCATCCTCCATCCTTCTTTTTTACCAAAATAATAGGACTGGAAAATGGACTAGTACTAGGCCTTATAACTCCAGCTGCTAGCATTTCAGCTACTACCTTCTCAATTTCATTTTTCTGATAGTGCGGGTACCTATAAGGTCTGATGTTGGGTATGGAGGACCCTTCCTTCAGCCGTATGGCATGATCCTGGCTTCTGGAAGGTGGCAGCCCATGGGGTTCTTTGAAAAGGTCCCCAAACTTCTCCAGAATCTGATGTACTCTCCCGTGGCTTGCAGGCTCTATCAATGGTACGAGCTGGATGTCGGTGCTGAGGGGGGTTAGGCCTTCTCGGAGAGGGCTACCTTCGGGATTGAGGGAGGTACTCGGGGGGTATTAGAAAATTGGAACTGGGACCCCGGGGGCCTACCGGGAGAGTGCAGCCGCCGAGGACGTCGGCTGTCCAAGGGCGGTGCTTTGATAGAGTCCCACATTGAAAGTAAGGGATCCCGAAGGGGGTTTATAAGGGCCATGGGCTCTCCACACTCATAAGCTAGCTTTTGGGGTGTGGCTCTCCCATGGTCTTGCAGACTTCTATCCTGCCAGGCAGAGTGCAGCCGCCGAGGACGTCGGCTGTCCAGGGGCGGTGCTATGATAGAGTCCCAATCGAAAGTGGGGGATCCCGAAAGGGGGTTTATAAGGTCATGGGCTCTCCAACCACACAAGCTGGCTTTTGTGGTGTGGCTCTCCCATGTCTTGCAGACTTCTATCAGTGGATCAGAGCTGGTTGGTCAGCCCCTCGGAGAGGGCTACCTGTCTGGGGCTAACCGGGGGCTGGAAAAGTGGGGCCCAGGGGGCTGAGGAATAGGTCTGCCAGACCTGCCAGGCAGAGTGCAGCCGCTGAGGAGCTGACCAACCAGCTCTGATACCACTGATAGAAGTCTGCAAGACCATGGGAGAGCCACACCCCAAAAGGCTGAAAAGTGGGGCCCAGGGGGGCTGAGGAATAGGTCTACCAGACCTGCCAGGCAGAGTGCAGCCGCTGAGGAGCTGACCAACCAGCTCTGATTACCACTGATAGAAGTCTGCAAGACCATGGGAGAGCCACACCCCAAAGCTAGCTTATGAGTGTGGAGAGCCCATGGCCTTATAAACCCCCTTTCGGGATCTTACTTTCAATGTGGGACTCTATCATGGTATATTGTTAAAGCTGATGAAAAATGTGCTGAAGAGAAATCAAGGATATAAAACAGTCACTCAGACCAAGATAGTTAGTTCAGTTTAGAGATTTCATGTCCTGGTAATATTCTACAGATAATTTATAGGAACTTATAGCCATCTTGTTGCTTCACAAACCAGGTGATTGAGGAGGTAGCTTGCATTAATCATAGATGAGTTGATATGGGTTTAGAAATGGGTTGTTAGGTAATACTTTCTTAAAAGCTTGAGCTGTTAGGTGAAGGCTTAGAAATGGGTTTAGATCTCTAACACACCCTCTCAAGCAAGAACCTTTTGGGTTTTGTTGAAATTATAGGGTTTTAATAGAGAAGCAGGAAAAGAGAAAAGGAGGCTCTATATGATATAAGAGATTAGACTGATATGAACTAGTAACCTAATGGTGCTATGTACTAGTAATTAGGTCAAGTGCTAGTATAATATAGTACAAGCCCAAACCCACTAAGATTAATAACCCTACTTGAAGCGTGAATAATGCACATCAATTTGAAGCATCTTGTGAGGATAATTTCAAGTGTGCGTACTTTTTGTTTCCACATCAATTTGCTATTGACTCAAAAAAAAAATTTCTTTTCTTTTTTAATTTTCATAAAAAACAACACACGTCTCGTATACAACTCTGTTTGGATACTTGTTTTCAATTAGCATTTAAATAAATAATTGGTACTATTGCTTTATAAAGTTGCCTGATCATACACTCTTCATAGAACATTTATATATTTCTTCAAAATTCAGTCTTACCATGCAATGCATGGTTGTGGCTAATTTTTATCTATAAGATTCATCACATTGGCTTATCTATAATGTTTCCACACTAATAACATTGAGCATGATTCTGAGAGGCAGAATAATTACCTATAAAATAGTACAGGATCAAGAAAACAAAAGCTTTAACTCTATATATGTTCTTCAAATGCCAATGATAGAAAAGCTGTCAAAAGGTTCAAAGTGAAGTTAAAACAGCATAAGTACAGAAATTCATAAGTTCAACCAAAAAAAAGTAACAAAAGCCAACTAACTACTTACAGGAATATCGGAGTAAAGAGCTACTAATGCACTTGATGAAAAACATATAACAGAAATAATTGCTAAACTGGCAACCTGCATGTGGCAGCAAATTCTTCACAACAACAGTATATGCAGAACGAGGTCGCAGCTACATTTTAAGTGATTATAATTTCAATTGAGAGAGTGGAATATCTATATACATATACAGTAAGAGCAAATGAAGTTAACAATAATGAGTTCTGCAAGAAACCTTCCACATTTCTGATGAAGCTTTCTCAGATCGTACTTTCCTCAATCTGAAGAATAGAAGGAAACCTATAGAGGGAAAAGATGAATGTAGAAGAAAATTACTCAGACACAATGGATCATAAGCTATAAGATGGTGGTCAGGGAGAGGAAGAATGCTTAGTTTCTTACCGTAGCAGCCTAATGCTCCTGCCAATATAAGTATCATTACTGCAAGAAAAGTTTCATATACCTGCACAAGCTGCAATTACTAACAGATAACTAGCATACTAATGCTTTCCAACGTTATGGTTCTACATATAACTCTGATTATGTAAGCAAAATAAATAAAAGATACTAGAATATAAAGTTTCAAAGATTTTCACCAACAAAAGATAAAAACCAAATCCTTATTTATAAGCCCAGGGAATCATCTTTCAAGTTGACTTTTATGCACAATGATGAATTTGTAAATTGCCCAATAAGAGAAGTAACAGGCTATATTCTGAAAATGAGAATGTGCTCGTCTCAAATCAGAATCAATAATATCATTTGTGCTTGTCTCAGGAAGGTCAAAATGAGATTTTTTGCTTTGTGGAAAAGAGTAAAAGAGTGCCTTTTCAGTTTAAAAAAGAACTTTAGGGGAAGATAAAAATTTTAGCTTCTGAGAAAGAATAAAAGAAGCTGTTTTAAGCTTTTCTAGTAGATGGAATGTTTAGTATCTCAGAGAATTGTTTCAGATTTTGTAGTTTAAGCCCATCAAGATGGGATGCAATTGATACTATATATAGTTTTGTATATCAGTAAAATATTTATTAAACAGAACCCTCAGTGATTAAACAAACACCAAAAGTATCCATATATATGTTGTCTTCGCTAATCCAAGCTCTTAACCACCAAATAAATATATTTTACACTACTTTTATTCATCTCTGATTCTCTCATCACCGAGTGTGGTTCCACATAACTTCTACCAGCATCAACTCTCAGCTACGCATGTAAAATCATAGCTGCCCTCTGAACTCAAACCCTATTGCACTGCTTCCATATTACTGGTATGGTTCTACGGGGAAAAGAATTTAATCCCCCACGCATTGACTCTTTTGTTCTTGAAAAAACTAAAACCATGCATATCTATATCCACTCTACCATGAAAATAATTAAATAAACCTAAGCACAATCCCAAATGCAGCCCATGCTTAATTATAAATATAAACAAAATAGCATCTTTCTGATCTAATACCCTACATGATGATGATTTGGTTAGGTGTTTGGAATATTAAATTACTGATACAAATTGATATCTAAGCTTATGCTTTCTGATGCTAGTATCTCCTGCATCAATAATAAATGCTTAACCTGCACCCAAAATCCAAATTAACACAAAGGCACAATAAAACAATGCACTATTATGACTCTCACAATATCAATTAGGCAGGTGATACCACACAAGTTGCTTCTACAACTGAGAAGTACAGCAAAATATGTACATTGAAAGATGGTTTTAAATAAAACCATGAAACTAATAGGATCCAAGTTCTTTGTTCTATGGTAGAATTTCAAGTTCCCCACTTTTGAAATGCTAATATGCCAGTGCCCTTCTTTATATGTGTCTTTAATTTATTAACATCTTTGTTCTCTATCAGAAATCATATGCTAGGACAGGCAACTACCTTGGTATGACATGTTCAGAATTCACAACAGAAAAAACTCATCAAAGAAATTTTAGACATCTCCCACAAGATTAAAAGCAAGATGATGCGAGGAGAAGGAAAGTGTTCCTTACCCGAGCAACTACAGAAAGATTTCTTGGATTTTGGCCATCTCCAATCCAGATCAACATAGCAAATGACACCATCACAACAAAGATCAGAACAATAATCTGGATAAAAGAAAAGCTTCAAAATCACATGAGATGAAGAATTTAGTCATTAAAATGATACATAATAAGGAAAATGCCTAGATCCACCCTCACTACCAATATGACATATTTTTGCCGGCTACCAACGTGAATGCCTTGGATTGAGCAGCATCTTCGGTGATCTTTCATGGGAGCTGAACCAGTTTCGTTCTTCATACCTTCCAACAAGGCCTGTCGGATGCTACTCTCAAGATTATCCTCCTCCTCGTCTTCTTCTTCCTCTTCATTTGCCTGATGGCAAAGGTCAACCCTACAAAATTATCACCCATAAAAGCACACATACAATTCGTGAATTACACTTTTTTCATTCTATAAAATATATGAAATAGAAGAGGTATAAACCTTGTACATTTTGCAAAGCATTGATCAAATAAATGTTATGTGCAGTCCTATATATTTTTTAATTCATTGATGTTACAAACAAAAAATATATACTGCAAAAAGAATACATTTAAGTGTATAAATATAGAAACAAAATTATCATTGTCATCAAGATAATGTATTCTAATAAGATGGAACAGCAAGTATTAATATTGGAATAATTGAAGTCTTAAGTAATCAAAACTTTTAAAATAAAATTTAGTATACACTAATTAAAATAATTATGTCACAAAATGAAAATGTCAGTGGGGCACATGAGAAAACTAATTACAAAACTAATTTCAAATAAAAGCATAATCAATATTACAAAGCTACTAATTTTTTCTTCTGTCTTTTACTTTTGCTTTCCATAACTTCATGTGATAAGTCAAAGAAAAAGAAATCAGTAAAAGAGCACAACCCACTAAAATGCTTCAGAGGGATGCTTTCTGATTGCCTAGGAAAGATCAGCCTGTCAAAAGATCAGCTGCTTTCTGACCTTTTCAAATCCTTAACAATGTGAACAATCTAATCTCTAATCATTTGCATATAAAATTGGATTATAATCTAGAACAAGAACTTCTCTGAGGCATGATGTAAGTTCTTAACATGCTTCCACTTTCAACTCTAATCTCGATCTCTTTTCTCCTTGCTTCAATTCCCAAGCCATCCCTATCCCATATTTACCTATATAGATTTTCAAGCCATCTATCATTTAACCCCATTCACACTCATATATCCCAGAAGCTAGCTTTCTGAATCCTAATTTCTCTCATGCCCCCAGATACCCTGTCATAATGGATCCATACAATCAATATTTTTTTTAAACTGTAAAGTTTTCCTAAGTCATACTTTTTGTTGGCTACAGATCTTCCTGCAACTAGTAATAGCGGCATTTACCATCGGAAACTCATGACGATATACACAAGCATATTTACAAAAGGTGGAAAAAGAAATAATAATCTAAAGTAAATGTTTATCAAGAAATGACATACCAAAATGATAGCAGTAGGAGAAATGCTGCCAAAAACAGAACTTTGGGGGAGGCTGCAGAAATATTTCAGCATTAAAAATGAAAGGTAGACACTCAACTCTCAACAAACATACTTTGGAAACAGATATTTTGGCTGCACATACATTCACAATTAAGTAAAGCATACCCATAAGAATAAAACCGCATGCACGAGACCAGCAAAGCCACCCATTACAAGTAGCAAAAACAGTAGTTACAAAATAGATAAAGTACCCTGCCAATAGAAACTAAAAGCATCAATCAATTATGCCTGTAAATCTTCTATGTTTAATCTCTCTTTTAAAACACAAATATAGAATCTCATGTTTGTAAGCTCTAGTAAGAGTCATTCTTGAACTAGATATGATTTAGTATATCATAAAATATGAGTGCATGTGTGCGAACACCATCGAAAAGAAAAAAAAAAAAAGGAATCTGACAGTTAGAGTCGGCTTCCAGCGGTTATGTTGTTTGAAACATCTAAGGATACATATTGAAAGTAAACCTAAGGAAGAAAGGGCAAGTAATGACATGTAACAATCTCTGTATTGTGGTTACTTTTATTTGCAGTATAATAGATTTGTTTGTTGTATGAAAGCATAAAAAAATAGATCTGACATGAAAGACCATGCATTCTAAGAAATAAGGGGAAAATGACACTAATACCAGTCAACCCCAAGCTTGGCCCCAGATGCAAATTACTCTGAAATATTCTCGTAGTTGTTGTTGGTAGTAATCTCAATGCCATTAGAAAAATTATATTACATCTAGTTCAATAGTTTAGTAGCATGACATGGTGATAGAACAAGAAAATGTCAGATGTTTCTTTGAGACCAACTTGATGTACCTCAGTAAACAGCATCAATTAGAACCAGCAAAGAAAGATTGTGAATTTATTAAAAATATAAATTGACTAGGGTGAAGAGAGTAAGCTATAAAGCTAAATTGTAGACTTTCCTATTTATTGGCTTTACACATATTGTATGACAATAAGAGCTAAAAACACACTAAAGTAAAGAAGTGTCTCATAAAACTAAATTTCAATAATTTCTAATAGTCAACAAAGTAATTTCAAATTTAAAATGATCCACTTTTGTCTAAAAGTCAAGTCAGAATTATGAATTCAATTGTATGAAATCTGATACAAGAGAAATTGTTCATGGCGTCAAACAAAGAATCTCAACCATACCCAAGTTGGAAGTGCCGATCATGAGATGCAGTACCTGAAAAGTAGCAGTCAATATTGCCAAAGAAATTTTTTTAATAAAAGATGCATTATTAGAGAGATGAAGAAATATTACAAAGAAAGAGGATAAGAAATCCTCCTGAGCAAGGCACAAGAAAGAAACAAAGACATCAAAATAATAAACCTCTTCAGTCCCTTTGTATATCAGTTAGGGTAACTTCCTTACAGAGATCATGGTCCGAGCACGAGGTTATTAAAATGATCTTGTCCCATATCAGATGTAAGGCTGATTAGAATTCCTACACATATGAGCATTTGCTCAAGCCAAATAAACCAAAGAGTAGCCTAGACAGCACAATGAGATCAAGCCTGTCCCTCCTTAGATCTACTAAATCCCCTGAAGCTAATCAAAAGAAATTACTCCAAGTTGAGATGATCACACACCAGGGATTCACCAAAGACACCAAATTACCTACTCCAGATGGAAGTGGCTGCAGGCCAGTGCAAAATAAATGAGCAGCCATTTATGAACTAAGAGCCCCACATAACATATATCTCAGGCAATAGATCTTTGTGATATCTTTGAATTTGCAGGATATCATTGGTATTGATATTGTTGAGAATTAATGTCCATATAAAAGACTTAACCTTGGAAGGAGCTTTGGATTTCCAAACAGGTTTATAAAGGAGAAAGCCTCTCTGGTCAAAAAGTGGGTGAGGAGATGGAAAAAGGATTTACATGAATATCACCAGAAGGGTCAAGGACCCAAACTCTTCTATTTTATATTAGAAGATAAAAGGAGAGAATTAAGCAAGAGCAGAAGGGAGTGTAAATCATAAGTTTTTCTATCATTCAAATTCCTCCTGACAAATCTATTAACAGATACTTTATTTGTCACTGGCATTTTAATATTAAGAATTATACCAGAATAAGAAAGAATAGTCCAGGATAGAGGCAAATCTACTGTCCTATTCAGAACAAGCACAATTTTGAAAGCATCAAGGTATAAATCTTAATTGTAATATCTAATGGGGAAATTGAGAGAAAAGGAGAAGGAGAAAGGGAAAAGCAATAACCATGTAAATTTTCCTTATAAGATAAAGTTTTATAAGTTGGTAAATAGGTAACAAAACAAGTAAATGGAGGGGAAACTTAAGATAACCAGTAATACTCAGCTGCTAACCATGATTGAGGTCTTAATTTGACCTTGACAAAGGAATTTACTGCTTAGAATATTCACTGTGGTGACTTCTTACAAATTTTAGAGATGGCATCATCTTCAAAGTTCTATCATGGCAGGCCTAGCGGGGATCAGCTGCAGACATATTTTATTTCATACTATCACACAATATCTTTGATATCATTATCCTCTATCTAACTGGTGAGTTTTCAAAACAGAAAATATAATAGGATGGGTAGCTAACAAACATTTTTTATATCGATGTGGACGTGCATTAATAAATAGCCAAATATCCCGATTATCAAGAAGAAATCAAGACTTAACAAGTGAAATCCAGCTTCTTCAGTAGCTCCTCTTCAATTGTGGAAAGAAATGGAGGTTCATTATTATTTTTTTTATAGAAGAAAAATTTTTATTAGAAAAAAGGAGACAAAGCAAAACTTGTGGAGGATAAGGAATCCTCCAAACTAAAACAGAGACAGAAAAAAGGAGGTTTCTTAGGTTATAAAAATTTCAAAAGAAATTGACTTTAAAATAGAAAGTCTTTGTATGAGTTCTGCAACACATTTTTATGCCTCAAGAGTTTAATTCATGATGTTCATACAATTGTGATTTCACTTCTTAAGTTTCGACAAAGAGTAGAAAAATTATTCTTTGAAAGATGATGTCTCTTCTCAAGCTAGTAAATTAGATAATAATGAGTAGAAGTTCACAAGCTAGTAAATTAGATTGTTTTTCTCCAAAAATTTTCTCTTGTCTGCATCTTTTGGATTTGTTTTTGTTTTTCTCTGTAATTGTTCATCTTCACTCTTGTGGTTTCAACTGTGGGCTATTGAGGCTTTGGTTGCACTACTGTGTTTTTATCTTTATAATTGTTTATAGAAATTGTTAGAGATATAAAATCATTAATGGGCCTCCACCTAGGAAGTGCAAATGTTTGATGCATTTCTAAAGATTTATTATTTAGTTGAAGGTATGCTTTTGGTGATGGCAGGTGCTCAAACATGACTAAAAGATGTTTGTATAGTGAAAAGCATTTATTGAGGATTTTCCAAAGGAAGTTTGCCTGCCCTGAACTTCTAAAGAAAACCTGGATTCTTCTTTATGCACATTTTTTTTATCTATAACACTGCATTACTTATATTCTTCTTTCTTTGCAACTTAGCTACATCTTGCTTCTCATTCGTTAGCAGATAAAACCAAATGGATTTCTACATATTTATAGTCCTCTTATAGCCCATCATGTCAAATATCTAACAGTAAAACATTGCTGCAGGCTGCAGGAAGAAATTTTAGCAACCATTTTGGGGACCATTTTTAAATACTAAATAATAATTTGAAACCAAATCATAACAATGTACTTCAAACGTCAGCATCTTCATCTTTAGAGTCAGAAAAACAAAATTAAAAAAAAAATAATGAAAGCCACTTACTTTTTGGCGTGTCCAACCATTTTGTTGACTTCGCCTATGGATTCTCATGACCTGCCATATGAGATTGCTAAAATATCTCACACAGAGAGAAATGAAACAAGAAATAATGTTGGATCATTAATTATTCTTGAGTGTTTATCACCCAGTACAACTGATTAACAGGACTTGTATATCACAGAACACAGTAGCAACAGAAAATTCCATTCTTACTTTCAGTCAGTTAAGCCCTCACCCTTTCATGCTATTTCAACAGGAAAAAGAATGGAAAAGAAGAAACCTTCTGAATAACAGACATAATATCAATATGCTACATGCAACCATATTTAGAACTCGAGGAAAAAACTAAAAAAAGTGCCATATTCATGTTTTGTATTTCATCTGCTAATCAAGTCTATGCTCCTCTGGAAGTAGAAAGAGCACTTCAAGCAGAATTGTACAAAAATATATGACAATGTATTTATTTATACATGTAAATAATACCACAAATCTGCCACCATAAATATTTCAACTTGTGATACTTGTATCACATAAGTATAATTTTTCAACTCCCCTTTCCCTTGGGAGAGACACATAGGCAATATTATAATGCAGAAAGGATAAAATTTACATAGGGGATGTTAAATTGTGCAAGCATGACATTTTTAAATTTGAAAATTCATTCAAGCTTATCAAGACCTTGGACCTGAACAAATTCCTAAAAGATTCTAAAATCATCAGAAATCAAGTGATCTGTTAAAATTTAAAAATAATGCCAATAGAACTGACTCCCTGCGTGTTTCAAATAAGAAGCAGAGAAAAAAAAAAAAAAAAAGAAAGCATGAACATATTGATATTTGGGATTTCCCTTGTACTCTTCAATTATATTATCTCCCTTGATTATTTTCTTTCTTTTGTCTTTGAGGATTGCTTATCCTCCAACTTCTAGTTTCTTCCTTCTTTCCATTTTTCTTTTTTCATCGCCAAAAAAATAAAAAAGTTTCCTTTTTGCCTTATCATTTCCATGTTCAACATCTAAATATCCCCCTAAACCTACACCACACAACCCGGAAGATTAAACTGAAGCACTGAAAAATGGGATTTCAAAAAAAATTCCCCCCGGATACTACTTGAACACCAAACCATTCACAATCCCCTGGTCAGCACATTTGAACCCATTCAGTACATTGACCATGAAATAGCACCAGACATCGTCAACGAAAGCTCATAACTAAAGAATAAACAAATGGAGATCCCAGATTAAGAACAACAAACCTGAGCAAATGCAATGACAGCAAGACCACCATCGATGCAAGCCAGAGCCACATTGAGGATGATCAAGTCCAAAGTGAAGCAATTACAGTTCTCTGTCATCATAGATTACAAAGTCTTCTTCTCCCTGCCAAGAACTGGGAGAGGGGAGAAAAACCCAGGGAAGGAAGCAGAGACAGAGACAGTGACAGAGCCAGAGACAGAGACAGAGAGTCCCTTACAGCATAGAAAAGAAAGACAGGTTTGTTAGTTCTTGGAGGACTATGTAGAAGATGCTGAGGTGTACGGTTGGACAAGACAGAAAAATCAGCTGGTGTTTTGTTATCTGGAACTGTTTGTTTCTGGCAAGAAGCAAGGTTGGACTTAGATGACAATTAAGAATGAAGACTTTGCTCATTGACCCTCTTTCTGTGACTTAATAATATGCTTATTTATAGCAATTGGGTTTGGGCTTGGGTTTGGTGAAGTTAACTAAGCAAGAAAGATGCTGCCCGGTAGATTATTATATTTTTAATGAGTCTTCTATCACGTGGACTTAGAAAAAAAGATTTTTCTTTAGTTATATCACTAAAATAATGAGTTTATCATTTGATATAATAAAAACAAAAGACCTATAAAAATATGAGTTAGCATTAAACAAGTTAGAATTTTAGTCTCAGAGTTTGAATCCTGTTAAAAAAAATTTTGTGGAAAGAAACACTAACTCAAGCGAAGTGAACCAAAAAGAAAAAAAAAAAAAACAAAGAAATAAACAAAATTATCTGAATTGGGATTTTTTTTCTTTTTCTATTTCACTTTTGCCATAACTCTCTTTAGGTAGGAGATAAAATATTGAAATTATGATTCATTCCAAAATAAGTGAAGGTACTAGCTTATTAGTCTGGTGCATACATCACATATACCTTACATAGTGAGGAGTTTATTAAATATATTGATAACATTTTTAATTTTTAGAGTGTGTTGGCTTTCTAAGTCTCATTGTAGTTTCACTGCTTTGTGTTAGGACATTGTTACAATACTCATATTTATTGATTTTTAAATATTTTTTTTGGTTACTGATCGTTAAATATTTCTTGATGATAACTCTTCCCCTCCTTTAGATCTGATAAATCTTGTTAATGGTGATCGATCATGAGCTTCTTTACCCCGTGTAATTCTTGCTAGTATTTAAGTTTGTTCTCTTTTTTAGGCTCTTTCCCAGTTGCCCCTTTAATGTGTTAAAAAAAATTATGATGAAAAATATTTATTAACTGTTAGTTTTTATAATAAATTTTTGAGTCTAACAAATATGACTAATAATTAATAAATATTTGATAAATCATTATGATTTATAAACGTCAGTATCTAAAAAATAAATACTTTATCTTTTTTTTTTAAATTTAATTTTGATTTATTGTTAATGTAAAATTATTTTACACTCATCTAATTATATGCTACCATATCATTAAATGAATTTGATTTTTCATGTAATTGTTATTCTAGTCATGGTTATGAAACTCGCGAGTTAACTTGTAAATTTGTCCAAGTTTACGAGTTTAGATACCAAAAACAAGCTAACTCGCTTGGAAACTCAGATCTACTTGAACTCGGACTGGTTTGGTTGAACTCATGCAAACTCGGGTGAACTCGTGAGTTTAGAAAAAATTGTTGAATGTTTAAAAAATTTAGCCCTAAAATGCATCATTTCAGCTGGTCTCTCTTCCCATTCAAAACGACTCATTTCAAGTGTTCCCAAACAGCCAAATTTCACATTGAGAGATAGTGCTTGGTGCTTCTATTCTCACTAGTGAACTAGGCGACAATCTTCCCTCTCAACGTTGGCTGCTTGTTTGTCTACAAAAAGAGTTTCAAAGGCTTCGAAGGGAGGTTTGACAGCAAACTCATTCATCGAAGGAAGCTTAAGAGTTCAAAGGCTTCAAATCCATATTCTTTTAAGGTTTTTTGGTTTTTTTTTTCCCTATCTTCTCTTCTTGATTCTGGTTTGGGGCTTCAAATCCATATGTGACTTTGATTTGGGAATTTGGGTTATCTGTTTAAGTGTTACTATGTTGTTGCTTGTGGGATTTTTTGGCTTTGATATGTGAATTTTAAAGATCCTTCACTCTTGTTTGAAGTTTTAGTATTATGAACTTATGATTTGCTCATTTATGCATTAATTTAATTTATACTATTGCACTCTATTACTTTTATTTGCGTTATTGTGGATTTAGAATGTTAAATATTAATTATGGATATGTTATTAAATTATGATTAGGTATTAGGATATGTTTTTAATTTTTTTTTAGTAGGCAAACTCGTTACCTACGAGTTTACGTGAACTCTCAAATTTAATAATCTTAATTATATTTAAACACTTTTAATGATTTGTATATGATAGTACAAAATAAAAAATTATAATTAGTTAAATAAAAATAATTATATTAGTAAAAATTATAAAAGTATAAATTGAGAGGTACAAAAGCATCGCTCATGACACTATTCTTTATTATGTACTTTGATTATAATCTAAATATTTATTTAATATAATAAGTTGAATGTCTTTTATTATATTTGATTATTAAGTTCTTTTTTTGTTTTACTTTAAAATGCAAATCACCTAATGAGATTCAAATAAAGTTTTTTATATACAATAACAACACAAGAAAAAAAAAATTAAGGAGGGACACGTGGAGAAAAATGATGAAAATGGGAAAACGGGGGAAAAAGTGAGAAGGGAAACCTATGAAAAAAATAAAGGTAAAGAAATTTAAAAAAAAAACAGAAAAATATTTAAAGAGAAAGAGGCGTTAACAGGAATTGCCCTCTTTACTCTTTAGCCACATTGGCTCCTCCCCACTTTACAAATCTTAAATCGCATCACAGAAATGGTGGACAGTAAACCAAAAACATTGCTAAGTTTTTACTCATCATATCCAATCAAAACACAGGTTACATAATTTTTAAATTAAACCGCACAATGAAAAAATTAATTCGAATTGCCAATAGAGAATATAAAATATATAAAAAATATTGAACATCAATGAGTATTATATAAGAAAAAAGATAGCATTTAAATGATGGATTTTATGAATAAACTATAAACAGAGAATATAAACTAAAAGGATGGTTTGATAAAAAATATTTACATAATTTATATTAGCTTATAATGACAAGTGATCATTTATAGCAGAAATGATAATAATCGATTACAGATTGACTAAGTTGGTAATGACTGAATTCTTTTGCTTCACATTTAAATTTAATTCTAGATAGTAGCAATCTTTTATTAGTAATCAATTTATAAATATTATTGTAAACTTTTATTAAGGTTTATAACATACTTTGATCTTGAAATGTAGTAACTCTTCCTCTGTATTAAAATGGAGTACATTTCCTCTTTTATAATGTGCTAATATCTTTTCTCCTTAATTTTATTTATTAAAAAAAACTTACAATAGTCACACAGTCACACTCATTATTTTCCTTAGCATAAGTTACTCATTAATAGAGACAAACTTGTTTCATATTATAACATATTTAGTCACTTAAAAACTGTCAATTTAATTAATAGGAAAGACTAAAATAGTATAAATATTTTCTATAAAAATAATGATATAAATATCTTCTCGAGGTGAAAGATCTATACAGATGTACATTAAAAAAAATGGAGATTTAATGGTAAAGCCAACTTTTTTTTTTTTTTTGGGTACAAGAATGGTAAAGCCAACTTTGGTTGAATCATGATTATGCTTTTTGAAGTCTAAAAGAGACAAAAAGGAACTCTGAATTGAGGAATAGTTGAGATGAGACATATGTGGACGTTTATAAAGGAGTACATAACCTTTGATTCAATTGAGTGATGACTCTTTAAAAGAATCTCCTTGATAATTGAGATACACACGGTTATGTTGGATGGAACCAACTTGTTTAGCTTGGCCTTGCTTTGTATTTTTTTTTTTAATGATACATTTTTAGAGGTATTAAGAACACCCTAGCACTTTCAAAACCCACCTCTTTAATGGTGAATTGACCAACCCAATTTGCTATGAGTTGTTGTAGGCCAAATGAACTAGCTCGCCTAATTGAACTAAAACAAAGAAAAAATACAGAAGTCATAACATCATTGAAAAACTTAATAAAAAATTAAATAATTTATCAAAGATCCAAACAAAGCATATAGAGAATTTTTTTGGTTGGCAATTATTTAACCCGTGTTCATATGAGTTGTTAAAACTTCAACACAAGTTGCCCAAAAAGCATAACAAGGTGGGTTAACACAACGGGCCAACTCATATTAACATCTCTATGTATTTTTAAGTCAGCTTTCGCATTAACTGATAGTAAATTCCTTTGACTAATAGATGAAATAAAATCAATGTTTATCGTCAAACTAATAATAGTGTGTACAAGAATAAATTTAATAGAATTAGACAAGAGTTTAATATTTTAAGTTATGCAGAACAAGCATGTTTAATTTTAAAAAGACATAAGTGACAGACTAAATTATTGTCAACAATGGCCTAAAAAACTCAACTTGTTGTTTGCAAGAATTATGTTGATTTCCATCCATTTAGGGCTCTCTTTTCATACAAATAATGTATATATATATATTTTATTTATCATTCTGTGCTCATTTCAAATTATATATTAAAATACACTTAATTTTGTAAAGGTTGCCATGACTAAGGTGCCTTTTCACTTTCAATTTACAAATTTTTTTCAAAAATCACGTGACAACTTCCAAACTAAATTTTAAAAAATTTTAGAAAACTCAGTTGAAAAGTTGTTATAAGTTAAGATGACTTCTCAACTAGGTAAAAAATAAAAAATAAAAGTTTATAGTTGTAAAATAGCACTAAATTAAGATGACTTCTCAATATCAATCAAAGTTTTTTCGTAAAATGCCTTTTTATATACATTTTTTTAAGATAAGTAAGAAGTCACCTTGACTTAGGATAACTTTTCTCATCTATATTTAATATATGTTCAAGAAGTAATTAAAAAATCACCCTAACAGACAATTTCCTACTATTACAAAAAATATCGTACTTTGATAATTAATCTAAAAAGAGCATAAAATAAAAAAATAAAAAACCATTATCTATATAAAAAAGCTCCAAATGAACCTTGAGACAAGTTACGCTCCTGGAAGACAACCATCATCAGAAATTTTCTTTTCCTAGTTCTGTTTATTATTATTATTATTATTATTACTATTATTTTATTCAGGTGGAGCCCAGACTAAAAAGCAACCATTTTAGGGACATTAAAACCCTTGGAGTCTTCAAGCTAAGATCTTTCCAGCAACCATACATCGTCAGAAATATTCTTTTTCTATAAAGGGGCATATACGCCTCTTATTTCCATCAGAATTTTTTCCGTCACACTGCAAATCCTAAACCTTACAGAAAATCAAGAAATAAGGTTTCACACTTACTATCCAGCAGCACCTGTACTTTAAAGAGAAACTTGTATATAAGTTCTAACAACAAAAGCACTTTTTAACAAAGGAAGCCACAACCTGGCTACATTTTGACCAGATTCTATGCTTCATGATAACAGAAAATTACACCCATTTTCCATTTTGTACTCTGAAAAGGTAAATGTATTAGTAATACTTGTTTTTCAACAACAACAAAAAAGAAAAAAGAAAACTGTACCTAGCAGTGTAGCACCTCACATTACCCAGATCGAGAGAGTTGCTTTAAAGCATTAGCAATCTTGTCCTCTGTTGTTTCACCGATGCGTGCGACAAGAGGACTCTCATTCGGTACAATATCATCTCTTTGGTAGCTTCCTGGGCTTCTAAGTACCTCTTCTGAACCCTTAGACACCACTCCCTTCAAGATTATGGTCTTGTGAGTTCCAGAAATCATTTCCTCATAATCAGTGTCCCCAGTTTCTCCAAGGATGACATACATGTTTGCAACATTCAATCTCCAACGGACAAAGAGATACCTAAAATAAGCAAATAGTAAACAGTCAATCACTGAGTATTAAGCAGTGACTGCAATTATGCACCATAGCAAGCAGAGTATATGATCTGCACAAAGTGGCACATGTGTTTGCATTAGCTTATTTTGTGTTCAAAATAATTTATAATCAAAATTTTACTGAAAGAGCTTTTGAACAAAAAAAAGTGATTTTTTTTTCTAAAAATTAATCAAAATTCAAACATGTACTAGGTACTTCCCTCCCATTAATGATTGGGAACTACAGGATTAACCTTACACTTAACTATCTCCAGCTTGTTTTCTACAGTCTTGATAAACACATTATCTTCAATATTAAATTAAGAATGTATGAAAAGTTACATCAATACATATCATAAAGCTATCCAGATTGAAGTCAAATAGAAACCCTATTTAAAGGTTGCATGTAATTTTACTCAGTAAATGAATGATTTTCTTCAATGAGAAAAGCTACTATTATTAAGAAAAGGACAAAGATACAAAGAAGATGACATGACTGTAACATTTACAAAAGTTTATATAGTGACATAAATTTGATGGCCCACCATAATCATGATCACACTTTAGGTGTCATATCACTGTAATTTTACTGAAAGATGCTCAAAATGCTGATGTTATTCACAAAAATAAATAGAGGAGAATTACAAATCAAACTCATAGAGATCTCATCAATGCAACCACTTCTTTTACAAAGGAAGAATTTATCGCGAGAAAGAAGAGAAGTGGAAAAAAGGATAAGAATCCTTCTACAGCAACCAAAAGAAAAATAATACATAGTAAACAACAGAAAATAAAATAAGCTCAAAAGAGCTCTCCATTTCTTTTGTAAATTCATATACATAGTAATTTGTTACAGTAACTTTATTTATGCCTTTTTCATTCCTCTTCTCTTTATTTTGACTTTCAGATACCTATTGGGTTTAGAACTTGTAATCATGCTCCCATATTTTTGTTCATCAACAGCACTATTTCAAATTTTCAATGGCTTCGAGAGAACATACAAAGTAATTTATCAAACAAATAAATGAATGAGAATGGTTTTTCCTTGAAGCTCCCTTCCCATTTTGCAATAGCCCCTCCCCATAGGGTTTAAAATACATTTCTACAAGTTCTCTTAAAATGTATGCTAGCATCAGAGCCTACCATTTGAGTAAGGGTTGAGTGATAAGTTCTTATGGAATGCCCTTTACTGTTATCATGAATTGTTACCTGAGTGCCTGTGCTCTAGACGCAAGGAGCGGAATAACCTGCATTCTAGAGGACACCCTGCAGTACATAGGATGACAGCGTAGGCCTCGCATCCGAAGCTTCTGCCTCAAGTCATCAACTTTCTTTGCCTGAAAAAGACAATTGCCAGGATAATTTCAATCAATAAAACCAAATGCCTTACTGCCACTATATGCACATACAGTAGTAAATTTCACGTACCTTACTAAGATCCTTTACTTTGTAAGAGATGCAATGGGCATTGCTTGATTTCAAATCTTCCTCAATGGGGCTGGAAGATTTATGAGAATTTTCTTCACCTTCAGCAGTATTCATAAGTTTCCAAATGGTTTTCTTTAGACCTTCACAACCCCAACGATAGTCGATATGTGCTGCATAATCTGGGTCAGGCAAAAGCTTTCCATCTTCTGTATGAGTACCAGGGTAGTAAACTTCACTCCCACTACTGCAAATTAAAGCATCAAACTCATTTACTTGAATATTGGCCGACTTAAGGAACTCTATTGTTTCTGACATTGGCATAGCTGTTGATAAAGCAAATCCTGAAACTCTTGCAGTTTGAGGGTCTAGTTGAACAGCTTTTAAAGATCCTTTGCACTATCTGGGTCATGTTCTTCTCAGGAGCTCCATTTTTGTCATAGAAATCAAGTGCTATAACAATCAACCTACGTCTTCTCCTCAATAGAGGATATTTTCCTGTTGCATTGTCAAGCAGCTTATTTCCACCATCAATATCATTAGAAGCAGAATCTGGTTTCTTTATCTTATTCCCACCATCAGCATCATTTGGAACAGAATCAGACCTCCTCATCCTATTTCCACCATCATGACTTTTACCAGAATCTGACTTCCTCATCTTGCTTAGGACCCGTTTCACTTGGTCTTGAATCTCATTACCACCGCTTGCTGCAGTCAATTCACCATCAATTGAGAGCCTAAGGGACATGTCCTGCACGTCCAAAAGTGAATCATTGAAAGACTCTTCAACAGCTATATCATCCCTTGGAGTATTAGTTTGCCATTGCGGATGCCTCATCCGGCAGGCTGCCACCCGTGTCAAATAAGTGCGACAGTGTTCAGGCCATGAGAAAAGGTGTATGTTCTTCCAACCATTTTTCCTGCACTCATTCCACAGGTTTTTCTCTGACAATAATTTGAGCAATGCATCAGCAATTGCTTGCTGATCATGAGGGTCCACAAGCAAACCATTGTTGAGGGCCTGACATAACAAGAGGCTGCAAGGTCATCATACATCCACAGGATGCTGTGCATATTTGATCCTGCTTGATTTTCAAAAACAAAAACATAACAGGAAAACGGAAATTTGGAATCTACAGCCTTTGACACGAGATTGTTGCATATAAATGTGAATTTTTTTTTTTTCCAATGCTATCTGAGAAAATAGTGAACACTGTAACATATAGGAACTTCCTCCCATGTACCATGTAACTAATATAAAGGTAATTCTTCCTTTACCTGATTAATGTCCACTGGTCCCCCATTTTTTAGTGGCCACCATCGGAAGCCCATGCGCTGCTGCCTGCATGAGTTTGAACATATTTAGAGAAAAAAATGCATCATTTTAACATGAAAATGAGAAAAATATCACCAGAGTGGCTAGTTAGTTAAAACCTACCTCAATTAAAGTAAGACCAAAAGGTTCCACTAAAGCTGGATTTATGAAAACTCCCTGAGAGAAATTTCAAACTAATTAGCTGTTCATCATCGTTAAAACATAAGAAGTTTTTTCTACATATACTAAACTTCAATATACCTTTGTTTTTGCAGCAAATCGGTATATCTCTGGAACATCGGATTGCTTGTGATGTTTTGGGTATGCCACTTGCCCATATAGGTCATACTTATCAATCAGTTTCAACACTGTTGTGAGCACACTAGCATTCCCAGAAGACATCTCATCTATGTCATCCCTGTTTCCCATTATGAGCGTCTGTTTGAAGACATATTAGTCCTTTTACAAGTGCCTACCAATAGTTTCCACCTAGAGGAATCCTTGAATTAAGTCAACTTACAAGATTAGCAAGTTCTCTTAAGGGACGGCTTTCTCCAAAGGCTTTTAACAGAGTGGTTATGTTCTTTTTTGGATCTGGCCTTGATAAGGCCAAGATCACCGGCTTGTGAGGATTTGTAAAGAAACGCATCACCTGCACAAAGTCGTCAGGTGCAAGTCAATAACAGTAATTAATGTGTAATAGCAGATATGTAGACATATCAGTTACTCACTTCTGACCATATTGGAGGTATTGTTTTTGGTGAAGACCCTTCAGCACTACTAGTAAGTTGTGTGAGCTCCCCATCAAGTTCAGGGCCATCTTCTTGGATCACAACATTGCTAAAGTCCATACCAGGCGGGATAACCTGCAGAAAGTTTGAGTCACTGAAACTTCATTAAGACATTCAACGAAAATAATTCAATTTAAGTGATGCAAATGAGCATATGAAACCAACAAAGAAAGCAACTGATATACTCATCCAGTAAAGAAGTTGGTACTTATAGGTGGTTGCCATTTCCAATGGAATTTTCACCATCATTAAGCAACAGATAAGTTGGAAGAGCATTTTATGCAGTGGACTTAAGGAGCTAAAATGATTATAACTTCAATTTGAACATTCTCCAGATTTTGAGGTGACATCAGTTAACATGTAACTGCATTCTTACCGCCATCCTTGGCATGTATCGACCATGACAATTGACACCACGTCTAGCACGAGCGCGCAACACTTTCTCAAGCTTGACATCAAACCCGTCATAAAGTCCCCACTGCTCTTCAATTTCTTGTTTTGTACTAGTGATAACAAGTTCTGCAGCATCAAGGGAAAGTTCTTCTGCTTCTATCCTCCTCATCATCTTATATGTTGAATTGATATCCTCTTTCGATTGGCGTCCCTGCTTGAGGAGTTGTTCAAGTTTGTTTCTTCCAAGTGAATGACCTGTCAGCACCATTGGTACATTTAAAGCACCTGAAAGAAGAGCAGCACTGTCTCCAGCATCAGCATAATGTCCATGAATTACATAGGGCCAGACAGGTTGGCCCCCACCAACTTGTTCACCCAATACTTTTGACATATTGAGAATGTGAGCTAATGCTCCATCTACAAATTCTTGAATATAGGGCCAAAGAAGTTCTTTCCGGAGGTATTTATCACGTGGACCAAAGGGTATTCTAATGATATATGCACCACTGCTCTCCCCAATGTTATCATCATCATCATCTGGGCCTGCAGTTAGCATTTCTGTAGGTTCTCCATAGCTCCAATCAATTTCAGGAGATGAGATTTGGCGTGTGAACAGATCTACTCTATACACTCCAGGCATTTTTGCAAGTGCACGAGCAAGTTCTACCACATATTTAATCTGAAAATACATTGCTTCAAGCATTAATCACCAATTTCTTTTGTCATTTATTTGTGTAAGAATGTCAAGTACCTGTCCACCAGTATCAGAATCTCGACCAAGCTCCATGTTTTCTCCTCTAACCAATCCATGCAAACTGTTGAATTAAAGGACAAGGTTATAGCCAAACATTACATTTACACATGTTTCTAGAGTTTATTATCTGAAGCATTTCACAACAGGAGTGATGACAAAATAAAACTAGGCTTACATTACAAATATTGTTATAATTTCTTAAAAAAATGTTGTTTCTTGATAGTTCATGCCTGGCAATGCAATTCCATTTTCTTTGTTCTTGTATTTATTAATAAGATTAATCTTCAGATGCCCCCAACCACACCAAGACCATTTCTTCCCAATATGCAAAGCAAAACCAGGAAAAAAAATATTGAAAGGAAGAAAGAATGGCATTATCATTGATTTATGTCAGCAGGTCTGAGAGGCTTCAAAACTGACTCCCCTTCCTGGCATCTGAATTAAGCAGTGTATAAGACAGGTAAAATGCATCTAACACAGAACCAAACTTTTTTGCTGATCACTGACAAAGAGAATAAATATGAATCTATCTGCCACTATGATTAATGAGTATACCTTGAGACATTGACACAACCTGAGAAATTTGTCTAAACAATTTATTAGCAGAGATAAGAGATGTCAATTCAAAATGACTCTGGGTCTGGACAGTATACCTTAAGAGGACAATATAAAGTTTCTTTTCCTTTTTGTCATCAGACCATACTTCCAGGTTTGAAATCTGGCGCTGGAATCTTTTCCTTGGGGTCTCACTTTGCATCATCTCCCCAATACTATCCCCCTTTTCTCCTTCTGACAAGTCTTCAGACATGTCCTCTGTTGCATCCCTGCGCCCTTGTTCTCTCTCCCATCTTCGGTTTGTCAACCTCTGGAGTTCCTCCCATTCCAACTACACAAAGAACACAGTGTGGCCCATTAGTCTTGCATACACTAACTACCCAGTGAAGGGTAATTTGCCCAAATTTGTTGGATGAAGGACCAAGTATAATGAATTGAAAACTTAAACCAAACAATGTTTGGTGACTTGAGATTATATTCCATGTCTAAAACAATTTAAACTATCCTAGCAAGTAATTTCAATTGAACTGAAAAAATAAATAAGCATTGCTAATTATTAAAAAATGTGGCGCAGCCAAGATAAATAAATTGGAATGCATCTCCAAACAAATGCCATATGGACAATGTCAAATTAATGTACAGATATACATATGACTTAAATTTCTGCTTTCAATTGAAATTACTTGAAATCATTGTAGCAAATCAATGAGTTTTTCCATTTTTTGTACTTAACTAAGAGACTGCAAGTTATCCTAACCTCAATCAACCCCCCCCCCCTCCTTCAAAAAAATCATCCCAATCACAGAGATGAAAAAATTAGAAAAAAAATCTTGAGAGAATTAAAATACCACTCAGGAAAAACACAAATAGTTTTTCCTAGACATGCACATATCATATGTTTGGTTTAATATCGACATTGACTCAACCTTGTCCTTGTGTTTGGAATCTCAAAAATAAAAGAATTCATTTCATATACAAATGAATTCATGTATGAAACAACCTGTTTTGAATGATATTAATTTGAAAATTCGATTCATTTACAAATTCATATTATATCTAAGGATTTGTAGATCCTATAACTCACTTTCGATATGATTTGCAAACGATTCTCATCTCAAACCGAAATTCATTTCAATTCTTTAAAGTAAATGATTCCAAAAACAGGGTGGTAAAGAAGAACCTGCTTCTTCTTGCGAGCAAGATGCCAAATGCGCCAGCACATGTTCTCCAGCCTCGAGCTGCGCTCCCTGGTGTTGCGAGTGGCAACCACCTTGATCCAAGTTCGGTGCAGGTCAGACTCATCGACACCCGTCACCACCTCTTCCACAAAGTACTTGGTGGGGTTGAAATGCCCTCCTTCTCTCAGAGGCACCGGCGCTGGCTTCTGCTCGTCAATGGTGGAAGCCCCAGTGGAGAGTATAGCCTCCAGGTACCCGTTAATCCATTCATTGCCCGCCATTTTCCCTCACTTTCTCGGTATTTTTATTTCTAGGGAAAAAGAAAACAAAACAGAAAAAGAAAACAAGAAAAAAAAAAGTGGGTTTCTTTGTGTTCAACAATGCAGAGTTCCTGAGAGGCTGAAACAACGATCTTGGCCAGAACGGGGTGAATGTATGCTGCAATATTTCTTGAATATTACGGAATCCTGGGGATTCAAGAACATGGGTTGGAGATGTACGTGGGATAAGCGCTTTTTTTGAAGGGGTTGTTTGGAGACAGAAAATGAGAATATCTGTGTGTTCTCGTGCAGTTAGCTTTTTATGCAGAGGCAGAGGATTCTGATATTCAATGAGGAAGAACGTGGTGCAAAAGGGTATTTTAGAATTGATACATGGAAACAGTTCAGACTTCAAAGGAAGCGTTTTTGGTTGTGCTGGGAGAATTACGAGCAGGGACTGTGAGAGAGAGAGAGGGGAGTGAGACACAAAAATGGTGAGAACAGAGAGAGGAGTGGAGGAGAAGGAGATGGCGAAGGCGAGAGAACCACATGGCGAGGAATCGTGGGCCACGGAATTAGACACGTATCTAGAGGATCTTCATTATTCTGGGACCGAAAACTGTAAAATGGAGAAATTGTCAAGGGCATGTGGTGTAGGACACCCACTTTTAAAGGGTATCATTAAGTATATGAACATAAATATACGAGTTCTGTTGTCTTTCATGTGAGAAAAAAATAAAAAAGAAAATAAACATTAAAAAGTGTGTTTAAATTTTAAAAAATATATTTTTTTTAACGAAAAAGATATATGAATTTAGTATAAAAAATAGGTATAGGAATAACAAAATTTATGTAAAATAGGGTTATTATGAAACTGTTTTAACTTATATTGACAATTTTAAATTTGGATCTTCTAAAATAAAAAATTTATTTTAAAAAATAAAAGGATGAGTATTAATTATTTATAAAAAAATTAATAATATATATTTTAATAATATCATAATTTATTATACATATATATATATATTTTATTATGATTTTAACTGTTATTTTTTTTATTAAAAATTAAAAATTTTTATTTTTAATCTTTAAAGTAAATTTTTTATTTAAAATAAATTTTTTATTATAAAAAAATTAAATTTGATAAAGATATTTTTATATTATTATTTTTAACTTGAATTAATAAAAAAAAAAGAAAAAAAAATGAGAGGAAAAAATGAGAGAAAAATTTTTTTTTCTCCCACTTGATAAAAGAAAAAAATAGCATAAAAAGAAAAATATATACGTGGGGCCCACAAAAAATTTCTTCTCATTAGAAGAAAATTGACAGATGAAAAGAAGAAGAGACGTGGGGTCCATCATGACATTTTTTTTTTATTTAGGACGTTAGTATCAAATATGATTTGATTCTGTAAGGTATTTTTGTTATTTTAAGTGAATATATTTTTTGTTAATTTTTTTACACAATTAAATAAAAAAATTTAAATTTTTTTATTACTCTAAATAATAAGAAAGAAAAAGTATTTTTTTCTCTTTATTTTCTTTTTTTTTTATTTTTTTATTTTTATTTTCTTTTTCAATTCAAACAAAGGGTAAATATATCTAAAAATCTATCTTAAAGAAAGAGATGGGTTCACCTTTTGTTTGTTATGTTTTAATTTTGGGATTATTTTGATGTTTACATTTTTTATTTATATTATGATGAATTGTTAAATATTTATTATTTAATTATATTTAATAAACAGTTACTGTATACATAAATGTTTAACAACTCATATTCATAACTGAAAAAAATGAATACCATATCAATTTCTTTTTAGTAGCATATCAATTATCTTTGTGTTGTTTTAAAAAGTCATTATGGTGCCTTAATTTTTTAGAGAAATTATCTTAATAGTTAAATATTTATTAATTATTGTTTTTATAATAAGTTTTTTTTAGTACTTGACTCTCTAGGAGTGTCAATGGAAGGGATCAAATACGGATTCTCCTAACACAAAGTAGCCACGAGTACCACTCAAGCCATTGACTTCAAGTTCTTACAATAAATTTTTAGAGTGCACTTAATATCATTAATAATTAATAAATATTTAATAATTCATTTAGATATAAATACTAAAAAGTTTTATTTTTTATCAATATTTTTTTATAGATTTTCAAATATTTGTTGATGGCTTAATCTTATAATAAGAGTTTAAAGTCCATTAAATATATATAACAACAAATAATTATTATATAATTAATTATTATCTGATATTTAGACAATAATTTACCAAAAAAATAAATATTAAATAATTAAAGAAAATAAGATTACTATGATATTTATATATTTTAAAATGTAAGTACTCTGGTTAATTATTAAATATTTATTAATTATTAATTATATTTTATAAATTTTAAATATTTATTATAAAATCAATAAATAATAAATACTTCACAAGTTATCAGAGAAACTAACAACGA
The DNA here is from genome assembly GCA_019955255.1 of Castanospermum australe. Lineage (NCBI taxonomy): Eukaryota > Viridiplantae > Streptophyta > Magnoliopsida > Fabales > Fabaceae > Castanospermum > Castanospermum australe. The sequence continues at coordinate 593,499 of NSJW01000331.1, read as the reverse complement.
AAATTGCGATCATCTTTGTATTGTGGGAGGGAAGAGGGAGACCAGTTCATTTGTTCACCTTTTCCAACGCTGTCCGGTTCCCAATGCGAGCCTCCCGCTTCCTGCTAATCCTTCTTCCTAATACGTGACTCTTCTTCTTTTCTCAATTTCTTTTTTTTTTTACTTTTTCTTTTTAAATTTTCTTGAACTTCTCTAACTCCAATAAGTAAAAACAAATTATTACACACAAGTTTACGGGAGCCCATCTCAAAACCTTGGAGGAAAAGGGCTTTTAGGTAAGGCTATCAAAACTTACGAGAGATTTATTTTAAAAGATTAGTTTATTGGGTGAGAGTGTTTTATTATTTAAATATTATATTAAAATTTTAATATTATTTAATGTATAAAATAATATAAAATATATAATTTTAAATATTACTATATACAAAAGGAAAAGTTACAGTTTTTTTTTATCAAAAGATTCTGAAAAATATCAAAAGTTTGTAATTTATTTAGTCAATATGTTGTAAATAATCTATGAAGACACTTTTTTTTTAAATGAATATGCCTTGTAAAATAACTTATATATATAATATCGTATCATATTGGTATTTTTTTTCTTTTCGTTCAAAAGTAAATGAAACATATATTATACTGAAGTAACCAACACACTAATTAAGAATTCGCCATAGTCAAATTAGTATTTTTCTATAACAAAATTAAAGCAATGACAATTGAAAAATTGTGAGTTATATATAGGTGTTATGCTAGAGCAGAAGAGAAAAATAAAAGCAATAGAATGTTAAGCTACAACATTTAATTTTTAATATATATATATATATATATATATATATATATATATATATATATATATGTGTGTGTGTGTGTGTGTGTGTGTGTGTGTGTGTTATCCACGAGCAAGCTAATTAATTAATTGATCTAGTTAGTAAATACAAAAATATAAGCAAGTAATAATGAAAATAAAGTAAATTATAGAAAATTTATTATCTTTTGATCAATATAATATATATGTTTATGGACAAAAACAATAGAGTATTTACTAATTATAACAGCAGATTACAATGGTATATTCAGTCTTTTTCATAGAAGTGATACTAAGCTTAACTCACTCAATATTTAATTAATGAATAACAAGATTTTCAATGGAGTTGTTACTTTGAAGAAGGACTTTAACTGTTGCACTTTCAGAGGTTGAAGGAGTGAGAACTTTTTCTCATTCTTTTCTTAACAAAATAATAATAATAATAATAATAATAATAATAATAATAATAAGATTCACAACTTTTAAAACTCAATCCTTTAAATACTACAAAGATATTTGCTCACAAAAAAACACAATGGAAAAAACAAGTTAAATCTGACCAAGACACAAATGAAGAAACCAAAAGGAGGCTTGATGTACTACATTGAGCTGGACTTGATCATGCATGTTAATGTTTTTCTGACTTTGTAGAGCAATTACACAGCTTCACCTAACTTCACTTACCTAGCACAATTACTTTTGCATGTTTCCCTAGCAACCTTCTTCGTTGCTCATGCAATTACAGCAAAATTATGCACCGCTTGCTTCCTACAAGATTTAGAGGGAAGAAAAAAAAAACACAGCCCAACTTTTTGTAGAAAAATCTCTCTCTTTAATTTATAAAGTGATTTAACCAATTGAAATTCTTAAGTGTATTCAATGGAACAGTAGCCTAGAATAATACACAATGTAACAAGATGGCATCCTTTTTATTTTCTTAGGTACTGTAATATATATTGTGCTTCCAATCATTGGATTAGGTTCTTTTATAGAGAAAGGAATAATTCCAATCAAAAGCAGGTGGTCCTACACAATCTTCCTTGAAAAACTAAATGTTGCAATCCTTCGACTTGTCTCCAGATTTATTCACATCCATTCTGAAAGTGCATGACATAACTAAAATATCTTTCAAACTTGTATTTAAATCAGCATGATTGTTTCTTTAGATTGGTCAAACTCATAGATAGCGGAAGTTTGTCTCCTCAAATTCTTCGGTTTTTCATTGACTTGAATTCTTCATCTTGCATTTAGTGGATGTTTAAAAACAGATTAATTTTTAAAAAATATTTTTTAAAAATTTTTTAAATAATATTTTAATTATAAATTACTTTAAATCCAAAACAAGTTAATGCAAATAATATTTTATACCGTTTTAATTAACTTGAATTCTTTTATCTGTTTATCTTGCATTTTGTACCAAAAAAGTTTATCTTGCATTCAGCATATTCTTAGACATTCCAGTTTTTGCAAAGCTTTTTACATCTCTATACCCTAATTGACACTTAATTAAACAAGACACAGATATTCTCATATATTCATATATTAGGCTGTTTCTTATTGATCTAAAATGAACATAAAATTGACTATTTAAAACTCAAGAGCATCAAAAGGCAAACGCAATTATCGTTATCAAAATCAATCAATTTTTGTAACTTTATGAAATTTTGAGATTAACATGTCATTCTCCATCTCCCCTTCATGCCTCACCCCATTTCACTACTCTTCTTAATTACTCTCGCTTCTTTAAGCATCACCATCAAAAGACATCACCTCCCCTTAGTTTTAATTGTTATCTCACTCTTGTATCTATTTTGTTGGAGTTAGGGGGTGTCATTGGTATCATCTTCACTTGATACTGTAGAAGGCCACAAAATCTACATAAAAGGGGCTTGCAGTTGGACCTGCAGAGTTTCCATATCAGTCTCAACTTGCAGAGCATATAAAGGCAAGCTTTTCTATTCTTTTTTGAGTCTTTGACAATGATCATTTAACGTACTATGCAATATAAGTACCTTCTATTTTTATAAGGGTATTAGTATTTTTAATAATGAGTAATTAATATTTAGTCACGTGTCTCACTTAGTTAAAATATAACTATTAAAATATAAATATAATATTTATATTTTAAGTAAATAAAATACATAATCAAATATTGACCATGCAGAGAAAGCTCCATATTTTGCCTATTTTCCTTTTTAAAAATAATTTGGTCCAATTTTATTGATTACATGTAACAATATGTTTGATCAAAATGTTTAAATATCAATTAATTATTTAAAAATGCTTAAACATGATTTAAAGCCTAAACCTTTGTTTTTTCAAATTTGTTGAATTTTCTCACAACTGCAGGTGTCATTCCTGTACGTGGCAGGGACAAAGGAGAAAGGGAGGCTTAACGTCTCTTACTCATTCTGTTGCTATCTTTTGGTAATGATTACCATCTATTTTATTATATAAAGCAACATGTCTTATAATATCCAAAAAGTATTAAATATTTTAAAAATATATATAACTAGCATAATTGTCTTATATTTTTTTTTTTTCTTAACTTAATTTCTCTACTTTTTAAAAGTTATAACATTTGTTTAGAGTACCTTAAAAAAAAGGTATAAAAGGAAGATTGAATAAACATTTTTTTTTAAAAAGTTCCCAAGCACATGTTAGATAGATGTAGAAATGGTGGCTGGGGTAGGAAATTACAACCCCAAATAATAGAGGTAAGATAAAATTGTTCTAAAAATAATCTGAATTGTTTCGTGTAATTTACTTAGAGATAAAATGGTATAAACAATGAGTCTGAATTTTTGTAAGAAAAAAATGGGTACAGATATAGAAGGACCCCTTAAATATTTACTGGTTGTGAATGAGTTTAACTGAAATCATTGTTTTAAAAAATTTAAAAATTATGATATTTAAAAATTATATTTTTATTTTTTTATATCACTTTAATTTTGGTATAGTGATTACTGATCATTAGTCTAATTTGTAGAAATTCGCTAGTAAAATCTTGTGCAAGAGGCACGGTGCCTCTTTGTCACAAGGATGGGTCCAAATCTCCTTCCACGCAGTTCCTAAAACTTATTGTTACTATCTGTTGGAGAAAAAGTAAAAAAATTTGTACAAACAATATATTATTCAGCTTGAGTCCGGTTACAAAAAAGATACTATCAGTTATTTCTTCAATTTATTTTTATTTATCGTATAAAAAATTTTTTTATTTAAAAATATTTATTATTTAAAAATATTAAAAAAATATTCATTAATTTTTTTTTAAATTTTATTTTTATCTTTTAATAAAAAAAATTAATAAAGTATGTGAAATAAAAAAAAGAAAATATTAATTAATAAAATAAAAAAATAATTTAATCATATTAAATTATATTTTTTTATAATTAAAATTATTTAATAAATTTATTAATTATTACATATTTACTTTAAATGATAGATACAAATAGACAAAATGAATAAATACTATAAAACGTAGCTAGCAAAATGTTCCTACTTCCTAATGACTAATGAGTCACCACCTTGTCAAGCACTCAACATCAAGCATACGATGGTGCCTACAATCATTTAAAAGTCCTGGTGTGTGTATGCGTGTGTTTGATGCAAAAGTTTGTGGCAAGTGAGCCATCATCCCACCAAGTGGAAGCCACCATCAACCAATATTTATCTCTTTTCATCCTTTGTGCCTTAAATGTTTTGAACCCCTTTTGCACAAAGTAGCCCCTCCAAGCAGGAAATAGTCACTGAATGGCACCATTAATTATTAGTTTTATGTTATTTCATCACATGTTGCCCTCAGCAACCAGCCAAAGAACGTAACTCCGTGTGGGGAGTTGGCAAATGCTGACAAAGTCAAGTTTGTGCCATCTTTGGGGATTTCCATCACTCATATTTGGGGCTCTTATTCTTTAGTCTGCTATGCAAAGATTCCGGTTCCAACAGAATATTTCAATAGCAACCTGCTTTATTTTCGCTTTTTGAGGTTCTCCTTTCTTCATGCATGACCTTCTTTAAGGTGAACTGGAACTCTTTATTTTGTTAAAAAAAGATATACAAATTTTTTTTTAAGATAATAAGAAATACAACAAATTTTAAATATAAAAAATAAATTTTACAACCTATCGTAGTATGTTGTAACATAATATAATATTTATTTATTTTTTTAATAAAATAATCTTATTATAAGAAAAAATTCAAATCCCTCTAAAATAACTCAAAGCGACTTATAAATGTGGTGTATACCGTGTATTGGTCCAGCATAACTCGGCCTCAGCCCAAGTGGACTAGAGCTAAAAAAACTTACTCCCACGTACTTACATCAATTTGGGATCAAATTATATGCAAATTTTTTGGTGTATATTAAAGGCAATGTAAAAGAGTGATTGCAAATGTCATTACAGTATTTATTTATTCTCACTCATAATTATTTATTCACACTCATCTTTACTAATTTAATTTATAATTTCAAATACTATATATATATATATATGGGAAATACTAAACCTTACGAATTATTTTTCACAAAATGTTTTACCAACTCCTAATTCCATGTTCCATTGTCTTTATAATTGCTTTCTTTCATTTTTTTATTCACTTCCTATGATTTTGTATCAGTTAACAACATTTCGTAAAATATTTCGTAAAACACTTTTGTGAAGAATAGCATAGCTGTGTGTGTATATATATATATATATATATATATATATATATATATAAGTACAAGAGTATTCTACTTTGAAAAAAGATAACAAATTTTTTTCAACAAAACAAAAACTTAATTAGGATCAAGGTTCTGAAAACCGAACCGGTCATTGAACCGGTCGAGGTACTGATTTAAGGTTCAATGGTCGAACCGTGGTTGAACCGTAGTCGAACCGGAGTATAATGAAATATATATTTATATTTATATATAAATATATATAATTATTTTATATAGTACTAAATAAAATAAAAATTATAAAAATACAATATAAAATCAATAATAAAATTATTTGAAACACAAAAAAATAATATCATAGATCAAAAAAATATTACATTTATTATAATCAACATAACAAAAAAATGTCATAAAGTAAAAAATATTACATTCATATAAATAAACAACAATTATAGAAACAAAAATGCTACAACCCACACAGTGTACACGGCACAAACAATAATCAAAATCATCTGCAAGATCAAATCAAACACACAATCTTCCCCATTCTCGGCATCCAGATTCCAAATACAAAAACGGAAAAACCTCAAGAAAATAAAAATAAAAATGTGCAGAGGTGTATCCGTGCATACCTTGAGGATCTCCGATAGCGAGGGTTTCTACTTTCTAACGGTAAGAAACCGGAGTCGAGGACGTACCGACGCAGACGGACGCACGCGGGTTTCGGCTTCCGCTTCCGCAGCGAGCCAGCGAGGGTTTTCGGTGAGAGACGACCGAACGGTGAGACGTGAGAGACGACGCGGAGCAGCGAGCCAGCGAGGGCGAGCGTTTCGGTGAGAGACGACCGAACGGCAAGACGACGCAGAGCAGCGAGGGCGAGCGTTTCGGTTTTCATTCAAACCGAAACGACGTCGTCCCGTTTTTTTTTTTTTTGAAAAATATATATCAAAACGACGTCGTTTTGACGTAAATATTCCAAAAAAAAAAAGAGCAGAACCGGGCAACCGTACGGACAGGCGCCGGTTTGCCCAGTTTGACCGGTTTTTGACCGAAACGGTTTTCGAAGATGACCCGGACCGGTTAGGGAATCGGTTTTCGGTCCGACCGGTCAAACCGGCCGGTCCGGTCCGGTTTTCAGAACATTGATTAGGATACAATTGTAATTGAATTTATATCCCACATATTATGTTTCACTTAGCAAATGTATCACTTTAAAACTACGTAATAATTTCTTCATTTCAAGTCTTCCAACTCAACCGATAGATTGGCCTTTCAGAATTTTTTCACCACCACAGATTTCTTACCATGCTTGTGAGTTCTTGATAAGAGATTATCATCAAGTAAGTCATTAGAAGTGGACTAGTGGTGAGGTGTTAAAAAAAAAACATCTAATAAATTGAAGCACGCCGTTGTGTAAACATGAATTGCTGGGTAACTGATTGAATGCGAATCTCCCTTGTACCACCAGCAGAAATTAAGCAGTGACCCTTTCCTACTATTGATATCTATGTTTGATCCACTTCTCCTTAATGAAAGATCATATACTTAAGTATGTTTGAATTAGAATATTAATACAAGAATTAGTAAACATATTCTTAGTCTTAAAAAATATATTATTTATCAATTTTATTCTTTAAAAATTAATTTTATCAATTTAACAATTAAGTTTTAAATCACTCATAAAATTCATTCTTTTGTTCCTTTTAATTTTATTAATTTTTTCTCTCAAAAAGATAAAATAGTTACGATAAAACTAATAAATAATGTATCTTTCAAAATTAAAAATAAGTATTACTCTAAAAGAATTGATGATTTTCTTAGAACTCTACACTCTACAGCTCTCTTTTGTAACTGTAAGCAGGGGATAGTTCAGTTCGGATAAGCTTGAATTAATTTCTAGTTGGGCAGACTCTAACTGAATTTGTTTTGGGCTATCTTTATTAGCTCAATTCACTTTTTTTTTATCGAGTTATTTAGACTCGACCCATTTTAACACTTTCTACTTTTGCCGGAAAAGTTTTCCCCTTCCACTTCAAATGCAGTTTTGATTCTGAGTTACACTTACACTTTCTGTCAAAGCAGTATGGCTAAACCAAATGCTGGGATTCTAATATTCCCACGGAAATCGAAAACAAACAGGCATATTCAAGACTTTCAAGTTCACCTTTTGCCCACTGGCATTTTCGGATTTGGACATAGACATTCAAAACTTTCTCTGCCCCACCCTCACTTGCCTTGCAAAATATACAAGAGAATCATCCCCCAGTAAGAGAGGTGATTAACAGATGAACATCTTCATCTCACTTCATATCACTTGACAAGTGCCTGGTCTTTCTGCAGCACTAAGTAAATACAGTAATTCTTCGGCATAAATAAAATATAAAAATATTATTTTTACGCTTCAATCTTATATCTCTTTTATTATTTTGAATGATAATTAAAAAGAGAAAAACTTAATTTCTTTGAATGATAATTAGAAAGAGAAAAACTTAATTTCTTTTCATCTTTTTTTCTTTTTTCTCTCTTTCTTTTTATAATAAAAGATAAATGTATGGAAATAGATATGAGATGTAAAAATAACAAAGTTGAATGAAAAAAAATAGCTAGAGAGAAAAAGGATCACTTTGTCATACACTTCTAGACGGCTTAACAAAGCCATATATATATATATGGCTTGAACATTTAGCACTGCAAGATAAGAAGTAGAAGAAATATATACCTCTTGAACTTTTCTACACAGCTTATTTACCTTTCAACATAGATTTAAGAAGAGGCCATTCAACATGATCACAAGTCATACTCATGTACAACTTACTGAAGAGCCATATATATGATCTTATTTTTGTTATTAGTTTACTTGACAAAAATATGAATAAATTAATATTTTTAAATTTAATATTTTTTATTAATAGAAAAAATATGGAGATTGACGTGCTATAGTGCCAAGTGAATTAGTGAATAACGAGAGTATCAGGATGTAATTATAAATTCCATTTTTAAAAATTAAAGAAACTAAAACTGTAATTGAGTAAAAATAAAAAGTAACAAACTATTTGTATAGCAATGAGTTTCATGGGGCTAAGATGAAAAAAGAAATGCATAATTAATGGATGTTTATTTTGTTTTCTATTTTTATTTTCAATTAATATATTTTTAATTATAATTATAAAAATATCACTTTATTTTTATTTTGTTTTCTATTTTCAAAAGCTCAATTGCTCAATACACCGATTAGAAGAGGTCATAATGACCATGGAACCTCCTATATCCGGTAAACTAAAAAGGCTATAAATACCAATCTCACCCGCTCTACAAGGTGTGCTTTTGCTTTCCTCTATTACTATCGGTTTTTATTGTACTTGCACTTAAGATAGATTTAAGTATAGGAGTTGATGATAATTTGCTAAAAAAATTTTAAGTAATTTCAGAATATTACACATAACGGTAGAGATTTGATTGAAATTTTATTATATAATATTTTATATTTTGTAGATTGAGTACAGTAATTTAAGAGTACACAAAATTTCTCTACTTTGCAAGCACCAGATTGACATGGATATCAACTTCAGCTACATGACCACTCATATCACATCGCATCTACTTTGAGTTCTCTGAAATTCATGGCAGAACACATAGGAATATATAAATGTTTTGAAAACTACACTAAAGCAATGAAACCTTTTAACAGGTCAAATCAACTTGTCACCAACACTTAAATTTTAAACTTATAATAAAAGTGTCTCATAAAACGTGTAAACGTTGGTTTGCGTTCACTAAAATCCAAAACAAACAGCCCACAAGACTTGACTTTATAATTAAGCCCAATCTCTTTCTCATCCATCAAAACTAATCTAGAAAATCCTCCAAAGTTCCATAGAGTAGTCTAGACTCCAGCAGGGCAAACCATGAATGAAGATACTTTCAACTTTTGGGTCTATCGGGACATTATTCCTCTTATAAAAGAGTATTCATTTTCAACTAGTGGATGCACACACACACTAGCTTTCGGTTTCTTTCATCTCATGGTAAAGTTTGGTAGGAAATTTGAAGGGAATATATACCTCCCCCTCCTTTTTCCCCTCTCTCAACAATCAACAATATGAACTAAAAATGAATATTATTGATGGCCAGCTTTTGTGCAAATATTTGATTGGGCGAGGATGTTGAAAACAAAAGAGAAACGAATCTGAAAAGAAAAATAAAAGAAAGGTATCTGACAACCAGAGCCATTTGGCTCTTTCATGTGAACTTGGTAAAACTAAAAGGAAAGCACATAGAAAGGCGAAGAATGCACAGCAAGGCTATCAGTTCAGAAGTTGTGCAACTTCCGAACTTGATACTATATTTTAATGAACTTCCTTTTTGAGCAAACTGTTTTCACTTTAATACAAGTTGAAGATGAGATGGAATAAGATCTTGAAAATCCAGATCTTGTTAAATTGAGAAATTGATAAGCCAGAAGATTAATTTAGATGCATACGTGTGAGAACTTCAAATTTTCAAATTGCTTAATTGTTTTCTTAATTATGGTGGGCACTGGTTTGATAATTAAGCAATCTATATCACTGTTGTTAGAACTAAATTAAATCATACTATTTGACTAATTCGATCGTGAATTAGACACTCAACTAATTATAATTTAATTTTATAAACGAATTTATGATATGATCAATTTGAATTGGTCAAAATTAAAAAAAAAACAGTTAAAACTACTTGAATCTGTTAATTATTAATTTTTTTTAAAAGTTTGAATACTTTTTATATTTTATGATTTTTTTATAAATTTTATATTATTACATATAGATTATTTTTATGACATCATTTAATTTGATTAATCAATTTAAATAGTTTAACTAGTTAAACCTGCACTGAAATCTCACTTGTTCATTATCCATTCTGGTTTTAATAATATTGATCTATATATTCATCATATAAATTTTTTTATCAGAATAGTATTACTTACAATATTTTTATATTTAAATACTAAACAATTATATATTCACTAAGTAACATAGTCTAAGTTTAATTTTAAAAAATTAGAAATATACAAATTATGTAAATCATACTACTCTCATTATTGTCATTGTGGTCCACTTGTTAGATATCTAGCTACTAACATGAAATGAACTGGACCAACATTCCATACAAAATTTTCAATGGTACATATTACTTTTTTAAACGATATTTATATATTTAATTGTGCAATTGCAAATTGACCAATCCAGGAGAAAAACATTGATTAGTTAACATCTAAATCAAGGTGAAATCAGGAACTAGTGTCAATTTTTTCTTTTCAACAATGCGAAAATGCAGAAAACACAATAAAACCCAATCTGTAATATGTAATATATAAACAAAAGTTGCCAAGTATACAACACATATCGTGCATCTCATATGATTATTAATTAATTAATTCCCCTCATTCTAATATTATTGTTGATTAATTAATAATATAATTTCTGTTCACAAGTGCCTTTTAAGAAAACAATTCAATACAAGTCTTACTGAAAAACGAAGCTCTGTAAATTTATTTGCTTCTTAATTTTGCAAGATTTAGATTCTTTAAATTGTATATTGCAATTTAAACAATAAATTTAAAAAAATAATAGCTGATGACGAGGTAAGAGAGGAAGTTCTTAGACATCTATAATTAACATGAAACGGAACACTCATCTATATTATTACAACAAGAAACACTCTTATTCTGAATATGAAAACTTTCCAAAAACTGTTATTCTACAACAATTATACTTTTAATTTAATTGATCATTAGGAAGTATATATTTTACTCATTTATTATTCTTCGATTTCCATAGCTGATTAAGTGGTTCTGCATACATATCTTTTAAATGTAAATTATATTAGCTTCTATATAAGGAAAGAGCAAATTTAAAAAGGAAAGAGATGAAATTTTAGGGTATAATCCTAATTTAAGAATTAATGATTTAGTAAAAGATTAAAAAGTTTTTAATATCATATGATTGTTTATTATAAAATTTTATTAAGATCTTTTTCTATCCAATTTTTTTACCTATATATTAACCGTGTTTGTTTGCATGGAATATCTGCTTTTCATTCATGAAGGATTATTAGTAAATGCAATGGCTAAACATGGATATCTCTTCCAATTGGATTTTTGTTTGAGATTGAGACTTACAATACACACCATGGTATCCAAAAACTGAAATGGAACAAAGGAAAAAACAAAAAAAAAAGTTATGTGAAAGGAATGAGATGAAAATTGAAGTGTGCAGAGCAGCTTTATGTGAAAACTACGTCAATGAACATTAGAACTTCAGTAATAACTAGCGGTCCTGAGTGTGGGGTTATTCAGAAGCTTCCTTTTTTATTATATTCACATCCAATCAAGGTTTCTATATATGCTTTTATTTGAGAAGGAGAAAAAACTAAGATATGAAAAAAAAAATCCCATGTATATATATCACGATATCATGTTTATCCAAATTGTTAGTGTTGAAATGAAGTTAAGTTGTTTGGTTTGAGTTAATCAACATTATTTGCTACTCGGTATCCTTTTTGTCTCTCTTTTCTTGTAAGAGTTTGCAATGAAAATGTGATTTGCTTTAATCGTGCTACAAATTATTATACATAATACGTATATATGTGGGAGTACAGGTGCTCAACTAAATAAAAATATTGATTACTTTTACTTATCAATAACCTATTTGAGTGAGTTACATAGACTTCGCTGAACATTTTGTTAGCCCTTTGGAGTTCTAAATTATAAATATATATATATATATATATATATATATATATATATATATATATAATGTAATAAATTTTATACACTTTTAAAATAACAAAAGAATATTAAAAAATAAATTATAAATTCTAATAATGATGCATTAAAAAATGAAAAATATATAATATGCACCTCAAATATAAAAAAAGGTGTAACTTATAATTCACCTTCATTCATACAAAATATATTGTACATAGAAGGGCTATATATGCGTAAAATAAATGTAATAAAAAATGTGGGTATGATTCGAAATTAAACAAAAGAAAAAAAAAAGATGCCTTAGCTAGCATAGAATAAACTAAATTTCACATAAATATAATCTATATAAATTTTTAAAAAATACAGATATAAAGTAATTTTTTATTCTCCAAATTTATAATTGTGTAATTAACTACATTATACGATTTCAAGAATGTAACATTTTAAACTTTATATTAGATTTTATCACTGGGACGAATCTTAGGCCAGCCAGAGCCAGCAAACAACACCCTTGTCTATGAAGCATCCAAGGCACTCGCACAGCACGATCTCCCAATATATAAAACGCACCTGGCACTCACTTTCTCTATGCGAAAACTCCATAAACGACGACCAAACCAAAGAAAGAGAGAAAAAGACCCACAGAGACAGAGAGAGAGAGTTTTCGAGGTGTACTTAATTTCTTTGATGGAGAAGAAGAGCAGCAGCAGCAGCGGCTGGTCGTTTAAGAAGATGAGCAAGGAGATGTGGCCGCGGAGGTTCTCTGCGTTTCGGTGGAAGCGACTGGACCTTCACACGACCATCATGGACACCGTCGTTTTCAGGTTACTCTCCGTGGTGGAGGCTTTGGTCCTTGTCTCCACCCTGTGCTTCTTCTATCTTTGCTGCGGTTGCCACTTCTGATGAACTCTCAATATGTATCTGACTTCATTCATTCATATTTAAGGTTTGAAATTACAGTCGTGGTTGTGATTATGGTGACGTTGAGGTCAAGGTCGTATTACGACTGTAGCAAGTTGACACAAAACACAATTGCAGTGTATTGCGTTCACGGCATATTGTGAGTACATCAAATCATATATCCGCAATTTAAAACTTTGTTCATGTTCATTTTTTCCATAAATGAATGGTTATGTTTGGGAGCTGTTCATCAATAAAAATCTGGGTTAAGAAAGCTTGTGAGTTTTATGACATTTTTTTTGTTTAATTTTGCTTTTATTATAGATTTAAGATTTCATAGTTTTATTCTTTTAAGCTTTTTAGACAATATTGAGAGAAATTGGGATGTATGACATATAATTGATAAATAATGTATTTTAATCTATTTTCTAGTGTTGAGTTCGGAGTAACTAGAAAAATATGTGTTTTAAAGGGAACAACCTTCCAAAGTGCTTGACGACTTTTCTAAGAAATTAAGAAGGAATATATCACTTTTCCAACTTGTGTTTTTGTAAAATAGTATGAAAAATGTGGTTGATGAATTAACAAACATCTTCGATTGGTTTCTTATGATAAATGCAAATTTTATCACTTTGAGTGTATGAAGAAGAAAAAGAAAAAAAGAGGTTCATCGTCAAATTAATGAATTTTAGTATCAAAATTACAGTCCAAAATTATGATTAAACTAACTCCTTTTTTAATTGAGTTTAATTTTGATCCGTTATTAGTGTAATAAAAAATTATCAAATCATTAAAAGAATTTAATTAAAATAACAAGTAATTAAAAAGTTAAATACTATATAAAATGTGATTGGATGATAGTGTAAAAAAATATTACACTTACAGTGGATCAAAATTAAATCCTTTCTGGTTATCCTTGTAATTTCATAGTTAATGGAATAAAATACACCAATCGAAAAGTTGACTAAGTTAATTGTTAGATTTTTAATGATGAACAAAGGTAGATGATAAATGTCTGAATTTGCACGTTGAAATAAAAATTTGTGAGAGTAAAATGCTGCAATAAAAATTTTAAGGGATAAAACTAGACAAGAAGTAAAGCTTAAATTTATATAAATAAATAAATTTAAAATGTCGTTTATATAATATTACTTTTAAAGTTTTAATTGGAAATGGCATTCGAAATTAATAGTACAAAAGGAAAATTTGAAATTTTGACACGACACTGTTCTCTCATTTCCAATTTTAAAAATTAAATGAAAGTTGAAAATTTAGTTAAAAATTGTGCAGTAATTGGACAATTTAGACCTGAAATATGTATTTTACATCAATCCAATCCTCTAATAATTTTTTCTTTTACATCTAAATCACTTAAACATTTTTTTTACATCAATATTCAGTGACGCAATATACACTTAATAATGCAATATGCAAAAAAATTATCTTATATTCTATGTATTTAAGAATTTTTTCATAAATAACTCCTTGACGACCGTGTCTTTGTGGTAAGTGAACGTGGCCACAAAAATGCGTTATCTTCTTCATTCTTTGATTTAGTCTGTGTGAGATAAAAAATTGAAAACCTAGAATTCTATCGCCAAATTCGTCTCTACAACGACAAAAATTTATCGCTAAATTCTACCTCGATTTAAGAATTTTCTAGTAGCGTTTGGATAGTTGGGTTGCAAAGAGAAAGAATAGGAATCCCAATGAACAAGCTAGCAAGAAACTACCAAACAACTATAATTATTATTACAAGGTTCCATTGAGACAAACAAATAGGGACAACTAAAAAAATTTTGAATATTGGGGCAAAATTAAGGATGATACACACATAAAATAACTAAATTTTTAAATGTTTATATTTATGTGATCTCAAAAAATATTTATATTTACATATAAAAATATAAAATATAAATAATGAGTAACAATTATCTTATACTATATTAGTTATCTTTCTCGCGCAATACAGTATTTATATATATTTTTAGATTATTTAGAGGATCTTTTAGAATAATTTTAATGTTTTTACTAAAAATAATTTCATTTGAATTTGACTTGTGTTAATGTGCAGTGTACTTATTTTAAAAAGAAATTCAAAGGAATTGGATTTGAAAATAGTAGTTTCATTTGAATCATGTCAGGTATTAGTGTACTTATTTTAAAATTAATTATGAGAAAAAATTTAAAAGGGTATGATATAATAATATATAGTACTTTTATTTAGATTGGGTTAATGTTTGATATATCTTGTATAATAATATTTGTTAATTTACTATATGTATAGATTAAAATTTAACTCAAAAAGAATAAAAGATAAATTTACAATTTTCATAGGCAATATCATATTTTGAAAATACTAAATGACTTTTTCATGATTGATTATGTAAAATATTTATCTCTCTATGTAGGTAAACAATCATTCAAGTATTCATTTCACGTATGATTAGAAGTTAAAATTTAATCTATTTTAGTATCTTCAATACTAAATCAATCCTTCATTTTAGCTAGTAGTGAAAACAAATTTTTGTAAATTATGAAATTGGAATAATAAAAGTATATATAACATAATTATTTTTTTCAATGTGGGGGCATGTGCCCCCATAACCCACCATCTACGCAAAGGCGGAACTACACAATTTTGTATAGAGGCCAAGAAAAGAATCTCATTAGTTGAGGGGTTAAACTTAACATATATTTTTTTTGAAAAAAATTACATGCAAAACTTGACATTTTAAAAAAATTTGGCCCCCCGAAGCCTAAGCACACATACAAATTGTCAACACGTTAATAATATTGTACTATACATGTCCTTACGACTCAAATTCACAATGTTCAACTCGTTTTATGAGATTCACCAATGAAATTAATATATCTCAACTATATAAAAGGTTACACATTCGGTTATGGCCCGTGGCACCCTATATGCCTTTAAATAAGAGCCTTCACCCTCAAAGTAAAGGGTTTTGAATTGTATCACTCAATTTAACGTTTGTTTGGATTGGCTCTAAAAAAAAAGATTATTTTAATAATTAATTATGATAAAATTAATTTTACATTTAGATTTGTTAATTAAAAAGTAATTTTAAGATAATATATTTTGTTTAGATCGTATAAAAATTCACTTTTTATATAATAAGTTACTAAAATAATGTATGAAATGATTTGTTTAAATTAATATAATATGTGATGAGTGGGTGAATATGGTAAATTTAGGCCAACTATCAAAATAATCAAATTGATAATAATCCAAAAGTGAGCTTAAAAAGAATGTTGTCTTCAATCTATTCAAAATAATCAAAGATTATAATATATTCTATATAATTAATACCAAACATAAATTAGAAAAGAAAAAACAACTTTTATCATGAAAAAATTATTTTTCACAAAATTTAAGCATTCCTAAGCGCACTCTTATACATATTCTCCACATCTCTATTAAGATGAGTGTTAGAATAGACTCAATAATGTCTACCCCTTTCTCTTTGCAGGTACCCAACTTTAAACCTCATAAGTACTTTAGATCCCCTTCCCCTTTTCAATCAAGTCATTTTAGAATCTATCAACCTACCTACCCTTCACCTTGGCACAAAATTGTATTGTGAACAGGCCTAACAAACCCTATAACCTACTATTAAGATCTGAACCTATAGTTAACACTGAAATACATACACTTAGAATCACATATAAAGGTATAACCACCATGCTACTTTATGTTAAGTAATCATCTGGTTTGCCATACCCCAAGAAAGGATTTTGACTAAGATCACAGCAAGAAAGAATGTTTCTCGAAATCTCACATAAGGGCCAAAACAATTCCCTTTAAAGGTTTTGAAAAGAACATTACCTAAAAAATATCTAAGAACTAATTTAGGCATTAAAATATCTTTACAAGTGAAAGATCTCTGTTGATGTTGGTAGCTAAAGCATTAAAGACCTAGTAACCAAATGAGCATAACAGAAACAAATACATTACACTAACCATAATTTTGAATGTAATTTATTTTATATTATTAATTCAATTCATAACTTGTTTTTTTAGTAAAATGATATATTAATTCTTAAAAAAAATACTACGATCACAATTTAATTCATAATTTAAATTAAGTGTAGGTTTCAATAATTATTCAAATTTATTTCATATTAATGCTTAAAATAAAAGTGATAGTAGAAAGACTAACTTAAAATCAGCTTAAAAAATTTTAATACTCCTTTACTCTTTTTTCTTTAGAATTTTCACTTTTATATAGGATTGCATATTAAAAATAAAAAAGGTTAACCCCAATTCCAAAAAAACATTATTTTGTTATAGCTTCGTCACTAAAAATATATTACTAGTGAGGTATTTGAATAATTTAAAGAAAATTATAAGTTTAGACTTTCCTATCAAATTATATAAAAAAATCCAAAAAAATAAGAGTTAGTTATAGTTCACGATGGGAGTAACAGAAGTGTAAAACGACATCTCAAACCCTCCAAGCAACAGTATCACTAGTCACTCACCAACAGCCACAATGGCCTCGCCAGCAACTCAACTCCAGAGGTCACCGCTCTCCCCTTCCTCTTCGCCTCTTCAACGCCTTGCCACCCTGAAAAGCCCCGCCACCGCCACCACTCCCACTTCCCCCTCGATCCCTTCCTCCTCCACCGCCTCCGCCGCTTCCCCTCTCGACTCCTTCGTTTTTGATCCCGTCTTCTCCGCTTTCCTCTCCCCCTCCTTCTCTTCCACCTCCTTCTCCTCTGCCGCCCTCTCCTCCGGCTCCCCCGCCTACACCGCCGAGAAGCTCCACCACGCCATCTGCCTCCTCGAGAACCAGCTCCGCTCCGAGGTCCTCTCTCGCCACAATGACCTCCTCTCCCAGTTATCCTCCCTCCAACACGCCGACCGGGCCTTGTCCACCGTCCGTTCCGGCGTCTCCTCCCTCCAGTCCTCGGTCGGCCGCGTCCGTTCGGAGTTCTCCGATCCCCACCGCGCCATCGCCACCAAGACCGTCCAGCTCTCCAACCTTCATCGCACCGCTGAGCTTCTCCAGCACTCCATCCGTGCCCTCCGCTCGTCCAGGAAACTCCATGATCTAATGGCGGCTGCCAGCTCTGAGCCCGAGAGGCTCGATCTCGCCAAGGCAGCGCAGCTGCATTCCGAGATCTTGAGCCTCTGCAATGAATACGAGCTTGTGGGTATCGACGTCGTTCATGAGGAGCTCAATTGGGTGCGACAAACTGGCGAAAAATTGAGAAATGAAGCAATGAGAGTCTTAGAAAGAGGGATGGAAGGGTTGAATCAGGCTGAGGTCGGCAATGGGTTGCAGGTTTTCTATAATCTCGGTGAATTGAAGGTCGCCGTGGAGCAAGTGATCAATAAGTATAAGGGTATGGCTGCGAAGAGTGTTGGTGTGGCATTGGATGTGAAGGCCATTTCAGGGTCTCCTGGCAGTGGATTCGGTCCAGGTGGAATTAGGGGCAGCGGAACGCCGCAAATAGGAGGAGGGGCTAAGGCTAGAGAAGCTCTGTGGCAGAGGCTGGGGAATTGTATGGATCATTTGCATTCCGTTGTTGTGGCAGTGTGGCATTTGCAGAGGGTGTTGTCGAAGAAACGTGATCCGTTTACGCATGTTTTGCTGCTTGATGAGGTCATTCAGGTAATGGTGATAGAAATTTTGTGAATTTTGTAATCATGGTCCATTTGCATAGAATGAGAATGGATTTGCTCGAAGAAAAGAAAAATCTTTGTCTTTTGCCGCCTTCTTATTGAGTAGGCCTTGATAAAATTTTAATGTGGTAGTTGGAATGATCCCTTTCATATGTGCTGGAGTGAATGACTGATGTATGTGTTTGTCTTCTGAATGGGCAAGTTTGTATAGAATATACTATTGCTATTAAACTTGGTAATTCTCTCATAGAATGGATTTGCAATACAATTATGTAACTAATACCCTACACCTACAGTTTACATAAAATTCTGAAATTTCGTTATGTTTAAGTAGCCAAAATTTGGGGTTGACGTTTGGAACTTGCAGAAATTGGTAGAACAAAGAAGTTACTGTATTTTCACACCTGACTGAATTTGAAGTTTAAAGCATGGGAGCTATTCTTTTGCGTGTTTCTCTTCCTAAATGGAAGAAATGGAGGATTACATCTGTCAAATACAAAAGTTTGTTCAGTTAATTAATAATGATTGATTTTTGTAGATTTATGTTCTTTTTTGTTTTGGAGAAACTGACCTGACAGTGACAAAGATCTATAATTCTATTACAATGGTGTAATACATCTATAAATGTTAGAGATTGCAAAAGTTTGATATTTCTTTTTTTCTTTAAAAGAAAGAATTCACTGTGTGATGCAAAGCATTGGCCAGCCTCCTAAGTCTTTCCCTTTTTTATTTATTTTCTTTCCCCAAAGTTTACTGTAAGGTCATGGTAAGTGGATGGTGTGTGGTTGTGTGGTGACTTGTGTGTTAGAGTACCATATGTCAAGAGAGAGTGAGGAGACCAAGGTCAATTGTTTGATGTTTCTGTCTTCTACATAATTATTTAGATAGGCTTCAGGTTTTACAGCTTTGGGCAACATTCATACAGTCAAAGACCTCTCTCTCTCTCTCTCTCTCTCTCTCAGAATATGCTGTGTATAGAATGCAGGATAGAGAAATTGTAAAAATTGATGGATAAATTGTATAATTGTGGATCTTTTAAATTGATTTCTATTTTCTACTTTAACTACTTTGTCAGAAATTTATGTGAGTTGTGCTTTGATATGTATGCTTATGTAAAATTTGAATTTTGTAACAATTAGAACCATTGATTTCATCATCTTCAAAATTTCTACTTTCTTTGGTTCTGTTCCATGGAACTTGCTGTTGAATTATTACTTATCAAATGAAAGAAAAAAGAGAGTCTTCGTGTTGTGAGTTAACTGTTTTCCTGGGGATATGTTGGGACTAGTCATGCTTTCTTGCCAGTCTTTACATAGTCAGTCCCAAGTCAAGATGAAAGAGGAGGATTGTGTTAGGCACTCGGCAGCCAATGTTACACTTTGTCGAATCTTTATTGCCGGCCCTGCCTAGTGAGAAAAGGCTTAATTGTTGTTGGATATGTTAGGACTAGTATGAATATGTTGCTAGTCAGGAAGCAGGATATGTAGCTATGTCTAAAAAGCATTGTGGGGACTTATCCAGGTATTATAATTTAGCAGGGTTGCTTTATTCCCAAAAGATGCATAAAATTATTGGGACTTAACCAGGTATATAATGTCCCATGGCATGTTAAATGAAATGAAAAGTAGCTTGATTTACTTATTGTTTAATGGACTAGTGGTCAATTAGTAACTTCTGGAAATAAAGACATATCAACATAAAAATTCTTTATGCATGTGGTTTGAAGACTTCCTAAGATCATGCTTACCATGTTTTCTGTTCCAAACCTTGCAATAATACCTGAAACTACCCAAAATTCAGATGAAAATAGGCAAGAACTCAACTGAGTTGTTAATTAGTCTTCAAACTAGGTTACATCAAATTTTTAGTTGTCAGGAATTAGGTTAAAATGGCTTAATTATGTTGGTTCTGAATGCCTTGTTTGATTTTCTATCATTAAACAAGGTTATATTGGGCCTTGTAACGTTGGAAAGTGGTCATATGGATCAAATGGTTGGGAAGGTCATCTTTCTCTGATCTTTTTCCTTGTCTACATTGCTTTTGTTCATGATGTTATACTCTTACTTCTTCCTATTTCAATTTACAAGGTTCCAATAGCTCATGGAGTTTTCATTTTTCTGGAACCTTAATGATAGGGAAGCTTCTGAGTTAATTTCTTTGTTGGCCTTTTATATTTAAAAAAAAAAAAACTCTTTTCCGGGCTATACTTGAGTCCTTTCAGTGTTCCACAGTTTCAGTGTTCCGGTGTTGTGGTTAGAAGGACTTGATCCTTGAATTCATTTGGCACTTTCGCTGTAAAATTTATCAGCATTTGATTCACTACCCCCCTGGTTAAGATTCAGAGACTAGCAATCATCTCTTTCTTGTCCTCCTTTTTGTAGAGCAAGGTTGCTTGGTAGCTTTGGAATAAGCTCTTTCTCTATTTTTGCGGTGCAGTAGGTATGTCTCTCTCTAGTCAAAGATATCTGCCACTGCACCCCGATTTTTACAAAGATAAGATTGTTTTCTTGTCCTTCTTGTGGGTTAAAAGTAGCTATTTATTTCGGGCTTTTTTTTTAATCTGACATCAATATGTAAAGGGATAGGAATTGGAGAGATGTCTTTCTTCTTCTTTTTCTTTGTTTGTCTTATAAGGATAGCTTAACCTCCGACTCAGTGCTTGTCTCTCTTCTACTGAAATCATCTTCTGTTTGCTGCTCATGCATTGAAATTGGATGGAGATCAATATCCAATCTGTTGAAACACTACTCCGCTGTATATAGTGATTGTCGAATAAAGTGACCAGCATGTCAGATGTACCAAGAAGTTGTATCGAAATGTGTTTGTGTAACGTCTTTTATCCAAAGATTTTCAAAAATTATATCATCTTTTGGCATCTGCAAAGAAACAGCGTGGATGGATTTCCTAGGAGGTTTGAAATCTTCAGGATCAATTATATTTAACATTATAGAGTTCTATTGAGGAACATTGGTTGTACTTATTTTAGCCTATATTGGTCGCACCTTATTTTGTAGTTGGATCTTTTTGCATTTTTCTAACATTGACTGCTATGCATAGGAAGGTGATCCCATGCTAACACATAGAGTCTGGGAGGCGATTGTAAAGGCTTTTGCAAGCCAAATGAAGTCTGCTTTCACTGCATCGAGTTTTGTTAAAGAGATTTTTACAATGGGATATCCAAAGCTTTACTCCATGATAGATAATCTCCTCGAAAGGATTTCACGTGACACAGATGTCAAAGGAGTGCTACCAGCTATTAATTCAGGAGGAAAAGACCAGATGGTTTCAGCTGTTGAAATATTCCAGACTGCATTCTTGGCTCTCTGCTTGAGTCGCCTTTCAGATCTAGTGAATTCTGTATTTCCAATGTCCAGCCGTGGAAGTGTTCCCTCCAAAGAACAAATATCAAGAATTATATCACGTATTCAGGAAGAGGTAGAAGCCGTTCAGGTGGATACACGCTTAACTCTTCTTGTTTTGCGAGAAATTGGCAAGGTCTTGCTTCTTCTTGCAGAACGAACTGAATACCAGGTGATTCAACACAAAAAAATATTGTTCTTGTATTTAAGTTGTTTTTCTATGCCCCTCTTTTTTTAATCAAAGAGTCTTTATTTAAAAAAATGTTTGGAGGAAAGATGTAGAAAGGAAGAGGGTAAGCAATTTCTCTAGGCAAAGCAAAAAAAGAAGAAAGCAAAGGCAAAAGGTGGAAACAGGTGCTTAATACAAAAGAGCTCTCAAGGCCCTCTGCTTGTCTTCCAAAGAGATTCCTTAGGAATAAACCATTATTTGAACATTAGAAAGAGGGCAAGAAAAACAATGTTGTCCCAAAGCAAGCCTCAAGTCCAAGCACTCCACTTTAGCCAAAAACACCAAATTGCTGCAAACATAGCACCCTGACATAATCACGTAAAACTTTGCTGCCTTTAATTCAGCCTAAACCCATAAACTCAAGATTCCTAAAATGCACAAAAAAAAAGGCATATTCCGAATGTAACTGGCTTATTGGTAATGTAGAAATAAGACTAAAACCCAATGTTGGTCCTTCATAGATAGGGTCATTATCCATTTGGTTCTCCTCAAAAAGAAAAAAAAAAAAATCCTAACAATTGAGTACGTTACACATGAAATTTGTGTCAATGTTGCCCTTTGGCTAACCCGGCACTAAATCCATCAATGGTTATGCTGACTTTTTAATGTCAAGAGATGAGTTGTTCTGCATGTGTAACATGTCTGCAAGTTGAGTGGGTGTGCTTTGTGATTTGCTGGAACTGACCTCCACTGCTGTCAACCTCCCGCTGATAGCATACCCAAGTGATGAGCATTATGGAGGGAGTTCGATGGTAGTGAGAGATAAGAAAGAAAGAGGGACCAACAGACCAAGAGCAAGGAAAATGTTGAGTGGTAGTGCAGTTCTGTGATGCTTCGTTCTTCACACCAGGAGAAAAGATTTGTTTTCACACACCAGTGAAGCTCTTAGGGATTACTTACAAAGAGGCATCTTTTTGTTCATAGAGGATAGAGGGGCAATGACTCAACTTGCAGAATGTGTTTTTCAAAGAGTAAAGAAGGAGATGCAGCTTAGTGTCGTTTTATTCATATAGGGAGGGTGACATGTTAAGCCTGCAAAACAACTCATCATTTAGCGTTTATAAGTCAGAATAACCATTAACAGATTGAGTGTTATGTTAACAGAAAAGCAACATTAACCCTTTGTCTTGCTATTAAATTTCTGTATCAAAAAATATAATAATAGATTTTGATTATATAAAAAAAAATTGTGTTGCAATTCCAATATGTATAGGGATTTGGCTGCCCTGCTACATTCCTAGTCTCTTTGTTTTGTTTTATTCTGTCCTGCTTTACCTTTTTTCAGCTCGAGGGTATCTTATCCTCACCCGTGGTGTACTTAATTCTTGTCTCCTTGATAATACTTCTTTCTCTATAAAAAAAGAAAAAAACTCTGTATTAAAAAAGTGTTGAATTTCAGCAGAAGGTAGTGGTTAACAAAGTGGTTTGTCCACCTTTTAGCTGAGGGATTGATGGTTTGCTAATAATTTAAGATATGCATGCTTATTGGCTCTGGTACCTGCAATGTCACAACCACTTTTGTTCTCATGGGGGAGGGCAATGATATTTTTCTTTCTACCTTTTTCCTTTCTCTTTATGGGTTTTATAATATCAAAGTTCTGTTGCTGTATGTTTTTTTTTTTTTTCTGGAACCTAAAAGTGCATGCTTTTCTTTCTTTTTTGTGTATGTGAGTTTTGTAATCTTTAGAAACCTAAAGGCGATTTTTTTCATAATAAGGACTGTTATGCTGGTACAAGCTCAATTTCTAATCTTTTAATTATTGAATTTCATTGTAATGGCAGATATCCACTGGTCCTGAATCACGTCAAGTAAGTGGTCCTGCAACACCAGCCCAGCTCAAGAACTTTACATTATGTCAGCATCTGCAGGATATTCATACACGGATATCATCTATGCTTACAGGAATGCCCAGTATTGCTGTAGATGTGTTGTCTGCATCATTAGGTGCAATATATGGTGTTGCCTGTGACTCAGTAACATCTTTATTCCAGGCAATGCTTGATCGTCTTGAATCTTGCATATTGCAAATACATGATCAGAACTTTGGAGTACTTGGTATGGATGCAGCTATGGACAGCAATGCATCGCCTTACATGGAGGAGCTGCAGAAGTGTATTCTTCATTTCCGGAGTGAGATGCTATCTAGGTTGTTGCCTTCCAGAAGTGTTACTTCTCCAGGGACAGAGAACATATGCACAAGGCTTGTCCAGAGTATGGCCTCACGTGTTCTAGTATTCTTCATCCGACATGCTTCTCTTGTCAGACCTCTTTCAGAATCTGGCAAGTTGAGGATGGCTAGGGATATGGCGGAATTGGAGTTAGCTGTAGGCCCAAATTTATTCCCAGTTGAGCAACTTGGTGCACCGTATCGAGCACTTAGAGCATTTCGTCCACTTATTTTCTTGGAAACATCCCAGCTTGCAGCATCTCCTCTTCTTCAAGATCTGCCACCAAATGTTATACTTCATCATTTGTATACCCGTGGTCCTGAGAAGAATTTGCAGTCACCGCTGCAAAGAAACAAACTAACGCCATTGCAGTATTCATTGTGGCTAGATTCTCAAGGGGAGGATCAGATCTGGAAGGGCATCAAAGCAACACTTGATGCTTATGCTGCAAATGTGAGGGCCAGGGGAGATAAGGAGTTTAGCCCTGTTTATCCTCTTATGCTTCAATTGGGTTCATCATTGACTCAAAAGATTGAGGCTTCCCAGAAGTCTTGATCTGTTAAACCATTTGTTATCTAGCAATTTAAACCACATCAGTGACTTCCCATCTCAGTTTGCTTCTTGAAAGTGTTGAAAAGCGTTTAGTTGCAGAATCATCAGGAGGATGCTAGTTCTGCTAGCAAGCTTGAGGTACAAAATTTTCAAATAATTTTATAGGTTATTATTTTTCTGTGGAATTACTGTTTTAGGCTATTCTCGAGTGTCATGATCGGTTGTTGTTATATTCAATGTAGAGAAATATAGCTTTTTTCTGGAAGACAGAAACAAATGCTGTAGTATAGTCCCCAAGATTAATGAACATCTAATCCATTGTTTCATCATGTCTTGTCTACAGTGTTATTTTCTGCAAATTTCTTTCATGTATAATAAACAACAGTATATTTCCAAATATTCTTCAATTTAATTCTCTCCAACAAGTTTGTAGCAGCTTCATGCACATCTTTTATTTTATTTGTGAGGTGAAATTGCATTAGAACACATGTAGGGACAATGTAGCTCCTTTCTGTCTTAAATAGCAAAACATAACAGCTTTTATGAGACTTGGCTTCCTATTATAGAAAGGATTTAATTTTGATCCACTATAATCTAATCAAATGTTGTCATACTATTAAAAGAATTTGACTTTTTAAGTAATTATTATTATAGTCAAACTCATTTAATGATTAGTTAACACATTATTGGATGATAGCGTATAACTTTTTACATATCAAAATCAAACTTTTATAGAAAATGATACACATAGATCGGTCTATGTATGCTTCCGCACTGCCTTTATGACATTGTATGATTACATAATGATTTTTTTTTCTTTTTTTGAACTTGAAAGATGATAATTACTATTTGAGGAGTAATGAGATTGAAGAGCAAAGAGAATGAGATAGATATGGAATTAGATTCCAATCCATCAAGTATGTTATCAGAGAATCTAGCCTATTATTTAACATCTGTTTTGTACATTGGTATGGAGATCCGAGATTGCATGCATATGTCACTAGAAGTCTAGAAGACCTTATTTTGATTTTTTTTTTCAAAGAAAAGATATATTTATCCTTTAGATACAATACATGATGTTAGATTATTAAAAGATACAGCCTTGACTTCTATCCCTCCCCCCCCCCCCCCCCACAAAAAAAAAAAAGATACAACCTTGACATGCCATTTTTATAAGATGGGCAAAATACACTGAAATGGTGCAGATTTTTGCCATGCAAATTGCATATACGATCCTTGATTAAATATTTAGTTCACGGGGATTGTTAGGTATTCGAGGATTGTTTCATTCTTTTTATATATATATATATATTGGTACTGTTGATGAGCATAAAAAAATTTTGAACTCCATTAAGTATAATCATCCATCAATAAATGTTTGATAACTAATCAAGTTATTGGTATTTAAAAAAAAAAAAACTTGAGTTGATGAGTGATCCTCTTAATTCACACCTCTTATAATTAAGCACTCATGTAAATAAATTTATTTTATTAATGTCTTTGCTCACTAATAATAAAAGATTTTTATATACACTTTGTGTAAGATAATACTTTTATATTATACGTATCACTCTTCGCATGCCACATTACTATGTTGATTATTCTTGTCTTGAACTTTAATCATCGCATTTATAATGATGACTAGCATAGCTCCAACGACATATATTGAGGGCTGTAGTATAAAAATATTATCTTACATAGGGTGTATATAAGAATTTCTGGTCTAATAATGAACGCAAATTAATTGAATGTTGAGGTTTTTTTTTTTTTTTTTGGTGAGAAGAATGTCAAGATTTTATGACAGCCTCAATTGCCAAGAATGCTACATTAGAGCAAAGAAGGCAAGTCTCTTTCTTATTTTTTCGTTATAATAGAGGTATAAGTGCTTAGGTAAGGAATAGAGATAAATGACTTAGTGAAGGATTGAATTTCCAGCACCATCATCATCATACTATAAAGACCGGCACCGGTGCCAAGTTCAGTGGTAAATTCTAGTCTCTCTACTCTAAGTAGGTGGGTTTCACATAAAAATTATGTGAGACATAATTGTGCTTTTAGAGATAATGTTTCCTATCAGATTAATAATAATTGAACCTTTTCACAAATTGTAGTCAAATCCTTTTTTCGGATGATATAATTTTGCCTATCGGTTTTAATAGATAGTGGTAAGTTGAAAGTTTTTATTTACAAAAATGTAAAAAATTTTAGTTAATACAGTCTTGAAAACTAGAACTAAAAGCCGTCTGTATCATTGTTAAAATTAAATGGCAGTTCGAGTCAGTGGCCTAATAATAAAGTTGGAAGCCTTGATATAGCTGTACCTGGGTTCGATCCCTCCGCGAAACCCCCTCGCCTAAGAAAAAAAAATGGCTATATATTTCATCACCCAAAAACAAAGACAAAAAGAAAATACCACTTCTATTCAGACTTTATCTTCAAAATCAAGGCATCATAAGGAAAGATACAGAACAAGAACAAAGGTTGGTCACGGGCTATGATTTTCATGGTGTCTAAAACATTTAAACTTTCAGTGCTTAATACTTTAGTTAATTTATTGAATCTTTAGAAAGCTGGAATCCCATTGTGGCAAGTTTTATCTATAATGTCAGAGGTTCAATTTTTTGCAGGAGAATACTTCGTAGAGAGGAACAACCTAAATACTTCAAGCAGAGATTTTTACATTTAAACGGTACGGGAATACCTAGTAAGAACCCAATGTAAGCCAAATGAATGCTGACAAACAGCGGAAGAATAATTATACTAACCTCTTGCCATAGCTATTGATCTTGATGAAGAATGGATATTTTCCCGAAAATCCTAGAGAGAACCTTCCAACTAATGAGCAACTCTACGTGATGAAAACAGGAATTGAATTGCCTTAGTCAAGGACCTTCTGACTGTTCACTTATATAGACATTTCTCCTATCAAAGAAGTCAATTTGATAGTTACTACCAAAGTCTCATATTTTAAGGGATATAGATACAGATATGAATAAGTGGGATAAAGGATCACTTCCTTGGACTTCATACGCTCCTTAATGGCTAAGTACTTAATGTCGATGTGTTTACTTCGACTTCTACTTTTATTATTCTTTGCCAAGAACACTACCACTGTATTATCACAATATATCCTTATTGGCTTTGAAATTGAATCAACAATTCGAAGCCCTGAGATGAAATTCCGTAGCCAGATATCCTGTAAAGTCGCCGCGAAACAAGAAATAAATTTAGCTTCCATAGTAGAAGTTGCAATCAATGTCTGTTTTGCACTTCTCCAGGATACAGCTCTATTAGCAAATATGAAGACATATCTTGATGTTGACTTGCGAGTGTCGACACAACCAGCCAAATCTGAATTTGAATACCTAACAATGTCCAAGTTGTCAATCCATCTATATGTAAGCATAAAAAGTGTTTAATACCTTGCAGGTACCTCATGACCTTTTTTGCAGCTCTCCAATGATCCATTCATGGATTACTTTGATATCTTCCCAACATTCCTACTACAATGCAATGTCTGGCATTGTGAAGACATGAACATACATTAAACTTCCAACTAACGAAGCATAAGGAATGTTTTCCATTTGTTTCCTTTCAAAAGTGTTTCTCGGGCATTGATCCAAACTAAATTTGTCTCCTTTCACAACGAGTGCTACATTGGGTGAATAATTTTTCATCTTAAATCTCTCGAGAACCTTATTGATATATGCTTCCTAAGACAGACCCAAAATACGTCTTCATCTTAAATCTCTCGAGAACCTTATTGATATATGCTTCCTAAGACAGACTCAAAATACGTCGAGATCTATCTCAATGAATCTTTATGCCAATAACATAAAATGCCTTATGCATATCCTTCATATCGAAATTTCGAGATAGAAATTATTTCACTTTGTGTAGTAACCCCATATCATTAGTTGCAAGCAAAATATCATCCACATATAAAACCAAAAAGATAATTTTACTCCCACTGACCTCATGGTATATACATTGATCCATAATGTTCTTAACAAATCCAAATGAAGAGATAACATTATGAAACTTTAGATACCACAGTCGGGAGGCTTATTTTAATCCATATATAGATTTTTTAAGCTTGCAAACTAAATGATCACCAGTATTTGAGACAAACCCCTCAGGTTGTTTCATATATAACTCTTCCTCAAGATCACCATTAAGAAAGGCTTTTTTCACATCCATTTGGTGTAACTCCAAGTCAAAATAGGCAACCAATGCCACGATGATGCCGAAGGAATCCTTTTAAGATACAAGACAATATGTCTCTCTATAATATTCTCCTTCCCTTTGAGTGAATCCTTTGGCAATAAGTCTTGCCTTGTTTCACTCAATGTTTCCTAATGAATCCTTTTTGGTCTTAAAGACCTATTTACAGCCTACGGCCTTAGCTCCATTAGGTAACTCTATATGGTCCCAAACTTGATTACTTGCCATAGAGTCCATTTCATGTTTCATGGTATTATACCATAGTTTGGATTTACTATAACTCATGGCTTGTGTAAACGTCATAGGGTCATCTTCTATACTAATGTCATAGTCAGATTCTTATAGGTACACCACATAGTCACTAGAATTGCAGCTTTCTTTGTTCTAGATGATCTCCTTAAAGTTGTATCACCAACCTTTTGCAGAGATTATTAAACAATAGGGTCTACAACTGGATCCACCTCCTCAAGAGGTTGTTGTTCAACTTGTTCAACTCGATCTGTATGAGTGTTATGAATAACAACTACTCTGTCACTAATTGTGAGAACATGATCATCCTCTATTATAATATTATGAGATTGTTTACTCCCACTAACCATATCATTTTCAAGAAACTTAGCATTTCTAGATTTTACAAACTTAGTAGTATGGGAAAGATAATAAAATCTATATCCCTTGGATTTTTTTGCATACCCAATAAAATATGCACTAATAGTCCTTGGATCCAACTTCCTTTCATGTGGATTATAAACCTGAACCTCAGCAGGACAACCCCAAATGCATACATGATTTAAACTCGTTATCCAACCTTTCCAAATTTCAAATGGAGTTTCAGAAACTGCCTTAGTTGGAACTCAGTTTAAACTATACACAGCTATTTTAAGGGTTTCTCTCTACAATAACGTAGGAAGTTTTGAGTTGCTTAGCATACTCCTTACAATATCCAATAATGTTCGGTTTCTTCTTTTTGCTATACCATTTTGGTTTGGTAAGCTAGGCATGGTATATTGAGCTATTATATCATGCTCTTGAAGAAACTTAGCAAATGGACCAGGCGCTTGTCCACTTCCCATGTACCTACTATAGTATTCTCCACCTCTATTAGACCTCATAATTTTAATATGTGTTCCACATTGATTTTCTACTTCTACTTTATAAATTTTGAAAGCATCTAGTACTTCATCCTCTTCATCCTTATTATCAAGCAAGTAGATGTACATATATCGTGAGTAGTCATCAACAAAGGAGATGAAGTATTTCTAACTGTTTGAGGTCATATCAAGAGAGCAAATATCAGTGTGAATTAATTCTAATATGTCAGAACTTCTTTTGGCACCTTTTTGTGACTTATTGGTTTACTTTTCTTTAATGCAATCCACACATGAATCAGAGTCAGTAAAGTTAAGAGATTCTAAAATCCTTTCCTTCACCAATCTTCTGATCCTTTCAATGGAGATGTGTCCCAATCTCCTATGCTACAAATTGAAAGAATTCTCATTCATAACACATCGCTTTATTCTAGTATTACCTTGCATAGTCTTTAAGTTATAATCATTATTGTTTCACAAATGAATTTTGAACAAACTATCATCCATTATACCATTTCCAACAATAATGGAATCCTTTATTATTCTGAAAGGAGTTCCAGAAAAATTAACAGGAAATTCCAAAGGTACAAGTCTAGAAACAGAAACTAAATTCCTAGAAAAACTTGGAATGTAAAAGGTTCGTTCTAAATCTAAAACAAAACCAGTACTTAAAACTAATCTAAAGGTTCCAACGACTTCCACACGTGAACTCATTCGATTTCCTGAATAGATGCATCGTTCACTCTCCGTCGGTTTTCTTTGATTTAAGAAGCCCTGCATGGTATTAAAAATATGGATTGTAGAACCAGAATCAATCCACCATGTGTTATGTGAAATATTTACCATATCAGATTCAAAACACACTAAAGTAATGAGATTACCTCTCTTCTCAAGTCAAACATTTCTTTTGAGGTATTCTTTCTTTATGTGTCCCTTCTTTTTACAGAAGTAATAACGAGACTCCTTTTTCTTAGGATAAATAAGAGGACTACCCTTCTTTTTACCCTTATGGACTCGCTTCTTACTCTTGTTTGTTGTAGCCAAAAGTGCAGTATCACCCATTTCTTGATTCAATCTTCCTCCTACACATATATGGTCAAAAGCTCATTAATTGACCACTTTTCCTTTTAAGTGTTGTAAGAGATTTTGAAAGGTCCATATTATGAAAGAAGTGAGGTGAGGATGAGTTGCATCAAGAAAGAGTCAACAACCTCAATATCTAAGGATTTTAGTTGAGCAACTATGTCTTTCATTTGCATTATATGCTCACGAACAGTCTTATTACCGTGAGTTTCATTGATGACAACTGTACGATTAGGGTGCTAGCAAGTGACTTATCTGAAGACTCAAATTGTTCATCTATAGCCTTCATATAATTCTTGACATTCTCGCATTTTGGTATGGACCCATGAACTAATGCGAGATTTGATAAAAATGATACCTAAGTGATTAGATTGCTCCCACTTTTCGTATAATGCTATCTCAGCTGGAGTGCTAGTATTAGTGAGTACAGGAGACTCATCCTTATGAAGATGATAGTCAAGGTACATACACCCTAAATGAAGAAGAATTTTCTCCTTCCAAGACTTATAGTTGTCTCCACTCAAGTAAGTAATTTTAGATGGATTTTCATATATCATTAAAGATGAAACAACTGCAAACAAATAAATAATTAAATGACCAATAATGCTTACAATAAAAAATTTAAGGCACATATCATCATGTATAAATTGTATGCTTACCAATGCAAGTCATACATAAATATGAATAGCATGTCATTAAAATTTCTCTGTGGGCAAAGGGTCTAACACACACAATAATTCACGATAACCTTTATGATAAAACTAAAACATATTCATACTTTTCAATACATATGGGCTACTTGGAAGATATAATAATTTTTCTATTCCACCCTGATTAAATATGTAAATACAATCATATTTAATTATAATTAATTATATTTATCCAAAATGTGATTTCCCTTATGTACAATTGTAACTAAGAATGCTGTGACTACTCCTCAGTTAAAATCAAAGTTTTGATCATGAATATAATTTAAAAATATTTAATTATAATTAATTATATTTAAACATATGTGATCTTCTTTAATAATTAAAGATGTTGTGGTTACACCTTAATTTAAAATCACTTAATATAATTTAATCACAATTAATTACCATAATGTGATCTTCCTTAATAATTAAGGATATTGTAATTACTCCTTAATTTACATATCACTTCATGTAATTTAATCACAATTGATTAATCATAATGTGATCTTCCTTATGTACACTATATTGAGGATGCTGTGGCTACTGCTTAATTAAAGTACATATCACTCAATCTCAATTAATTATAGTTATCTAAAATGTGACCTTACTGATATAATTAAGAATGTTGTAACTAATCCTTAATTGGGTAACTCAATATAATTAATTGGACTAATTAATAAGGTGGCTTAAAACTTTATAAAAGAATTGGGTCATAGATAAAAGCCCAAAACTTTATGCATGGTTTTTATGAGGTTTTATAATTCTAAAGACTGGTACACAGATTGTTCCTATCAAAGATAAGGACTCGATCTCATAACTTAACCGTGAAGATGTGTAAACCATTCACATTATGATAAGTCCATGAAATCGGTAACAATCCGATGGAGGAATACACGATTTCACGGAAAAGTAAGTCTTCACATGACACCGCAATTAACCTCCTATCTAACCTAGGCTTCTCTCATGCTCACATATAGAGCCAAAAAAAATGTGTGTAAGGATATGTATAATTCATTTATATATGAACTTTAAATAAATAAAAAATAAAATAACTCAGTATCATACAACACATTTTCAATATAGAACCACAAAAGAATCAATCATAAAAATTTGTTAAAACCATGATAACCAAACCACACTGATTCCATGCACATTTGTGGGATCATTTCCCTTTCTTCTCAACAACCACTGTATGTGAGAAGTTCAAAATCTAATGACAATGCCTCCATAGAAACTGATAAGGAAATTGCTCAATAGATTTTATTTTTTCAAAAATTTACATAACTGAATCTTTAAGAGACATATAAAATTATTTATTTTATAAGCATGCCTCAATTTTTTTTTAATTATAATTCCCCAATATATATCGAGAAAACGCAAGCCAATACGGAAACAAAGTTTCCAAGACATTGACGGAAGCATAACTTCACATATAAACATGGAAGCAAATTCAATATAACCAAATTATATAAACACGTATACATAGATATATGTTGACGGAGGCAGATCATCATGGAACACATATAAATTGACAGGATCGTAAGCAAATCAACTTCACATAACAAATTATATAAACACGCACATAGCAAGCCGTCAATTCATATATCAACAATATTAGTCTCCTATATATATTAATAGCCACACACACCACACACACACACACACACACACACACACACACACACACACACACACACACACACACACACACTTCAATATATATATATATATATATATATATATATAAATTATAATTGACGGAAGCAAATCATCTATTCATATGAATATATATAGCAAGCCGTCGGCATTAATTCATATGCATAACAAGTATATAACAAACCGTGAGCAGATTCCATATATTCAATTTATATTATCACACACACACACACACACACACACATATATATATATATATATGCGCAAACCGTCATATTATATATTCATATATATAAAACAAAACTTATATATAGACATGAAACAGAATCGTGACTACCAGGAGGAACCGTTCAACATATATCAATACATGAGTTTTCCGGAAATGATGATATAACATTAAATTATGTTTAACATATCAACATGTATTATTGACATACAAACATCGCCAGGCAGAGGTTATAATGCTCTGATACCACATGTAACCTAAATAAATGCTAACAAGTAGTGAAAGAATAATTATACTAACCTCCCGCCATAGCTATTAATCTTGATGAAGAATGGATACCTTTTCGAAAATTTTAGAGAGAGCTTTCCAACTAATGAACAATTCTACGTGATAAAAACATAAATTGAATTGTCTTAATCAGGAACTTTCTGTCTATTTACTTATATAGACATTCCTCCTATCAATAAAGTTAATTGGATAGTTATCACCAGAGCCTAATCTCATACTTTAAGGGATATGGATACATATATGAATAAGTGGGATAAAGAATGAGGATCATATGATTTGATTTTTAAAATAATTATTTAATAATAATAATAATAAAGATACATCCAACACCCAAAAATTATTGAATTATGAGCAAGATGTTCTTTCAACAATCTCAACTTCATTATTAAGTCTAGGCAATTAGGGATGCCTTTCAATTGAGCCATCGACAGCCAATGCCAAAACTATAGACTTTGATATGAGCATGATAGTGACATGGCGTGCGCGAGCATTCATACAGAGTAGTGATACAAAGAAAGAATGCTTCGTTTTCAAGCTGACATATGCATAACAAGCAATCATTCATTTCCACTATATTTTATAGTAGCAAGATACAGTAGATGAGGGTGCACTCAGCTTTCACCATATATTAAAAAAAAAAACAAAAACAAAAAACAAAGAAACTCTTGCAAGATATCTCTAGCTATCAAGTAGAAAGTCTATTAGAGTTCAGATATGATGTTCATACCCAAATATACAAGGTACCAACAATATTTCGGAAAAAGCTTTGAATCCATTAGGGTATTTTGAATAGAAGGGTTTGGAAGAAAAGGAAAAAGATGGTTGATTTTTTATTTTTAAATTAAAAAATTATAAAATATTTATAAAAATAAAAAAAATAAAGGATAAGGTTATTTGATATTATCTCATTTTACTTTTTTTATTTTAAAAAATTCTCAAATACATAGAATTTTCAATCAAAATGAAAAATTTATCCTCTCTTTCTTTTCCCTCCAAACTCTTCCATCCAAATATATCCTTAGTGTTTGGCAAAAAAAGAAAAACAAAAAGCATTAGCGAAAGGAGAGATTTAGCAGTAAGCGTTTGATCTATGTAACCTCATTGTATATCTAATTAATTTCTTTTGTCACTTTTTTTTATCCCTAACCTTGTTCTTCCAATTAAATATTGATAACTCAACAAGAAAATATATTTATGTCTTAATTAATATTAATTTTTTTAAAATTTAAATATTTTCTTATTTAGATATATCAATATTTAATTGAGGAGACATAAAAAGGGAATAAAAGATTTAAATCCCACTACACATATGCTGCTAGGACAGAAGATGAAGCAAATAATTAATAAATCTTGCATTATTTTATGTTACTTGTATAGTAAGCTGCGTGCCCTCAATGCCCTTCTACTTCTACGCTATCTACTTCTCCTGTTATAACAAGTTATTTTTATTCCTGAAAACCATCTTATTGAATTGACCGACATCCACATCTCCATGTAAATACAAAACTAAGCATTTTCTCTTTGGTTGGCCATAAAAATTTGACAGGGAAAGAGAATTAAAAATATTAGAGAGGTAGGCAGGTGGGCAAGGATTCTAATAAAAATGTTTTTTTTAATAGTTTAATTTTAATTCATTTTTCAAAAAAAGTCTATATACTATCATCAAATCATATGTGT
Source organism: Castanospermum australe (assembly GCA_019955255.1). Classification (NCBI taxonomy): domain Eukaryota; kingdom Viridiplantae; phylum Streptophyta; class Magnoliopsida; order Fabales; family Fabaceae; genus Castanospermum; species Castanospermum australe. The sequence continues at coordinate 557,499 of NSJW01000331.1, read as the reverse complement.
ATTAAAAATAATTTAATTATAATAATAATTACATTAATATGAAAACATAGGATTAAATGATAGTATAAAATATTTTATACTGATAATGAATTAAAATTAAATCATTTTTATAAATGAATGAATGAATATCATTTTCAGCATCTGATATTCCATGTCTTGCTGGTTGTGCACACATATCTTCTTCTCTAAATGAATATATTTATACATAGCTCCTTGAATCCTCCGAGAGGTGGGAGTTTTCCAAAGTGCCAGTTGTATAGAATAGACATAGAAATCATCATCATGGGAAAGAAAGCAAGTCAAGCATCACTGAAAATATCAAAGGACGAGAAACAACAATTCAAAAGCTTGATTAGGGTTTTGCGACCAAAGGTCTACATCACTGACAGCTCAAGCTTCAAGAAGCTAGTTCAAGAGCTAACTGGCAATGGAAGCCCTACCACTTTGTCTCCACCTCCTTTGGAACCCAAAGTGGTTGAGAATTGCCCCCTTATAGGAGGTGCAGCTGGGGCTCAGGGGGAACCTGAAACTAGTGCTGATGTTTCAGTTTCCACTGAAGCAACAAGCAACTCATCTGAGCTCTGCTATGCTGCACTGATGAATGAAGAATTTAATCAAGTTTGCAACCAGATGTGTTTAGAAGACACAGTCTTGGAAGACTCAGTGGAGAACCAATCTCTAGATCAGTTGTCGGCATATCAGAATCTTGAATCACTACTTTTTGATGTTGAGCCAAATCCCTTCTACAACTGCTATCCACGGATTGAGCAGCAAGAGATCAGCATATATGACTATGATGAGTGGTCAGGACTGCTATAAAAGTGTCTCTTTTCATGGCAGATCAAACCAAAAAGATTCGATGATGAGTTTTTGTTCAACATTATTATCTGCACACTAGTTTCATAACACCATTCTTACACCATTTCTTTTTTAAGTAATAAAACAAGATCAACAAAAATTCCGACACTCCCTCTCTGTGAAGAAATGGCGTAAGAAATGGCGTGAAGAAAATGGTATACAAAAAATCATCTTCCGTTTTTGTTAATGGTGTATAAGAAACATTTTCCGTTTTTGTTTCTTGATTTACTTTTCCTGTTTATGCCTTGTATAATGTGTAGAAGAAAATGTATTTATTCCTATGTGTATTCTTTTGTATATACTATATATTAGCCGATCCTTCTATATTTTGATGCATATGATTTTACTTTCTTTAATTGGCACTTGAGTTTGTTTTTCCACGGATTGATCTTCAGAGGGCCTAATTAACCATGCTCGGGTTAACCTATTAAGCAATGTGCTCCAATTTTCTGAAATGAAATTCATATTACCATTATTCTGATGATTGTCACTCTTTCGTATTCTAAATGATGTTCAGGAGATTAAATTCAACAATCATCATTTTTATTCTTCATTCATGCCAGCTTTGAGGTAGTTTGAACTTTGAACATAATCAGTGGTAGAGGGAAGGGAGGCTGGAGGAGTCTGCAATCCTCAAATTTTTCTTTAAAACTTTTAAAATTTCATATAATTGTATATTTGATCACGTGAGAAAGAAAGTAAAATTAGTCATTACTCTTCCAAGATAAAACTATGATACATAGTGAAAAATGACTAATTTTATATGATATTGTTGTACATTATGGATGACTTCTAAGTTCTAAGTTCTAACCATTTCCATCAAGCCAAACGCTTTTAAAAAAATTCCTTAATTTTGTGCTCACTTTTGATCATCTTAGATAAGACTCGTAGGAGTGCATATATCAACATATTAATGTCTACAAAATAAAACAGTATTTTTCAATATCACTTCATATAATGTTATTATAATGTAATATTAAATGTCATCTCATCAAATTTATCTGTAGTGGGTATTGAAATGATGTGAAGAAGATTAAGGATATGATGCCACACTCTTTAGTTTATACTTCTATCTTAAAAACGTTGATTTAGATTTGTGTAAGAAATCTAAAGGAGGCAGAAAGCAGACAAATAGTTGAATCATTGATAGCGTGCCTACAAAGTCCTTCTACCTCATATTCATTTTCCTTTTCTTTTTTCTCTCCCCTGCCTCCTTGAGGCCAGCAAAACACATAGCTATTCGTGCTATAATATTTTATGCAATTTCCACATCTAGAGGTGGCTTCATAAATTGACATCTATATAATTTACGTGCCAGTACAAACCTTGGGATATTTGTTAATGGGTATACTCTGAATGTGCATTATAAAGCAACAGCACATCATATAGAATGATGGGTGGGTAAATATCTTAAGACATTATTTTTACATAATACTAGCCACTTGGTAATTCAAGAGATTAGCTCATGATTAATGATGTGTACTTCCTATTTTGACTACTCGAGTTTGAATCTTAAGTTAGCGTTTGAGATTTGCTTTTAAAATCATTCAGATAGAGACTTAATCTCAATTAACATAAACACTTACCTGAAGATACCAAATGTTTAAGTGATTCAAGTTGAAGTCTACTTACATGTAAATAAAGTGTATAACAAGTAACGTGCAAATAACGTTGCTAATTTATTTATGGGATTCCAAGCTATTCTCTTAAAGGTTTTTTTTTTTTTTTGTCCAAGGAAGGTCTCATAGGTGAGATCTAGGGGTGAGCCCCTAGTGGGGCCCTCCCTCCAAGTAGCCTTGGGTCCCATTAGGGGAAGGAAAATAGGGGGGAGGAGCACCGAAGGGATTGAACCCCCTACTTCTTGTATCATAAGGGTGTGACCTAGGGGTGAGCCCCTAGTGGGGCCCTCCCTCCAAGTAGCCTTGGGTCCCATTAGGGGGAGGAAAATAGGCGGGAGGAGCACTGAAGGAATTGAACCCCCTACTTCTTGTATCAGAAGGGTGTCTATACCATTAGGCTACCAATTTGGAGGAGTACACTCTTAAAATTTTTTTAAAATGTAATATTGTATTAAAGAAAATAATTTTGCATTTTATTCTTAATACTTTTTTTTCTCACACCATTTGCAGATTGATTCTTGTAGGAGACCCACACGCATGATGTATCCATTGTGTAGGAACTAAACTAATTTCTTGTACAAAGATTAAAATGATATAAAATTTACAACCCAAAAAAAAATGATGTGTAAATACAAAAGGCTCTCTCTCCTCCAGAACATGAGAGAGTCTTGTTATGAATTATGAGAGAATGACACAAATTTTATTTTGAAGGGACTCACTGTTACTTGTGTAGGATCCACTAGTTTTATACAATAAACAGTTTGTGTTTTTCTCTCATAACAGGTCTTCTTGAGGAAAATGAGAGGATCCAAATCCAATATCAAATTGCTTGTACTAAAGATGTGTTCATTTATCACTTTAGCTACATTCCACTATTATTTTAAACCAGTTGTTTCATTTGTAATGACTATGATTTTAAAGTTTAAATCAGTTGTTTCATTTGTAATGATTGCCTCTCTTATGTACCGTGGAGCACTCAAAACTCACTGAATTTGTTATCAGAAGCAAATTCAATTGTCATTTGCTGGTTGCAGACATACATGCCTTTGAGTTCAGATTCTCTATTTTGGGACTCTCTCTAATGGACTGAAGAAATCATCCTTTTTCATCTCCTCCTCCCCCATGATGTTTTTAAGATATTCAATTATTAAACTCAAGGTTAGGAAGCTAAAAGTAGGAAGTATATATGATTAGATTTAGATCAGTGTTCGAGACACTAACAGTAAAATTAATTATAAAAGAATGACTTCACATATTCTCAGGTAAAATGATACAATTTGTTTAAAAAATATAAATAAAAAAAAGTTGACAAGATATATGAATAGAACCAAAAGTATTATTAAGAATGAAAACGAGTCATTTCGCAAACAATCAGAGTAAATCCATTGTTACTGAGGCTTTCCCTGTGTTACTTGCGAAGGAGTACCTGGATACAAAGATCTAAGCTGCCTGCTGATGAGTTTGCTATTGTGGATAGCCTGCTGAAGTTCTGCATCACTTGACCACCATTGTTCCAGGCCATGAGCCTCATGAAACTTCTGTTTTTCCTTGGTGACAACAAACAGCTTTGCTGCAACTTTCCCATTTGTAGGACCAATATTCTCCTTGTCAGCAGCATTCTTCTCTCCTGAACCATCAGGGTGAGTGTAAGAGCAACAGATATAGTCACTGTTGTTTACATACAGATGAGGAACCCATTTTCCTACCCCAAAACCACCATTCTTCAAGCCAGATAATCTAGGTATCCAACTCTTCAATCCTACACCCATTGTCTTGTCTCCATCACTGCTGACTTGAGCTTCACAACTTAAAGGAAGCATGGATTTAAGTCTCTTCCAGACAAATTCTGCCTTTTCTCCAATATTTCTGATACTCATGGCTAGTGAAACAGAAGGTGGATTAAATAAATGTGTCTCCACATAAATCCCTTCTTTTGCTAATGCCTTTCCCACCTGAAGAGCAAACCCAGCCCCCAAGGAATGCCCTGCAATACACACATTACTGCTTCCATATGTATCAGAAACTTGATTTTAGTACCTTCAAAGCTACTTTAAACCTTACAGAGCCCTTCAAGCTTTCCCAAGCAAGAAAACGGAGATCATCTTCAATATCTCTCCGCATTGTAGGGCTTTTGAGTAATGTTCCTCTGAGTGCTAAAACAGCTCTGGGGGCACCACTAGGTCTAATTAGTACAAAGTCAGCCAATGCTGCAGATCGATCCCATTCAAGTACTGCACCAAAAATTGATCCATCTCTTTCATCAATCAATGTTTGTGTGAGTTTGTACTTGAAGGGGATCAACCAATTTGGAGCTAGAGCGTTTTCTTTTGCTCGGTTCTCCTGTCTATCAAGTTCAAGCAAATAAACTGCCTGTATAAAGCATGCAATGACAGCTCTTTTATAATTTGCATCCTTCCTGTATACAACAAAAAATTTATCAGTATAGACATACATTGAAAGAATGTATGAAGTGTCCCAAAACTGGATGTTTTTCCATCAGGTTCAAAATGGCAAATGAAGGAGTAAGGCTGTAAGGGCTCTTGCTAGAGTCCATGGCAACATAATACTCTCAGGTTGACATGCATAGGGGTTATAAAAAAGAGATACAAAAACGTTTCATATGAGAACACATTTCAGTGGCCTATGAACAAATAGAGATATAAAAACAATGTTTCACATGAAGTCCTCCTCGTCAGATGGGTTGAAAATTGACTAAAACTCAGCATGAGTTGAAAATTATACGTCTATATCAACAAAAAAAAAGCCACTCCTGGATTATGCAACATAGAGCACCTCTTTCAAAATTTTTCATATGACTGTAACAGGCATGATCAACATGATATAGAATGCAAACATATGCTCATCAATAAAGCTGATAAATATTATATGAACCAACACCTAGCCAATAAAATGTCAGATATTCAAGTATAGTTGATTTAAAGCATCAAAAGAAACAATATCTGAAAGAGTTATACTATCTTTGATTGCTTAAAAATTATATTCTGTTTATTCAGAATTTCCTCAACTACCATTCCTAAATACCCAAATTAATTGATTCAAAATATTCTTTAATGTCAGGCCATTGTAATTATTTCAAACAAAACTATCGATTGGGGGCATCGAAATTCAGAAAAACACTAATTACAAGCAAAAATTTAATTTTTAGGTAGGGGACTGTATGAATGATCAAAATTTTTCAAAGGTTATCAATGTTAAAGGAAAGTGATAGACACAGCCCCATGACTAAGGTGTACTGTGGGGAAAAGGGAATGGCAGCAGGGAATAGGGGACGTGTGCGGGCAGGTGGGAAAGGTGTGTGCATTTGTGGATTTGCCTTGTAATAACCTGCAAAAGTGGCAAGTGGGGCAGAGGGCAGAATGGGGTAGCGGGAATGGAATAAGAGGAGAAGAGAGAAGAGAGAGGGGATAGGCAGCCATTGAGGGAGGATTTGGGGTTTTTGAGCAGGGAGGAAGGCAGACCCCTCAAAGAGTCTGCACTATCTTCATTTTATCTGATCTTAATTTCTATGTTCCTATCAGAAAGAGTAGCAAAATCCATACAATAAAAGATCCATGTTATAAATCAAAATTAAAACTTACATGAAAACAGCTACCCACAAAAAAAGAAAAAGAAAAAAAAAAAAGACTGCTATAGTAGTCCAATCAGTAGAACGGATTTTAATTTAAGAAAATGGAAACACTTTCTTTTCTTTACTTGGTATTCATAGCTCTGACTATCCTTAGCCAGGTGACGCAAGTAAAGCTAATACATAATTCGAAGTCCACTAGTTAAATCTTTGTCGTAGCCAAATCCAAGTAGACAATAATCATATTGATATTACTTCCTGATAATAGTTAAGGAAATGCTGTAAATCAGGGGTCCCCAAAATTCTATTCCAAACGATTAATAAATAAAGCAACAAAGAAATTGGGTATCAGAATGGAGATTCCAACAGATAGATATAACAATTCAACAATTACCAAAATTAGACCTTCGAATTAAGAAGGTAATCCCTGATTAACAGCACAAAACCAAAACCCATAAGGCAACTAAATGATTGTATGTAAGGAAACTAAAAGAAGATACATATCATTGACCTCTGCAGTTTTGGAAAGCCAGTTCAACACATTTTATTCATACTTCATAATTTCAAATGCACCCCACCAAAAATTGAAAAAAAAAAAAAAAGGAGGTTCAATCCGACGCGAATAGATGAACCCAGACCTGTGATTGAAGCCACCATCTAATTCTATCATTTAGATCTCTAAAATCCTACCAACCCATCTCTAATTTATTATGATAGACAAAACCCAGATGATAAATTTTTCTTCTTTTTTTTTCCTTTTCCTCAAAGTCCTTCAGTCAGAAACAGTAAATTTCAAATTCTCCGTAAACCCATTTTGTAAAGGTTGCAACTTCATGCTTATATGTTAAAACCCATTCTGCTAACATCTTCATCAGAACACTGATATTGCTCTGTCTCTACACTTCAAAAACCAGAAGCAAACTTTTTACACCAAGCTCAAGCATTAACACAGTGTGGCCAAGAAATCATCAAACCCAGGAGTCAAAAGACTGAATTCATCTCAGATTCGCTCAGATTAAGGCAAGAATTGAAATGGGTACTGACCAGCTAGAATTGATAAGGTCCCTCCAATTAAGGGTAGTCAAATTGCGAGGGCCAGAGACATGAAACGCGTAAGGGTGAGCTTCTTCTTGAACCTGCTCTTCTTCTTTGCTTACTTGGTTTGTTGTTTGCATGGTGTTGCTGCAGAGAAGAGGACAGTGTCTGTGTGCAGTGGCTGTATGGAATGGAAAGGTGGTGGCTTTCCTTTGTGGGAGCTTGTTGCTTTGGCATCTTATTCGACGAGGCTCCTTTTCTTAAAGAATAAAGGAAAACAGTTCAGAATTCAGATCCCCTATGTTAACGGTCATATTTCCTTAAGGCTTCCGTTTTCCTTTTTTTTTTTTCGAACACAATGACCAAAATGATCCTTTTTCTTTTTTTTTTAATTTCACTTATTTTTTTTTAGTTTTTTCCAGTTTAGAAGTAATCATTTTTTTTTTAAATTTTGGTGGATCTTTAGGTTAGATGAGCTTATTTTAAGATGAGACGTGATTCACAATTAGAAAAAAGTTTAACATAATTTGGTCAAATTTTACAAGATTCGTGGATGTTTATTGGATAAGATTAAAAGTAAATTATTAAAACTCTCTTTTTATTTATTTATTTTTTCATAAAAAAATTTTAATTTTCAAAACTTACACAAATATTTTTTCTTGATATATGAATTTTTTAAAATATTTAAAAAAATATGTGTAAATTTTAAATATTGATAAGTTTTCATTAAAATAAATAAATATAGAGAATATTGAAATAATTTACTTTAAGATCAAATAATAAAAATTACTTATTTATTCAATAGCCAATAAATATATTAACTAGTTCTATTAAAATAATTCTAATCATCTAACAATTGTTTTTTGGTTAAGCTACTCTATTATAATAAGCAACTTTCAAAATTTGTACAAGTTATTTTAAACTTGTTTTTATAAGCTATAAACTTATGCAAATAAGTCGTTGCAATAGCTGGAAAACAATATAACTTGTAGTTGTGTTTATAATGTTTCTAATTATTTAACCTAAATTAATTATGCCCATATTTTTCACATAAGTACTTCTTAGAGTATATATTAAACATTCTTCAGCTTATTTCATAAAGAACTTATGAAAATAGTCTTTATTTTATAAAAATTAGAAACGAATTTACCCAAAAAAAATTAGAAATGATTATTTATGCAATTTTTTAATAAAATTCATTCTTAAATTTTTAACTATAATTGGCAGTAAAATAACCTTAAAAATAGAAGTGTCAATTTGAATTTGGATTTAATTGAATTGAAGATTATAAGTTTTCAAATCGAGCCAATATTCTAAGCTTTTTTTTTTCCTACCCTAAAGACGAATTTAGTTATATAAGTGAGAGAAAAAGACGGTTTAAATTAGCATGATATTAAATAATTTTAATTAAGATTATGCAAAAATTTAAACATATGATAAATTAATTTAGTTAAAACTTTATTTATTATAAACTAATTTTTTTATTCAAACTTATGATTAACTGTACGTAAATTATTAGTTAGGTTAATTGTTTATGTAATTAAAATTTTTGCATAATTTTAATTAAAATTATTGAGTGACACTCCTTAACTAAATTGTCAATTTTCCCTTTAAGTGACAGTGATGATGACTTTTGGGAGCTTTAGCTGTCAACAATCGTGCCGGTAGGGTCGCAGCAATTGGAGAAAGCTTCAAATCTGACCGTGGAATAATGAACAGAGGGAGCCCCAGTGTATACACTTTTTTCAATTCACTTTCGGAAATTGGAGTTACATAGGAGGATTCTTCTGCTGGTGTGCCAACAATTCCCAACCCCTCTTTGGGTTGTGTTTTTTTTTTTTTTTCTTTTGGATTGATTTCAAATGTGGGTTTGAGGGGATAAACATGAATAAGAATTTCCATATTAGCTGTCATAATACAGGGTAAACTTTTCCACTTTTAGATTATTGGCACAAGGATTAATTGAGACACCCATTAGTGTTTTCTTCCAACTAGTGAATTTCTTTGCTTTCTTTTGTTAATCTCATTGGCCTATCAGTTGGCCATTTAGTGATATGTGTAATGTGTAAGCAAAAACAATAATGCATTTAGATTCTGTCAGTCAAAGTTAACAAAACATTTTTAAGGGCAGAAATGCACAAAAGGGGAAAAATTTGTCAGTTGTATTTTAATAATTCTTACTCAGTTGTTGTCTGTGAGAATCCACATGACTACTTTCTGAATAGAAGGAGAAAAATGAATCTAAACTTCAATAAATTTTGAATCTTTTGCAGGAAATATAATGCTTCTCGTTTTCAGTGAGAGGATAAAAAAATAAATAAATAATGGGAAAAAGGAAAAGGAGTTCGGGTACATCAAAGATAGCTTCTTTACTGCACCATGCTTCAAACTTTATTTTATTGTTTCATCATATTAGTCTAAGAAATTTCTATGCTTCTAGTTACTCCACTATGGTCTTGTAAATATCTTAGATGGCCTTGTTCAAGCCTTATCAGAAGAAATCTCTGACATGCTTTTGGGACTTTTATTGTTAGGATCTTTATCTTCAGCTGGATATTTTGGAGTAACTAACATCTACTAGCTCACCCATCAATGTTATGTATGTTAACATCTCCTTCTCTTTAAATCAATGATATGATATGTGTAGGGTAGAAAACTTAATTTGTCCTCTGGTTTTATAATGCTTTATCCCTGTGAAACATTCATTACCTGTTTTGTTGTTAGTTTAAGTGAAATATGCAAAAATATATACACATTCCTGGAGAAGGTACATGTTCTGGTATTGTTGATAAAAATCTTGAAGGAAAAAGTTGAAGAACAAGGGCATTACCTGGAAATCATTAAGTGTGGGAGATGACTTTGAAGCAACCTATAACTTTCTTGATGCACATAAGAAACATCTGCACCCCATCATAACTACATAGTGTATAGAATGTATCTCTATGTTACGCATGTATCACTTCTGATATGCATGTCTGTGTCAATGATGTAAGAGATAAAAACAAATGTCTTCATTAAAGGCATAGAAATTTTATAACCATCTCTCTTTATAACCTCTTTCTCAGATTTGGTTCTTCTTCTTTCTTTAGTTTTGGGGAAAAGGATAACAACTATGAGGACATTTATGATTTCTAGGTTATGAAAGTGATGACACCTCTCGTAAACTTACAATCTGTGAGCAGCTTGCCCTGTTAAATGGAGACACAGATGATGATTTCAGCATAACCATAGGTAAAGCTTGAAGAAGGTGATCGCCAAGTTCTTAACCATTTCACAAGCTTACCTAAAGGAAGTGTCTCAAAGGAATGATTCAGTATTTCTTTGCCAACATAGGAGCATTTGTGATTCTTCCACCTCTTATGATACTAGGAATTGCTCTATAACTGCTATGTATACTGCTTTTTCCATGATATATGCATGATATTTAATGACACATTAGAATTTCTTAGTTTATTACTTATTTTCCCCCTTTTTAGTGCTATGGTGTTTGTCTTTTCTCTTTTGGTTAGAAAGCGGAACAATTTTGTTTGAAGAGGTCTTAGGAGATAATACAATACTTGTACATATTCCCAACCCCCCCCCCCCGGGGTTTCACTTTCACTTTCTCATTTACCACAGAATTTATCACAATTCATAAGGATTTATGAATATCATCTTCTTTTCATGTTTGTAATAGAATGCTAAGTGAGGATTTTTTGTTGATAGAAATCTCTATCAAGGTTTAATTTCTGGTACTTAATTTGATTACTAGCAAATTCTTTTTATGTAACTAAAAAAAAAAGTTTTTCCATTATGATGCATAGATACAGGTATGAGTATCGGATATGATACTAGTACGACACAAAAATACATCATTTCTTAAAAAAATAAGATATAAGTACGGCAAAATATGACAAACATATATATTAAAAATTATATATGTCATTTTATAAAACCTCAAGAAACATATAAAACCATCATAAGTTATCATAAATAACAAAAAAATAGTTGGGAAATTCCATAATTGAGGGGAAAAAGTAGAAAAAAAGTTTTTTTTTAGCATTAGTCATTATAGACACAATAGAAAATTAAGATTTATCAAATTCTTATGAGATCTCACATGTATTGGCACAAAAATTCAAAAATTAAAAATAAAAATATATAAATGAAGGCTAACGGTATCCGATAGTGTTGAGAAGTATCTAATATAGTATTCATTATGGGTAGGTATGTATCCAACATTGGTATAGCAGATACTTAAAAATATCGGTGCTTCCTTCTTTTTCCATTATTTACAACTGACACATCATCCCAATCAGCTTGGTTATAATCGTTGTAAAAATATTTCATATTGAAAGCTAAAGCTCCATTTGAAACGTCGCCAAACGATGGAAAAATCATTCTGAATAGTATATCCAAGATTCTCATTTTCAAATCAGTTCTGGGATGCTGTTCAAAAAATTAGGTGAAGTTAGTAGGACTAGGATCAAACTGGAGCAATTCCACACTACCATAGAATTCTATAGTATATACTTCCTTGCAGATATGTTATGTTCTGCAGATAGGATCAAATACTTTTCCATATGATTGCTAGGAGGATATACAATAAACAATTTATAATGAGACTTGGGTTTCTCTAGCTGCAAACATTAATCAAAACTGTTGACTAAAGTTGAATAGTTTTTTTTTTTTCTAATGAGTGGAGTATATCATATTTTCTTAGATTCAGACTTTTGATAGACTTTTTTTACTTAGAAGGTGCCCATGGTTGACATTGCTATTGTGATTAAAGTTGTAAAGTAGGACCCATATCAGACCCACTGCAAGGCACATATCTCTCCAACAATACTTATGTAAGTATTTACCTATGCACGAATGCCTCATTGATGATCCACAAAAATTATAGAGGGTTTATTCATTGGTTTGTAGTTAAGCTGTTGCAGCTATGAAACATCTTACAAAGATGAAGGCAAATTTGATATAAATAGTACTTCACCAAGCTTTGTAGAGGTGAAAACTTGAAACAGAAGATTGAAAACAATCTTTCTCTCTCTCTTGCCAATAAAATTTCCTTTGAAGATACAACAGTTTTTTAATTTTGAGCATCTTGGGAAGGGAGCTTAAAAAATTGACATGAGAACAATACATACTGTAATTTAGTTACATTTAAAATTTAAGAACCAGAAGGAGGCAGAGTTCATAAACAGCAAGGTTGCAGCCAAACAAGGCTTGTCAATATCACATATTCTGGAATGTAACCTCAAGTTTTGGTTTTTATGGCTGGTTGAAAGCAATATTAGTAAGTGATCATTGAGGTTGAAGGGAAAACCATATGATTTCAAGTTACACTAAAAATGGCTTCAGATTCACTATTTATTCACTTCTTTTTACTGCAGTTCTCAACTAATGCTGTAGTTCCCGGGGCAAAGAGAGAAGCAGCAGCTAAATTTTCAAATACAATTTGTTTCACCAAATTCATATATTCAAACACAACCACAACTTACTTGGCTTTGGTTGCTCTTTTTACTTTTCGCTGCATCTTCATGGACCTAAACTTGGTACTAGTCAGCTATGCATATATTGGATATTTAACTTCATTTTGCTGATCAACATGAAATTATTATTATTTTTTTTTGCATGATGAAAAGGGAAGAAATGATAGTTTTTTAAGTTCTTAAATTTTGCATCCAAACAGACAAAATATTTAAGTCACTAATGTGCAACTTACTATCTTTGAATGGCTGTGCCTTTTCTGAAAAAGACAGAATTTATATCTTATCTCAGTATCTCACTGCAAGAAATTCACATCCATCAGTACTCTACAATGTTTGAAACACCTGTATCCTATGCAGAAGTCATGGTCAATCATAATAGGTATTGGTTCATCTTCCTCAACAAGACTCAGCCTTTGATATCTTCTCCTTGTCATCTGAATGAAGTTCTTGACAAGTGGGAGTCAGTGGTTCATTGCCCAAAATCACTCCTTGGTTTTTTATGTAGACCCATTTTTCTTGAAAAAGGTAGAAAAAAACAATAAAAGATATCTGAATAGTGAAAAGTATATTCCAAATTCTTATGCCTTTTGATGTTTTTTCTTGGTAGGCTTGTAAACCAATATATACATTCAGGACACCCAGGAATGACACTGCAGTTCCAATTATCCAGTGTGCAAAGAACCACACCCTTCTTCTTTTGGATCCCCTGTGCAGGAAAAGAAAATAATTGTATCCTATTCATCATGTTCCATAAACAGAAAATTGAAACTTCAAAAAATACATGAGAAATTGATATAAATTTAAAAATTGAACAGGAATTTAGCTCAACAAGGATAAATGACCTGATCCAATAAAATCCTGTAGATACATATTTTCTTTATAAAAGGCAATTCATCGGTTTACCTTTGGGGTCGAAAAATACCAACTAGGACTTGCAGCCAGATAATACCATATAATGCCACCCCTAATCTTTGATGATTATTGTTGAAGGAGTTGTTGAAATCTTTTATGGACATGATGGCTCCTGCTGTAGCAAGAAGTACAGCAAGCTTCTGTTGAACAGAAATTCAAAAGAAGTATATATATATACATATATATGTGTGTTAAAAAGGCAAGTCATCAATGAAATAAAGCTTTTAAAAAGTTAGTTATATTTCTGTTAATAATGGGCTTAGATTCACTTCTGGCCTTCAATTGAACTTGAACTGATACTTGGTTTGTACCACAGCCAACAGCATAATTTTGTTGTTCTCTTCACATGCTCTATTCCAAAAATGAGATGGAGAAAGCTTGGAATCTCTAATAACATAGAAAATTATTTATTAAAATGCCTTTCTTGTTCTCAAAGTATTCATTATAGTCCTTGAGAATAAACAAGGAGGCAGATTAGGCAATAGCCCTCACTTGATCTTAGTAGTAACTAACAAGCTTCTGGCTAAATAAAATAACTGGAAATATGGAATCTTCCCTCTCTCATCTTCCTTTCACCATCATTAAAAGTTAATCAGTGGGACAATCTGAGCCAATTAAACTAATTTAAAACCATAAATACTTGTTTTTTTTCCTCTATAGATATTGGCTGTCAAGTAAAGGGGAAAGAAACTAGTAGAGTACACAAAATATTCTTACATCTGATTAAGAATTATGATGTAACAGAGGCTGAATACACTAACCTGCAAAATTGCATGAACATAGAATATAATTCTAAGCCTTCTTTGATTCTTCTGTGTGTTTGACAGTCTAATTGCTAGTATACCAACGGGCATCAAGAACCCCATTGAAGCCCACAGGAGAAAGCCATGTAATACAATTTCGAACTGAAGTCTAGGATCCATCTTCATATATAAAACAACCACAAAAGAAGTTAGCTTCACAGACAAAACTCCTTTTTTTAATAAATAGAGGATCATAAGAATAGAAATTTAGGCAAGGGGAAGAATGAACAGATGATGCTATTGCTGCCAACTTGATTGATCAAAATTAAGAAGAATATGCAGCAGGAATGGAATACCTTAATATTGCTGTCTTTGTTGCTTGAATGACTGCCTGTAATTTTATTGTGCTCTTGGGATGAGCTAACAAGGGGGGAAAAGATAAAGACAAGACTTGCTTGAAAGAGGAAAGCAATGAGCTTTTGCTGAACTCCCATTATTCCTTCTTTTGTTGAAAAATATGAACCCTGGCCAACTCAATCCCCAATGCTAGTGAAGATTTAAGGCAGCAAAACTCGGGCATTCCTAAAGTTGAATGTGCATTCCCAAGGCTTGCCAAGGTACTTATCCTTTTCTCTCTGTCTTCTGCTCAATCTATGTGAGGATTCTGACCACTCTTATCTTCCCTGTCAAATAGCACAACTGAACAGTTGTCACCAATTCAGGAAAGAATCAGATCAACTTTGAGTTAAGAGGGAACTCATCAGTAAGCCAAGGAGAGACAGAGTTTAACCTTCCTAAGTATACATTTCAGCTTAAAGCGAGATTCTTTGAATGTAATAGGCTAATAACAGTGGTTGTTGCATGGAAATTGATGCCTAGTCCAGACGTTCTTATAAATAAATGGAAGTGGGGGATATAGCATGAAATGATATTTCAAACTTGTGGGGTTCACTTTTACAGGCTTTTTGAGTTTATGGAGGATAATGTGGACTTTCAGAGCAAAAGCATGTCAGATTTCAATGGAGGCTTAAATATATACAGAGAAAGACAAGGTGGGTCGTGGTAGATTTCCCTGGTAAACATTATCTTCTGCTTCCCACTACTGAATACAAATAATTTCAACATGCTTGAACACAATCGTTCACCAACCAAATACAGAGGCAATACAATACAGAACTTTACGATTGAAAGTGGGTCAATAAAATCAGATTCTAGAAAGATTTTCTCCTTTTGGAAAAAAAACATCACCGCTTTCATTTGAACACAACATTCTACTTCTAGTTTCACATCAAATCATATTCTTTTCATGTTGCTTTGTGGTTGATGTATTCCAAGAATCTTAAAAGACCCAGTATCAGATAAGTAAACTAATCTGTATCAAGGAAACTATTATCAGGTACGCTTTCTTTGTTGGTGTTACTATACTGATTACACTGACATTTCACACTATGTTAAATTTTGAGTAAAACTACTGAATAGTATCCTGCTAATTATTATCAGATCTGCGAATAGAAGGTCTTCAATATTCTTTTTCCTATATTTTATTATATGAGTGTCTCTGCATGGCACCGGCAGGGGACAAAAATTATAGTCAACAGTGACCTTAAGCGAACCTTATATGTAATATTAGGATTCAAATCCTTGAATTTTGAACAAAGCTTTATCTAAACATTACCCCTAACTTAAAAGTTAATCTCATAGCTATCTCTGGTTAAAGACCAAAAAAGTGACAAAAATTATTTCATAGGGTATGAAAAATAGAGCAGATAGCCATCACTTACCTATGTATTATTGTGAGTTCCAAGTATATATCTCCCACTTGTACCAATAAAAAAATATGTTACTGCCCATGTCAGTCTGTGTGCTTGTGTGATGATTCATGATCATGTACAGATTCAAGACACTGAAAGATAAAGCATTTGTCTATTGTATGTTATTATGATAATAATGTATACTTGACTGATGCCTAATTAACAATCTAAATTACCTTACATTGATTTCTTAAAAAATTTAAAAAAATGCTATGTACTCTATTTTTACCATTGCAATTATAGGCAACTGTGTAGTAATTTCATAGAAAAAGGTCGATGAATCTCTCAGAACAGTTAGGAGAGGTGGTACAAAAAAATTTTCTTTTAAATTTTTCAAGATATCGCCACACTCTTTGGGTGTGACACGAAACTACTCACTTAGAATACAGAAAGATACAGTTAGGTCCTCCCCACAAATAAGATCTCCAGATCTTGAACTTTTGTCCTGTCCGATCTTAAGAAGGCTATTTGCTTATTGTCACATCCAACCTATTGTGAGTAGAGTTGCTAACAATTTAAATCATAAAAAAAAAAATTAAATAGAATTTAATAATAGTTAATGTAATGTAATAAATTTATTAGTTAAAAGTGTAAACATATCAATACTCTGAAATTTTTTTTTGAATAAATATAAAGTCATTCAAAGCCAGTGGAGCCACCAGTGTAATTGTGCATGTTGCAGAATGTTGAATGCATGAATTTCGCATAAAACAATTTTCTTTTTTTTTGGGATAAGAAAACAATATCTCTTTTTTTAATTTTTTGGAGTATTCTTTTACTCACTGGGTGAGAGACTAATCTCTTATGATATTGTAAAGCATCGAAATGGGCCTCCTCTCAATAATATTTGCTCTATACAGAATGGAACATTTACCATTAAAGTCGATCTTTAAATAATCTAAACTTCTTTCATTCGGACAAAAAACATTATCCTTTTCAAAAAAGTAAGATTCCTCCTCAATTTTATTAAAATAATCAAATAAATTTTTAAATGTGGGTAATAAATCCTTACATCTTTTGATACTTACAAATAAGTCATTCATCGCACCTACAAAAGAAAAGTTATTCGTCACATGACTTGGACATATTTATTAATACATGTGATAATTTTTTATTTGTTCATATCATTTTTTAAAAAGCTTTTTTTTTTAAATTTGATTTTCCTTTTTAATATTATTTCATTTTTAAAAAATGATTTTTTTAATGTTTCAAAAAGAAATAATATGAACAAATCAACACGTGGCGAACGATATCATTTAACTAATGAAATAAAATGGTTTGTTTTCAAAATTTAAAAAATTAAATTGATATCTCATCCAAATTCCAAAATACTCAAATAACGGAATAAAATTTAAGGATTAGGTATAATTTCTTGTTTTAGTGGCGATAACATTTTTTATATCTAAATGATGTTTCCTTTTTTTATTTTTCCTGTTCTCTCTGCCTAAATTTTATAAGAGAATTTATATATATATATATATATGTATGTGAATAAGGAGTATTTATAGGATTTAATTTATTTAAACTATCTCATAGATATAATTTTTTTTTATTGAAAGTAATAATAGCTTGGCACTCCAAAACAGAGAATATCTTTATATCACACTAATCACAACATGTGATGTCTCACTTTCCTGTGTGCGCTGAGAACTTATGTACTGAAAACTGGACCAGACCGGCTGGTTCAATCGGTCGGACCGGGAACCGATCCCCTCACCGATTTAGGCGACCTCCCAGAACCGGTAAGGTCAAAAACTAGTGAACTAGTTCCAAACCAGCACTGGTCCGTGTGATTAACAATTCTGACCTTTTTTTTTTGAATTGATACTAAGTGAAACGACGTCGTTTTGGTGGTCACTGAACCGAGCAAAATTCTCTCCAGCTGGATTTGAACCTGGGTCGTGGGCAGTAAGACAAACTTCTCTACCACTAAACTAGGTGAATTCTCATTATATTAGGTGCCTTATTATATATTTAATATTTACAGGTTGGCCAGTTCAGAATTTGGTAAATACATAAACACCAAAAGTTTCATTGCAGGATTCGAACTCGAGCTCCCTCAATCATGCCCAAGCTGAGGACCACTTGACCAACTAAGCTACTTAGTTATAATGCTCCCATTCTTTATTATATACTATACAAATTTCTTTTTTAAAGCTGAAATGTTTCAAACTAGGTACAGGCCAATTGACCAATACTTGAGAAATCTCATTTATTCGCTAGAGAGAGAAGACACATTACTCTTTTTTAAAATGTCGCCTATCAGTAAAAACTCTATTCTAAAATTGAGAGAGATTGGTTACCTTACAACGATGGATCGAATATATGCTTTTCTGAAAATGATAAAGTTATTTTACTCCGTATCATTACTTATCAATTACTTAGTTTATATCATATATTGTATATATACACACTAAAATTTTATTAAATTAAAAAATAAAATTATTTTAACATATTAAATATAAATAAATAGATTTATAATAAAATATATTTATTAAAAAATAATAATTTTATATTTAATAAATCTTTATGACATGAAAAAAATAAAATTAAAATAACATAAATTTTTATAAATAAAAATAATATAAATAATAAATAAATAATATATATATATATAATTATTAATTAATATATATATTAAAATTTTAATATATAAAATATAAATATAAATATATATTTAATTATATTTTAATTCAATTATAATTAAACTATTAAACTTTAAATTAATACCTCACCTCTTTAATGACCCATTCGATACCGAGAATATAACAAGTAGAGAATGGACAAGGGCAAAGCCCGACCATTTATGGTAGGTGGACCAAGACTGAATAACCAATGCAACTTTCTTATTGACTAAATCCAAGAGTGCCTTACACAAAGACTTTGTGGTCGTCCTTTTTGAAATACCACACTTTATTATAAAATTGGAAGCTATACGTGTTGATTCTATTCATTTGCCAAATTGTCCTCTTTTTAGAGTGATAGAGACAGGGTATTGTCTAGCAATTGCTATGTTTTGCACGTGATCCACCATTGCTTATTATTAGTTTATTACTATTTTCTTTTTTTTTTAACAAAGTTTACTATTTTCAACATAACTTCTCTGTCAATTGATCATATCCTTACTTGAGCAAATGTGAACTTGTCTTGGCATCAAATTTTTCAAGGAACTGCTTGATCCTAGATTTAAATCTCAATTAGGTCACTTTATTTCTATTTTATCTTATCCTTTTTTTCTTTACATTAAGTTATAGACCTTCTTTGTAAGTAAAAAAAAAAAAAGTGAACTTACCTTATTAGCTAGGGGGATAAATTCAGCATTAAATAGTGAACACAATTGGTTTAATTTACCCAAATGAGTTTTTTAATAACAAAAAGAAATTAAGCAAGCAATGAGAAAATTTAGTTAAGATAATGATTGTTGTATGTACAATGTGAGATCTTTGCACAATGTAGAGTTGTAGACTGTTCAAAATAAAGTTACAAGATCTTGTGGCGAACGATTTCATTTAACTAATGAAATAACATGGTTTGTTTTTTCAAAATTTTAAAAATTAAATTGATATCTCATCAAATTTCCAAAATACTCAAATAACGGAATAAAATTTAAGGATTAGGTATAATTTCTTGTTTTAGTGGCGATAACATTTTTTATATCTAAATGGTATTTCTTTTTTTATTTTTTCGGTTCCCTCTGTCTAAACTTTATGAGAAAAAAAAAAAAATATATATATATATATATCAAAAATATTTATAGAATTTAATTTATTTAATTTATTTTATAAACGTATTTTTTTAAATTAAAAATAATATAATAACATGACCTCCACAAAAGAAAATATCCTTATATCTATATATATATATATATATATATATATATATATCAAAAACATTTATAGAATTTAATTTATTTTAATTTATTTTATAGACATATTTTTTTTTAATTAAAAATAATAATAACATGGCCTCCACAAAAGAGAATATCCTTATATCACCCCAATCACAACATGTGATGTCTCATTTTCCTGTGTGCGCTGAGAACAGGACAAGTAGAGAATGGACAAGGGCAAAGCTAGAGACCATATATGGTAGGTGGACTAAGACAGAATAACCAATGCAACTTT
Source organism: Castanospermum australe (assembly GCA_019955255.1). Lineage (NCBI taxonomy): Eukaryota > Viridiplantae > Streptophyta > Magnoliopsida > Fabales > Fabaceae > Castanospermum > Castanospermum australe. The sequence goes on along the minus strand of NSJW01000331.1, from coordinate 537,337 downwards.
CTTTATGACTAAATCCAAGAGTGCCTTACACAAAGACTTTGTGGTCCTCCTTTTTGAAATACCACACTTTATTATAAAATGGGAAGCTATACGTGTTGAGTCTATTCATTTGCCAAATTGTCCTCTTTTTAGAGTGATAGAGACAGGGTATGGTCTATCAATTGCTATGTTTTGCACGTGATCCACCATTACTTATTATTAGTTTACTACTATTTTCTTTTTCTTTTTTTTTACAAAGTTTACTATTTTCAACATAACTTCTCTGTCAATTGATCATATCCTTACTTGAGCAAATGTGAACTTGTCTTGGCATCAAATTTTTTAAGGGACTGCTTGATCCTAGATTTAAATCTCAATTACGTCACTTTATTTCTACTTTATCTTATCCTTTCCTTCTTTACACCAGGTTCTAGACTTTCTTTGTAAGTAAAAAAAGAAAAAATGAACTTGCCTTATTAGCTAGGGGGATAAATTCAGCATTAAATAGTGAACACAAGTAGTTCAATTTACCCAAATGAGCTTTTTAATTACAAAAAGAAATTAAGCAAGCAATGAGAAAATTTAGATTAAGATAATGATTGTTGTATGTACAATGTAAGATCTTTGCACAATGTAGAGTTGTAGACTGTTCAAAATAAAGTTACAAGATCTTGTGGCTTAAGGAGGAGTGAGTGAAGAGCGTGTAGTAACATTTTAAGTGTATTATTACTCTTTTATAAGTTATGGATATATCTGATTGCATTAATTATACTAATCTTTGTGTGTGTTGGCCAATAATAGCATTTTGTCATACACATGAATTATAGCCACAACCACCGATGGATCACCATGAAACCTAATGGGTCCATGACACCGAGGCTGATCAACACATGAGCCCATCATAGTTTTCTTTTTTTCTTTTCTGGGGTTGTTGAGATGTCACTTGCGTCTCTAAACGACATTGCCCACTAACAATCATTCCCTTGAAAGAAAATATCATCAAATTTTAATTTCCAGTTAGCATATGAGCTGATTAGTGAAATATAGCAGTGTCAACTGTCAAAGATGATGAAATCCTCTATTGCTTTAACATGTTGTTGGGAATTTAGTTATGAATCCAACAAGGTTATAAGAACACACACAGTGTTAGCTCTTTGACAAATTGCTCTCCCTAATATCAAGGGGTATCTCAAGAAAAGTTTCAATTTGATTGGAACCCTACAACAACTTGTGCTTTAAAAAACTTGATTAGGGGTGCTTTATATCTTATCATTATGTAGGCCTTATATTTTAAGGGTTGAAAATAAGCTGATCAGGATGGGGAAAGGGGTGTGCTAATGAAACCTCCCTGCAATGGAAGTCACAATATTAATCATGTGTGTGGCAAGAAAATTCTCAATGATAGAAACTTCTTACTCTGCCCTAAATGATGTTTCATTTTGTTTTTCTTGTTCAATTTCTCTTTCTGTTTTCAATGGAGTTTTTGTTTTTTTTTCCTTCTCTTATCCTGATGAGACCAATTGTACTAACTTATATGTCATTATTTTTCTCTTTTGGTTTAAGTTACATCTTATTTGCTTTACCCTAGCAGCCTCTAGTATTTATATACATATGTCATATACATTTAGGAAAGTTGATGAAATTATGCCTTGAGTGAAAACTTAATTTAAAATCCCTTGCACATATACTAACAACTGTAATTTTTGGACATTACTGTGATAAACCTCAAGCACTAGAATATTTTGTGTACAAAAAAAATAGAAGTATTGAGATCCAAAAAAATAGGCAAAATCAAGCAAACATGTAAATTGACAGGTTTCTATTTTTGTTCTTTTATGAATCATGAAGTGTGCCACTTTGCTTTTTTGCAGTTCACTCTGTTAGCATATTCCCACCTTGATTTATTTTCCAACAAATTTAGAAGATAGTAGATAAGAGAAGGCACTTAAAAAAAATGCAAGGCCTGGGTTCAGCTTGCTGAATTGGTGTCAACCTTCAATTCCTTTTTCTTTTCATCTGGGCAAATTTCTTAATAGGTGTAGATTCCTTGCCCAAAGTTACTCCTTATTTTTGTCTGTAGACCCATTTATCATTCAATATAGAAGAACACAATCAATCATCAACCATACCTGACCACTAATCAGTAGTGAAAAGTATATTCCAAGTTCTTGTGCTTTCTAATATTTCTTGTTATGCTTGTAAAACAGTCTGAGCATTCAGGATGCTCAGGAAGGACACCGGCTGCAGTTCCAATTATTCAGTGCAAAAAGAACCATGCACTTCTTTTGGATCCCCTGTAAAGAACAGGGAAAGAAAATAAGAAAAAAAAGGTTGTATTCCATCGGGTTCAAATTTTTTGTCCTCTTTTTCTGTCACTAATCCTGTCCTCTCAATTAAGTACTGACAAATCAGTAAAAAAATATTTATATTTAAAAAAATTAATATTAATTAAGACAGATATTTTTTTTATTAATATGTCGGTACTTGATTGCAAGAACCAAAAAAGAAGATAGAAGATTTGAATTCATATTCCATCATATTCTAAGAACAGAAAATTGGAATTGCTTGACAATGAAGAGACTAGATGAAAAGAAGATATCAAAAAATTTTAAACTGTCTAATCTAAGCTCGTAGTTGAACAAATCTTATTGAGAGGATATTAGTTTAGCACTTAGGGGAATTAATATTCCTAAATGTACCAAGTTGTTTAGAAAAAAAAAATAATCTCAATTGATATAAAGTTTGTTCAAAGATACCCTTACGGTAGCCAAAAGAAAAAAAAACACTAAAATGAGTGGCATAAGCTTGGAATTTGTGCAGTGTTATAACAGTTTTTTTTTTAAAGAAAAGAATATACAGACTTTTAAAACTTTAGATCATTTGTAAATAAACTCATGAACTTTAAAATTGTCCTAATTAGTATCTAAACTATAATAATTACACAAATTAACTCTTCTATCTACTTTTTATCTATTTTAAATTAAATAAAAAGAGATTTGAAATGAGTGAAAAATATATAGAAGGGTTGATTTATCTAATTATTATAGTTTAGGTACTAATTAAGATGATTTTAAAGTTTAAGAGTTTATTTGTAAATGATACAAAATTTAGAGAGTCTGTATGCTCTTTTTCCTTTTTTTTTTAATACAAATAGACATTAAATCTAGTATTCTAGTGGCTTTACAAAGTTATGTCCTTTTTCTGTCACAATTAAGTGTTGTTCATATAACATTTTTCTTAAAGACATGCATTACGACAAATTAGGTCACCACAAATGGGATACCTCATACCTGAGAATTGAGATGCAAACGTGATGAAAATTGAAAACTAACACATAAATAGTACATTGCTTAAACCAAATTGCATGGATTCTAAAGAGCTAGAATAAAAAATGCAGTAGAGAAATTGGCTGAAGTGAAAAGTGAAGAAATGCATTAAACTGCAGAAAACCTAGAGCTGCAAGTGCAAGTAAACTGGTTCTCTGAGCTTTGAATTGTGGTCTCATTTTGAATTGAACTTCATCTCATATACGTATATTGGCTTAACATAGCTCCAACCAATGGGGCACCTCCTTTTGTTTCTTTTTGTTTTGTTTCTTTTTCTTTCTTGGTCTTCGTTTTCTCTTTCTGTCATCGTGCTCCAAGACTGTATCACCCTAATGAGCTTTCCTCCAATGGATTGGGCTTTTGTAAGACAACACAATATTAGTTTCACCTGGACTTATGTCAAACAGTTTTTGGAATTCAAGTCCACGCCCAAATAAAAATGGGATTGTTTAAGCCTTAAGGTATGACTCAAAAGACTGAAGGAGTTCAAGAACTCCAAAAAAAAAAAAAAGGACTAAAGGGTTGTAGATTAAAAAAGGAAAAAAAAAAAGAAAGGCTAATGTTATGTTATATTCAAATCCATAGGGTGTTTGTAAGTTTTGAAACTAGAGGAACTAAGTGCGTAGTTAATTTTTTTAATAAGATTAAGCAGTGGATAATAACTAAAAAAAATTAAGTACCAAAAAATTGAAGACAAGACATTTTCTAAAACAGTTTAATTCAAAAATTCAAGTTTGTTCCAGGTGTTTAGTTTGAATTTTTAAATTTGATTTAAAGTGCTAATTGTATGTAATTATTATGTGACTATTTTTTTTTTGATAACATATTATGTGACTATTTTTTGTCCAACTTGATGGGTGTACGTGGGTTTAGGAGATTTTTTCTAAAATCCAGCTCAACCCAACTTACACATGAGTAAGTTGGGTTAAGTTAAATATATGAATTTAATATGTATTAAAAAAAAATTTATTTATTAAAATAAATATAAAAATTAATACAAAATAAAAAATTATTACTCGTCATAATAAGTCTTAACAAAAACCAACATGCTAAATTTTCAACAAGTTTCAAACAAAGTAAAAACTTAAACATAACAAATCTTAAATATAACAAGTCTTAAACATATACAAATCTAAAAAATTAAAGATAGATTTGTTTCGTTCAGCTTTATCAAAATAACATTATTTTTTAAAATTAAAAAAATTCTAACCCATAACCTAACTTGTGAAAACCCATACATTTGTGAGTAAACTCAATTCAATAAACACTTTTACTTGATCATATCCTTATGTGGAGTGCTCAAAATAAACATTTTTTTAAAATTGTGAATGTATAAAGTAATACAAATGGTAATGTATAAATTAATATTGAATAAAAAACATTAGCAATCAAATTACTTTTCCTTAATTATATTTGTATATAAAAGAACAAAAACATACGTATAAGTCAAATATTTATTATAATTTTTAGTGAACTTGCATATTAATATTTAAAAATAAGATAAATTAAATATTTCAATCTTATAATTTACATTTATTTTTAATTTAATTTTTATAAGTTTTTTTTAAATAAATTATCATCATTTTAAATATTTCAATTTAGTGTATTTTTGTTATTCAGTATTATAACACAATTGACTTGTGTATACATTACGAATGATGAGTTCGCTACATTAATATCTATATCATCATTCATTTTGTCACATATATATAACTTAACAAAATGAAACAAAATTAAAAATATTTAAAATTATAAGAACTTGTTTTAAAAAAATATTGAGACTAAAATTTATACTATAAAAACTAAATATTTAATTTAACCTTAAACATATATCTCACTCACAATTTAAATTTAAATTAAATATATAATTTAATTTTTAAATTATTCAAACTTATTTTAAATTTGCTTCTTCCGCTATCATTTTGAAAAACTCCAAGCAAAACATGTTTAAATATTATACAAACTAAATTGCGCACCAATTTAAAAAAAAAAAAATTAGAACACACTTCTGCTCCAATCCCCTTCCATAGTTCACCCGACAAAACAAAAAATGCATATGCCACTTTACTCCTACAATTTTGCTCTCATTTCCATCTTCAGCACTCATAGATTCATGGCTGGATCTTTGTTCTGAGCCCTCAATTTCTACTTCTAGGGTTCCAATTCCATTCAATCCAATCCAATTCTCCGATGGCAAACGTCTCGGTAGCCGCGGAATGGCAGCTCCTCTACAACCGCTACTACCGGAAGCCTGAGCTCTACCCGATGCGATGGAAGCAGATCGACCTCGGCCGCAACAGGGTCGCCTGCGCTCCCTTCGCCGGCCCCATCGCCGTCATCCGCGACGACTCCAAGATCGTCCAGCTCTACGCCGAATCCGCCCTCCGCAAGCTCCGCTTCTTCAACTCCGCCGGCGTCCTTCTCTCCGAGACCGTCTGGAAGCACCCCGGCGGCCGCCTCGTCGGCATGTCCTGGGCCGACGACCAGACCCTCATCTGCGTCGTGCAGGACGGCACGATCTACCGGTACAACGTTCACGCGGAGCTCCTGGAGCCCAACATTTCGATGGGCAGAGAGTGCTTCGAGCAGAACGTGGTGGAATGCGTGTTTTGGGGCAATGGCGTGGTGTGCATCACAGAGGCGAATCAGTTGTTCTGCATTGCGGACTTCAAGAATCCAAAGCCCACTAAGCTCGCGGACCCCGGAATCGATGAGTTGCCGCATTGCATGGCGGTGATTGAGCCGCAGTACACGATGTCTGGGAATGTGGAGGTGCTGCTTGGCGTGGGCGATGCCACTGTTCTGGCCGTGGAGGAGGATGGGGTGCAGCAATTGGGAGTTGGGATGCTGCGGGGGCCTCTGCAGAAGATGGTGGTGTCGCGGGATGGGAAATGGTTGGCCTCGTTTACCCATGATGGTCGCCTTTTGGTCACCACTTCCGACTTGACTGGCATCATCATCGAGAGGGAGTGTGAGGTTGGTACTTGGAATTCTTTTGTTGTACGTTGAATTAACGTTGTGTGATTTGAACAAATGCGAATTTTGTACTCTTGAACTATAGGGAGAACTACTTTTTATTGTTGGGAATAGTTGGTTGGTTCTCATTAACAGATATCTAACTGGGTTTTGTCTTAAAGTTGAAAAGCATGTTATGCTCATTCTATTTCGGCATAGTGTTTATGGGGTTCTGTAGAATTTTTGTGTGATATGCAAAAGTCATGATAGTTGAATGCTTAAGAATTTGCATTTGTATGCATGTAGCATAAATTTGAATTTATATTATGTCATGAATTAACTGTTATTTTGTAAATGATGTTGCATCCCAAAGTCTTCTAAAATGCTGCTAGCATCATGTCATAAGTAACAAAAAGGGCTCATCCAATCTTTAATTAGGCATCCATAATGTTTATCATCTTTATACTCTCTTTGATCCATATTTTTTTCTACCTTATTTGTCCTTTATATCTCACTTTAGGATTGAAGCAACTTATATGCTGCCCATAGCTCAATAATTGCTTTCATGCGTGCAGTCAGCTCTTCCTCCAGAGCAGATTGCTTGGTGTGGAATGGATGCTGTGCTGCTTTACTGGGATGATATGCTTTTAATGATGGGTCCTGATGGAGATCCAGTTCACTACCTTTATGATGAACCTATAATTCTTATACCTGAGTGTGATGGAGTGAGGATATTGTCCAACACTAGTATGGAATTTCTACAGAGGGTGCCTGATTCCACTGTTTCAATCTTCACAATTGGAAGTACATCACCTGCAGCTTTACTATATGATGCCTTGGATCATTTTGACAGGCGAAGTGCCAAGGTAGGGACTTTTTTCATGCAGTTCTGATACCATTGCATGACTGAATTGATAATTTTCACAGTATATTTCTAAAGTTCTGGTTGGATCTAGAGTTTATATGTATGGAACTAACTAAAATTGGTTATCATGTATAATATATTGGCTGAAATAACTACCTTGAATGATTATATGTTTCTTCATGGTAAACTTTACCAGGAGCTTGCCTTTTGGAAGTTGGAAAAGTCCCATTTTTTTTCTTTTGTTTTTTAACATAAAAAACTAGTAGTTAAGTTTTTGAAAGACAATGTTATGGAAGAAAATCACGGATTTGCAGGAAGGATAGTAGCTGTAGCCAATGAATCTTACCCTGGTTTTTCTTTACTTACTAGACTTGTGCTGCTTGTCACTGGTAGTTAGAAGCTTCTAATTGGGCCTTAGTCTGTCATTGATAGGCGCAGTCTTTCCAAGATCTGTCTATGTTAATTATTTAGGTGTAGCCTTCTATTTAATTCTTATGTAAATATAGATTACAAGATTATGCTCTGTTGATGACTGTGATGCTAATCATGCTATTGCATTCATATATCTTTGGAACAGAATCTGGGTTGAATACCTATTCCATTTTATATATATTGTAGGCCTATGACTCTGCAAACTGTTTTTTTTTTTTTTTGCTTTTCTTTTTTATAAGTAAATCAATTAAATGCACAAAGATGTCTTACTGATTGTTAATTTTTTGTAATCTTTTACAGCTCCCACGTTAATCCTACTAATCAAAGTATATGTAAAAGCCATCAGTTTTGGACATGTTGAGCGTCATTTCTATTAGAAGAAAAAGACAATGGCTATTATTCCCAGTAATAGAAGATGTAGGTATATATGTGGCTGACTGAATCTGGGTTAATGTGATTTCTTTAATGAAGTGCTACAGAAGGGAAAATGGTGAATGAAACAAGCATTTTGTGGATGGTTTATGACTTATTTTTAGTACCAGAATCAGAGAAAGAAGACCTCTGCTTTCTGTGGATTGTGGTAGATGTGTTAGGTCTTAATTTGCAATTTAATTGTGGCATCATCAAACAGTTCATACTTGTAAATGAGTTTCTGATTTTCTTATCATTTACCAGGCCGATGAAAATTTGAGATTGATAAAATCATCCCTTCCTGAGGCTGTTGAAGCATGTGTTGACGCTGCAGGTCATGAGTTTGATGTTTTGCGGCAACGAACTCTCCTAAGAGCGGCCAGCTATGGGCAAGCTTTTTGTAGGTGAGTTTGATTTGGATTTTCTGTTGCATTAACTGATCAGGATGTTATTATAATATGTCTGTTGTCTTAAGTAAATTTTTTAGAGTAGTGACAGTCTTAAGAGGGACAAACATATTTTCTGATATTTGCTCTCGGTAATGATATCCAGTTGACTTTGGCAGCAATTTTCAACGTGATCGTATTCAAGAGATGAGTAAAATTCTGCGGGTCTTGAATGCAGTGCGCAGCCCTGAGATTGGCATTCCTCTTAGTATTCAGCAGTATAAGGTTTTTAAAGCTTACTTGTCTATCTCAATGCTGAAAATTGCATGCGTTGACATTGTACTGAATTACCTTATTTCCATCAGTTGCTTACAGTGTCTGTTCTGATTGGTCGCCTGATTAATGCTCATCAACATCTGCTTGCACTGCGGATATCAGAGTATCTAGGAATGAATCAAGTAAGTATATATATATATATTGTATGGCTTAGTATATAGTCCAGGTTTGTATTTCATTTTGATGACTATGTGCCACACACTGGTTAGTTACAAGATTGAGAAACTTGATTTTCTGGAAGTATCCCCTCTGTTATGTAAGCAGAATTTGCGTACCACTAGTCAAGTCTTGGAGCTAGCTTGCTGCCAGTGTGACCTTATTTCTACTTGAGGTCACACTTCTCAGCTACTTATTACACTGTTGGTTAGCTTTCTAGTGTATTTGTTTGTCTTTAGTGATGTAGGCATTGAGTAAGCTAAATAAGCCACAATAGATCTGCTTTGTTCATCATAAATGCTCTAAATGTGATTGTGCAAAATTCAAGAATAGAAAATCTAAAAGATAGATGGAAACAAAAAATATCAATGTTGCAAAGTTGGGATGCTTTTTGAGCATTTCAGGGGATTTAGACTCTTTAATCAAAGAAAGGAGAATGTCATTATATGAAACTATTTGAAAGTCCGTAAGTGTTTTTTTTAATAGAAAGAGAAATTGTGTTAGAGAGAAAAAAGGGAAAGTACAACTGAGGGAAGGATAAGAAATCCTCCAAAACCGGAAACCTATATACAATACAGAACAGGAAAAAACTAAGAACACAGACAGTCTGCCCATTCGCTCTCCATATCAGAGATTGTGACTCCCTTGAAGCAGCCATGAGAGGAACACAAGACACACACCAAAGGACTGCATAAACTGCATACTGCCACAAAATTCTAGTCTCCTTGTTGTATTAAAACCTTTATAACAAACCATCAAACAGCTCTCAAATAGGACACACAGTGTTCGCTGATGACTGTGAAAAGATTGTTCCAAAGGAAAATAGCCACCTTACAATGCCAAAGTAAGTGGCCTACTGCTTCTGAACTAGATCTGCACTTAACACACATATCAGAAGAAAGAATGGTGTGAAGTCTACTAATTTGCAACTAAGTCATTTGTATTAATCCTGCTACATACTGCTTCCCTAACAAAAGACTTGATCTTTGAGGGGGCTTTGAACTTCCAAATAGGTTTTGTCAAGAAGGAACCTTTAAATATTGGTGAGAGCTGTTGTACATTTTTGTTTTCTGTTTTCTATTTTCGGTGAAGGAGGACTTGTGATCCTCCTTTGATGTTTTGTTCTTTCTATCTATGTTAATGAATTCTTTCTCTATCAAAATTTTAAAAAAATAGAATATTAGTATTGGAGTAAAATTGGTACATATTGCTGATAGTTTAAGTGAACATATTATGTGAAAAAAAAAATATGGATCTAATGAACTACAGCAATATAATTGATTGATTGGTTTTTTTTTTTTTTGGTCAAAAAGTAAGCATGTGTTTGGGAATAGCTTATTTTTAAGGAAAAATCACTTTTTTTTCAAAAGCTCTCTCAATAAGATTTTGATTATAAGTTGTTTTGACCACAAAATAAGCTAATTCAAACATACATTAAGTAACTGCATTGAAAAAGGCCAAGTTTCTACTGCTCAACCTTTTCCCCTCTTGCTTATTCCCTCATATCTTCCTTCAACTAAATGTAGACAGATGTTAGATTCTTGTAAATGAGATCAGAATGATAAACCGACTTATAGGAAGCTAAATCCTGTATTCTATCTCTTCCTGTGGTCCAGTTAGACGAATTTAATTGCAGTATTTTTACTTTCACCTGCATTTGAAACGAAGAAGCAGCAATGATCACATGGCTATCAAATGGAGAATTGAGGCCGCAGACAACTTGCATACATGATCATGGTCTGAGTTATCTGCCTGAATATTGTATTTGTGGACTAAAATTTACTTAGACTAACATTTTGGTCATGTTAGAAGAAAACCAATTGAGGCTTCAATGAGAAAACTGGATCAAAAGGAGGATAGTCCGATTAAAAGGGATAGAGGAAGACCTAAGAAAACTTTAGGAAAACCTTAAAAAAAGACCTTGATCTTAATGGTTTTCTGATTGCTTTTGTGTAGGAGGTGGTGATAATGCACTGGGCATGTTCAAAGATAACTGCTTCATTGGCAATTCCTGATGCCACTCTTCTAGAGATTCTGCTTGATAAGGTTTTTTGCCACTACATGCTCTCTATTCTGTTTGATCACTTTTTTTTCTTTTTTCATTTTTCATTTTTTTTTTGGCAAAAAACAACTCCTGAAATTACCTTTATTTTAATTCTCAGTTAAAACTGTGCAAAGGCATATCCTATGCGGCAGTTGCTGCTCATGCAGACAAAAATGGCCGTCGAAAGTTAGCCGCCTTGCTTGTTGAACATGAACCGCGCTCGTCTAAACAGGTGGTATTCTTATTCTCTGGTTTCTTGTGGATATATGTTGAATTATCAGCTTCTCAATCTTTGCGTTGTCTGCTATTTGTTGGCTGGTGTCTACTGTCTCCTATGTTTTAACGAAGGATATTTCATTTAATCTGTCGGAGATTTTGTTATTGTGCTCATTAATTCTTCTGTTCAGGTACCTCTCTTGTTAAGCATAGGAGAAGAAGATATAGCCTTGATGAAGGCAACTGAATGTGGTGACACAGACCTTGTTTATCTTGTCCTCTTTCATATTTGGCAAAAGGTATTGGCTCTGGAAGACTCTATATATCTTAAATGTCGTCATGTTTTAATATATTGGAGAATACAAGTTTGTCTTTCACACATTCTTCTTTTGACGCAGAGGCAGCCATTGGAGTTCTTCGGAACAATACAGGCCAGACCATTAGCTCATGACTTATTTATCTCTTATGCACGGTACGTGACCTAGAGTCATATTGCAGAAGGCAAGAGAATGGAAGCCCTCCTGGTTAAATGATAATTAGGATATTAACCAAATGAGGAACGGAAGATGCTTACGTAAAAAAGTTTTGAACAAATAATTGCATTCAAAAGTGAGGATTGGGCTCCAATTGTATATTTAATGTATATGAAAAGCTGTGCATTATGACAAAAAGTAGAATAAGAAGAAAATATCCTTGTTCAGGGGGATATCTTATCCTACCCTTTTTTTTTGTAATCCTTCTTCCTCTCAATTGTTTTTTTTTCCTCGAAAAAAAAAAAGAAAATTTAGGAATGTGAAGTTGATGATTTGCTTCAGTTGCAAGTGTTGAACAAATTTCTGAGCTTTGTAGGCTGATAAAATAAAATATTTGAAAACCATGAGAAAACACACTCATGTACACATGGAGGCACAAAAAAAGAGGAGGGAGAGAATGGTGAAATGTGATGGTATAACTGGAAAAGCTTCTAGGAATTTATCTTTGAAGAGCTAACCTTTCAGATGTAGAATAGATCTGAATTTTTTCCTTCTTTTGGCTTGTCTCTTCATTCTAGAGCTGAACCATTGGGACTCCTCTTGCAAGTTTAAGCACTTGATCTGTGTGGCTATGTTTTTAAGCCTAGACATGCATTTTGCTTTCAAGATTATCAAACTAAGAACACATGATTTGAAGCATTCAATGTGTATCATTGACAACATATGTCATCCAGGCATGACTAACTATATCTCAATGTCAGGTGCTATAAGCATGAATTTTTGAAGGACTTCTTCTTATCAACAGGACAACTTCAAGTATGTTTTAATTCTTTGCAATAATTTGTGTCATATGCATAATTTCTAACTTGGAATCCATATAATATGAGGAAACATCCAATATTTGCCATAGGTTGTTACTTTAAGTGGGTTTTTTTACACAAATTACTGATCATGTGTATCACTCATTCAATCGCATGTTAACTTTTTATATGGAGTTGAGTCGGTTGACAATTTATCTGTCCACATATCCTCTGACCACCCAGCATTTTATTATACTTTGTTAATTTTGTTTTTCTTTTTAACACTTGTATGCCTATTACTTTAAGACTTGACAAGGAATTAGTCCAAAGTGATTCTACCTTGTAAGTTTCACATTATTAAGTAATTACTTCACTGTCAGAAATCAGAATGTTTGCCACGTTGCTTGTTTTGCCTGTTGTATTGGATTTAAGAAATGCTAGTGAATCGTATCCTTCTATGCTCAATATATGATAAATTACAAGCTTTCCATTTAAATACTGGAATTTATTCAGTGGTCAATCCGTGTAGGATGTGGCTTATCTTCTGTGGAAAGAATCGTGGGAACTAGGGAAAAACCCCATGGCAAGCAAGGGATCTCCACTTCATGGTCCCCGAATAAAACTTATTGAGAAGACCCAGAATCTTTTTGCAGAAACAAAGGAACATACCTTTGAATCAAAGGCAGCTGAAGAGCATGCAAAACTGTTAAGGTGTGATTATTAATTTTTGTTACATCACTAGACTATAAGATAAATTTTTCAGTAACTGCATTTGTATTAGGCTTAAATATATAGCATGATGTAGTGGTTTGATGCGTAAGTCCATATATTTATGAAGAAGCACTTATTCATATTTTTCTATTGAAACATTCAGAATTTGGTATGAACTGTTAAGTAACTTTTTGAATAACTGTTAATGTCATGGACGTCAAGGTGAAAGTTACGTCATTGTTGCCATTTTGCAGAATTCAGCATGAACTTGAAGTGACTACAAAGCAAGCCATTTTTGTTGATTCAAGTATAAGTGATACAATCCGTACTTGTATTGTATTGGGAAATCATCGAGCTGCGATGAAAGTGAAAACAGAATTTAAGGTTAGTAAATTTTAACTCATACCTTAACTTTGGTTCTTGAATGGAAAAGAACGGTTCATTTTGTGAAGCAAATCCAAAAATGTGAAACAAATGGGAACACTTTTTATTTCCTTGGTTCCCCCAACCTTGTCTCCTGTGTAATCCAGTTCCTGAGGCACACAAAATTTCTGTTGTTCTATTACTTCAGGTGTCTGAGAAGAGATGGTATTGGCTTAAAGTTTTTTCTTTGGCTACAATCAAGGATTGGGTTGCCCTAGAAAAATTTTCAAAAGAGAAGAAGCCTCCAATTGGTAATTTTTAAACTCCCTAGTTTAATTTTGTAGAGAATTGTGAAGAATCATATTCAAACTGCATTACTTTTGAAATTTGATTAACTTCAACGTAAGTAATAGTTGGTGAAAGGCTTCAATGGGTGAGATATAGATATTGACCATCACTTTTAGGACGATATCTTATCCTTCCACCATTTAGACTTTTTTCTTCTTTCAATGATATCTGTTGTTAAAAATAAAAAGACACTGACCATCACTAACATCAAGTTTTTCCTCAGGGGCAGTTCCACCTTTGTTATAGGAATGAGTTTAGTCATCTTGTTTCTTGTTCATATTTACATAAAGAAAATTTATTATGATGTGTTAATCTGAAGCAAAATTTAAATGGTTATAGAAGCAATGGAAGAATTTTTTTTATTGAGAAACTCCAGCTTCAGCCTGAGCTTCTCCCATATAGGGTTGTTTTAATGGCATGCTTGTGGTGTTCTGTCAAGTCAATTTTTAAGGGTGTTTCTCTATTTAATATTCAAAGATATGAAAGGATTTTTCCCCTTCTCAATTATATATCTACCAGGAAATAAAAATAGATTTATTTTCTGATATATAGAATTGTTTGGACAATGATGCTGAACATGCAATATCTGATTTTTGTCCAACTTCATATAATTGCTTATGAGGACAAAGTAAAAGAAGGTCAAGTATATCTTCCTCATTTTAGGGTCTTACTATGACTATGTATATTGGTTTTAGAAGGATGATGTTTTTGTATAGGTTTGATTTCAGCTCTGGTTTTTATATCGGTCTTGCCAAATGCATGTCATAGCATGTATACTAACTTAATCTAATGTTAAAATGTATGCTGTTATATCAAATCAATTATCTTATTTATTTTGAAGGTGTGACTATTTTCAAAGTGAAGTTGCATTTTTTTTAATAAAGAATCCACTTATATGCTTTGCAGTTTTGGTTTTCTATGTAAAGTTAAGCTGGTGCAAATCAATCATTTCAATTCCTTGCTATCATGTTCATTACAGAGGAATAATCATTACCTAGATTTTGGCTATAGTAGTTACTACCTGACTATTACTCTAAGGTTAAATACCTGCATGTTCTGGCATCTGTAGGTTACAGGCCATTTGTGGAGGCATGCATTGAAGCAGATGAAAAGGGGGAAGCTATTAAATATATCCCGAAACTTGCAGACCCTCGAGAAAGAGCCGAGGTATTTTAAGCCTGTTCATAGATGTAGCCCTTTATTTTTCCGCATACATGTATCCATACAACAGGATGCTCCTTGTAAGTCTGGTAGAATTGAAGATTGAAATGTTATGCGAACCAGTCTCAGAATAGTCAGTTTCAAATTTCCTTCATATTTTGTATTTTTGCCTCCCAGCTTGGTATAGATTGAACCAATTTCCCCCTTTTGTAAATAATCATGTCTCCAGAAAATGAAGCCTAGAATACGTGCAGAAATTGAGACCAAAAATATTGCAACAACCACAGTTCAGTGAATAATAAAAAGTTCATAAAGAAGAAAAAATTAGGCTCTCTTATTACATATATAGCAAATATAATTACCTAAGGTTCATCAATTTAAATCTTCTTAGCACTGACTATATTCCTTCTCTCCATCTGATCATTATAATTATCCTTTTCTGCTTTTTATAGCGTCCTTATCACCCCATAATTATTATTTTTTGACGTGACGTAGGGACAGATGTAGGATTAAACGATTTGTTGGGGGAACTATTTGTAGATCTTTGTTTTGCACAGCTTTAGATTAAAAATTAATATAATTTTATTGATCAAAAAAGAAACTTCATTAGAAAATGAGGAAAAAGTACAACCGTGCGGAGGATAAGATATCCTCTGAAATAGAAAATTCCAGATACAACAAGGAACATGAAAAAAACTCAAGAATGCAGCAAAGCTACCCAGTCCCTATGTATCATAATAGAAATTTGCTTGAAACAAGCCTGAGTAGATTACCAAAGAGAAGTCATAAATATAATACTATCCAATAACAGGTTTAGGGGAAAAGAAACACCCTTCAAGATGCAAGCATGCATTGCGCTCCACCCTAATGCACCGAAGCATTGCATAAAGGGCACACTGCTACAAAACTTTAGTATCCTTGTTTTTACTGAAACCTTTATGGTGAATCATAAAAAATTTCTCAAAAGTAGGACACACTGCTCACCAAGAACCCTGCTCTTTAAGATAAGGGGCTTAAAGTCATGAAATATAATATAATGATGTTTTGGTATTAAGTCTTGTTTTATTTTTTTTCTTCTGTATTTTCATGCCTTTGAAACTGTGGGAAAGAATACTCGAGAGAAAACAAAATGACTTACACATGTTATTCTTTTATGTAGAAAAAGTCTACGATAAGGTCCCATGAGAAGTCCCGTGGGAGGCTTTATGGAAGAAAGGAGTTCATATCGCATATTTCAAATGGGGGGGTAATAGAAGATTTTCTGATAAAAGTTTGCAGCAAGGGTTGAGTGGTCGACTTTCAGTCCATTCCTTTTTACCTTTGCACCAAGGGTCGAGTGGTCGACTTTCAGTCCATTCCTTTGTACCTTAGTATTGAATGTACTTACTGGACACATGCAAGAGCCAATACCTCAATTCATGCTTTTTGTGGAAGATATAATCTTAGTTGATGAGTCGAGAGAAGGGGTAAATTCTAAACGTTAGTCATGGAGATCAGCTTTGGAATCAAAGTGTTTTTGATTACTTTGGAGTAAGACGGAGTATATGGAGTGCAAGTTCAGCAGGACATGAGTTAGCAATGTTTAGGTATCTTGGATACATCTTAGAAAGTGAAGGGGAGATTCATGGGGATGTCACACATAGGGTTCAAGCTAGATGGATGAAATGGAAAAATGCTTCAGGCGCAATTTATGATTGCAATGTGCCTATCAAACTCAAAGAAAAATTCTATTTGACAGCTATAAGACCTATGCTGCCCTATGGTAGTGAATGTTGGGCAACAAAGTGCCAACAAGAGCAAAAACGTTAAGTGTAACGGAGAGGAGAATGTTGGACGAGTGGACATAAAAGAAAAACATAAGATTAGGAATTAATGTATTTGAAAGAAAGTTGGAGTAGCATTTATTAATGAGAAGCCTAAGGTAGTTTGGTCATGTGAGAAGATGACCAATAGAGGCTCCGTTGAGAAAGTGGATCAAATACAACATAATTCGATTAAAAAGGATAGAGGAATATTGAAGAAAACTTTATGAGAAACCATTAAAAAGAATCTTGCTCTAAATGGTTTTATTGAAATTTTGGTCTTTATAGTTTGTTGGAATTATAGGGTTTAGGTAGGGAAGGGGAAAAAGAGAGAAAGGAGGCTCTTAATAATATGATGAATAAATGACTGGTGTGATAGATGTGATACAAAATACTAACCTACTAGTCCTATTTATACTAATAATTGGGATCAAGTATTAGTGTAGTACACTAGTATAAGCCCTAGCCCACCAAGACTACTAACCTAACAAGACACCTTACACAATAAGAATCCATATATTCTAACATCAATAACGTTGATTGATATATGTAGCTGACCGTACCTAGTAGGATAAGACTTAATTGTTGTTGTATTTGTATTATTTTTCCTGCCTTGTTTTGGGGAGGATTCCCAGTACTCTTGCTGTTTTTGCCTTTTCTTAGTCGTCTTTTATGCAAAATAAGTAATATCGTGGCTGATGGCCTGATCACTTGAAAAGGGTTTAATTTTTATTCCCATGAATCATTTTTCATAAACACTGTGGAAGCAGATATTTTAGCACAAATTAAAGCTGATGTTTTTGTTCATTCGTAATGAGCTTAATCCGTTGGATAATCTTTTCTGTAATCTTGGACAGTCATATGCTCGAATTGGCATGGCCAAGGAAGCTGCCGATGCTGCTTCTCAGGCGAAAGATGGTGAATTACTTGGTCGATTGAAATTGACTTTTTCACAAAATGCAGCAGCTTCGTCAATATTTGATACTCTTCGAGATCGCTTGTCTTTCCAAGGTGTTTCGTGATGTTCTTTTCTGGGTTTCCCGTCCCCTTATACTGTTTCCCTATTTATGATTGCCCTTCTGTTTGAATAGCAGTGTATATTGTCTTGGAAATGTATGTTTTTTATTGCCTGATATAGTAAAAAGGTAAATGTGTTCAAATGCTTTGTCTTTTTTTTCCCCCTTATATTAGATGCTGCAAGAGGCCAATCACTTTTTCGTCTGTACTATATTGCTTGATTTATCATTATCAGTGTACCACTGTCGTACAATTTGTGAATGAGTAGTGACCACAGCTGAGTTTGTTTATTGTATTGGGCACTGCTAAATTCTCTATTCATGCATTGTCTATCAGAATAATGACCACTGGCACAGAAAGAAAAGCCTCTTTTGGCCGAAATCTTCGAGTATATAATAACTTGACACCGGTGTAAGATTATCCAATAAATTGAATGACCTTATAATTATATATCATGTTTGATCATTTGTGTTAAATTTTTTTTAAAAAAAAATTGAACATCAGTAACTATAGTATCAATTATTTTATATATTAACATATTTAAAAAGTATATATGATGTTGATCTAAATATATGTTAATGAAGTTTGAATTAATGTGAAATTCTATAGTTGTGATATTTTTGTGAAGAAGTTATTTAAAAGTATAAGATTAATTTTAATTTACTCTTAATGTGGTTCTCAAGTTAAACGGTTTTTGGCACAGTTCCAAATTTATTTGAATAATTTTTCAATCTTCTATCTCCACACTATCCATCGAACATCCAAACAATTGAGAGGTAGTTTTCCCTCTTGTACTCGCTGAACCTTCTTAACATGACGAAGCAGACGTTGAACGATGTGATGTAAGAATAATGTTTTATACAAAGTCTATCTAAGAATGTCTCTTTCCTAGACCCTAATGACAAGCTGGGAATAACTCAACTTGCTTTATACGTGAAGAGCATAACTGCATAACCAAATTGGGAGTTATAATATAGCAGTTAGCAGAAAACAACTTTATTTACAGAGATGGACTAAATAATCACATAATTGGCATTCAATTCAAAATAAAGAATTAAATAATCACTTTGAATGGTTGTTTTTGTCCTTATCTATAAGTTACATCTAATAATCACTTTTAGAGACTGGCTGGGAATAAGGCTAGTATGACTAAGCATTTGCCTTTGCCTTGGATTTGGGCAAACACAAATGCCCTTCTTCCATCCACCTGGAAATGGAACCTGATTGCAAATACTTTCTTTTTTTTTTGTGTCAGGGGGATGGGGATTTGGGGGAAGGGGAAGGAGGAGGGGTGGTTCGAATCCCGATGCTTTTTCTCAAGACAGTATATGCCTTTTGCTACTTCAACCACAGACCTAACGGCTTTCTTTTTTCTTTTGAAAAACAAATTAAATCTAATGTTATTGGGCAACAAAGGTCCCTTCATATTGTTAACACAGCCCATTTGGGAGAAGCACTTGTACATGAAAGGTTGGCTGTGGTGAAAAATCCCAAGACTATATAAATTTCACAGTAAAATTATATATTTATAGTATAGAACTCAAGCCTCATACCTTTCAATTGAGTTATACCATTCCACTAGGCTCAGCAATTGCAATGTTTATATGGGCTGACAATCTACCAGTCCTTTAACTTATCTCTAGTGAACTACTGTAATACTAATGTCACCACCCACACTATTTATTTGCAACTGAAAGACATAATAAACTGTTATGATATTGATACAAGAGAACCATATCCCAAAACCCAACTATTGAGATTGGAGAGACCAAGATTATATAAATCCCATATCAAAATCTCAAATCAACCTTGCAATTGGGTTGTAACAATCAAATGCTGGATTTAATTTAAGGAATGGTGTTATCAATCTACCAAGACTTCTCAATACATATCCATTTTTTTTCAGGGTCCTACCCTATTGGTATCTTGATTAATTGTTGAGTATTTATTGGTTGCTTATTAACTTTATGAACTTTAAGCATTTATTGTAAAAACAAACTACCAATAAATGCTTCACAACTCATCAAGGGTGCTAGTACTAAAAAATTTAGGGTATCGTAGCACCATCCCATTATATTATGAGCTCAAAACTATATCTTTTGATTTGTTGAGACTTCTGGTACGCAGTTAAGCTGTGTTCCTTCCCTCATTTTTTTTTTATTACATAGGAGGTGCTAAGACCTAGGTACGGGAGGGGATAGGTGGTCTCATAGAAAGTCAAACCCTCATGGAAAATCAAATTTATGATATTATCACACTCCAATATTAAATATTGAGGTTGGTGTTAACTGAGTTGCAAACTCGATGACTATGTTCCTCATCTTTTTTTGTACTCAACTTTTGCTATTTGTTTTATTGTTTAAAAAAATAATCTTTTAACTTTGGCAAAAGCTCAACTTCAACGAGGTAACATCAATTCGATTCAGTTTCAGAAATTGGGAACTTTGATTTGTTAGAAATAAAGATTGGGGATTCATAGTTTGATTGTCTGGCTTGAGAAATTTGGCAAGTTTAAACGATAACACATCTTACTTTCTGTATATTTTTTGATCGAGGTTCTAATTTGATGGGCACTGAATCATTATTTACGATAACTCAAAAGTCCATTTTTAATCAAGTTACAACTATGGGCATCAAATTCATTGGTTTTCATAACTTAGATGGTGCAAAGTTGACCACGTATGGTCAAGGGTTTTGTAACAAAGTTCTTTAACTCAGAAAACCTAAGCTAAATTAAAACTATTTACCAAAGCAATTAACAATCGGTAGTTCAGCCAGCTTAACGATGCTGTTTATATCAGGGAACCATTCAACTGAATGTAAGCCTATTCTCTTTTCAATGCATCATTTCGTACCTCAGTTTTTATGTACACATTCCGGGTGTCGTCACTCTTCAGTGCCATTTATCTAATTTATTTGCCATTGACTTTTAAGGCCTAGTGAATGTTTGGAATGGGAGTAAAAATGGGGGTGAACATACTCTTAATGGTATACTTCTATCTACATAACAGCTGAAATTCCACATTTTTTTCCTCCAAGAACAGTAATAACAAATAAGGAGGGCATTTTATAGTACCTCATGAATCTCTTTATTTATTTAAATTGAACAGGTACATCGAATAGTAGCCTGGATACATGCACACCAGGAAGTAATGAAATCCACAAGAAGTTTTTGGAGGAATGTTTAAAGAAGCAACATCTAACCATAGATTGGTATTGCTTCCTTTGGAACTGCATAAACTGAATTCTCATATTTGCAATCCCACCTGTTTGGAATTAGAGAAAAGCATTTTGGTTATACTGATGAATTTAGTTTAAGAAAACACATTTATTGAATCAAAACAGCAGCCAACCTGCATTCCTCCTTTTCTGGAATCTGCAGCTCCAAATTCTTCTCAAATGGCTGAAAGACCAAGTCCAACTTTCCATCATCCACTTTGTCGAGCGATGGAGGTTCCCACTGAAGAAGTTGATTATTTAGTATTATAAAAGAGAAACAACAAGAATAATACTTTTATTTTTTAAAAGAAAAAGCTGATGGACATTATTTTGCCAGTAGCTTTTAAATTTTGACCTAGGTTCATATTTTTCTAGGATATAACTGGCATTCCTATATTGGCTTTGATGTATGTGTTAATTTCCTTAACAAATATGATTGCAGTTTTCTGGTCAAGTTTTGATGGTTATAAATAAATGTCCTTTGTCAAGGTTGGAATATAAGCAAGCTTGCGTACAGATAAGACTGTATTTCAGATTAGAAGAGACATATGAAGAGTGATAAGGAAGTTGCAAATTTTGGGTGCTCCCGACACACTGATCATGTAAATTATTGTACTTCGTTCATAATAGAGACTTCATCTATGAACATAAGCAACTTAAAAAAATTTAGTTTTTTTTCTTTAGTGTGGTTGTTTAATTTTATTTTAGTGGTACTTTCTCCAATAATTGTCTTGTAAACTAATGGTCCTCTTCTAAAAAGTCAAGTTATTGCTTTCAACTCATGGAAGTGATTAGTGCAATTGCCTATGTACTTCTATCTTTTGATTACTAAAATTAAGCAAAAGAGAAAAAGCAAGGCAGACTGAATTAATCAATTAGTTTGACCCCCAGTTTTTGCATCATATAACCCGAAATAGGCAATTCCAATAGGCATAGAAGGAGCATGCATGCATTTTCAGAAGAGGATAGAAACACATACAAAGACAGAGGGAGAAAGAATACCTTTGGAGCATTATCCTTGTCAATGGTGAAAGCCCTAATACCCTTCTCATCAAAAGAGAAGTAGAGTTTGCTTCAGATTTAAGTAGGCAACGCAATACGAAAATTTTTTACAAAATTGAGCTGCCTTGTGTCAAAATTTGTTCTAGCAATGAGACTACAACAATTACCTCATACATATCCTCAGATATTGTAGTTCGTAGTATATTCATTGTTAATCTAAATTCCTTTTTGAGACATTCAGATAGTGTTTGATTCCTTCCTTCACGAACCTGCACATATCCAAGACACTATATAGCAGCATGAAATTCAAGAAATAGCAAGCCAATCTTACTTTTACAAAGCAGACTTGCTCCCCCCCCCCCCTTCCCTTGCTTCTTAATTACCTAGATTAGGTATTACCTTTTTTGTTCATTGTCCTTATTAGTCTCCTTTAAATTTGAAAGAAAGAAGTTTTAAAAACCTAGCAAGGGAAACCTATTGCCATTGTTACATTTAAACACAATCACATTATATGTATGAATATTGTATTTTTTTTCACGGCCAATATAAAAGCAGATTAGGATATTTTCACTTTATGCATGCTATCAAGTTAGAAGAGGATTATCTTCTCAAAATTTCAGGAAAAACAGAATTTGAAAGACGTGATTTCATAAGTCCTTGATTGCTTCAACCTTGAGATTTATCTGCCATTTACAATTTATAGAACTCAATATAGTCCCAGAATCCAGTCTAAGATCTTACAAAATTCATATTCTAAAATCCTTACCGATCTTAATGTTAGTTTCAACGCAGTAGGTGATGATCTTTTCATTCCTTTCAAAACTGGATTAATCCATCCATTTCCTTCTTTGTTTGCTTCAGCTTCCTTCAGATCAAAGTACATAGTCATATATTGCCTAGGATGGACATGAGCATGAAATAAGATAATGATATTCCTATGGAATTGTTAAGATATTTACCAATGATTTTATAATTTCTTCTACAGAATCTTTTGAGAAGCACTCATCAATTATTGACTGCCTGAAAATCTCCAAAGGTTACTGTCATGAGTACAGTGCAATTTGCTGGTAATAGAGAGAAGAAAACAAGAAACAAATTACAGATCATTGATGAAAATGGATTACTTGTTTAAGACACTCTCTTCACCAAGTTTAATTTCTGAAGAAAATTCTTCAATTACTGATCTCAC
The DNA here is from genome assembly GCA_019955255.1 of Castanospermum australe. Taxonomy (NCBI): domain Eukaryota; kingdom Viridiplantae; phylum Streptophyta; class Magnoliopsida; order Fabales; family Fabaceae; genus Castanospermum; species Castanospermum australe. Next base: position 514,146 of record NSJW01000331.1, on the reverse strand, counting down.
AGCATTCTCATCACCAGAATTTAAGCTAATCAGGCGCTTCTCTAGCTCAACAATTTTCTGATTCATAGAAAATAGTCATCATTTATCAACATACACTTGAAACCCATATTATGTCAAGCAAACGACTTGTAACTGTAATGAATATAACAAAGTGCATCTTTGCACAGGCTAATAGGGCTTTACTTATGCAGAAGGAACGGGGCAAGTAGAATCCTGAGAAGCACTGTTGATAGAAACATCCTGGTTCTTTTTCTTTTTTTTTGCCTTTTTCTCTTTTACAGCAAGATTTAAAAATGTGAGAAATATATTATTTCAGTGCACCAATGTCCTCTCCTCTGATCAGAAAACAGAAAATGGAAAACAAATTTATTTGAGCTTTTAAAATTTTCGCTTAGAGCCAAAAGTGTTTCTTTTGAAATCCAATACTATGATAAAATAGATTTTCTACTCAAAATTTATTTAAAAAAAAGAACCTTCCATGGTAATCCTAGAGTTTTTATTCACATCAAAACCCCTGAAACCATTATCCTCTATCCACCTGTTCTGAAATGCAATTCTCCTTATTTGCTTTTTTTTTTCCTTAACTTCAGCACCTCAATATATGATACTGGATAGGTTACTAAACCAGTTTTGGCTCACAACATCATCATCATATCAATGGAGTTGAATTGACCAATAAAAAATCCTCAGGGAGCTAGGGTGTAAGGCCTGCAGTACAATTAGATGGACAGGACAGGATGAAACAATGACCGCAACAAAATTTAAGATGTTACCTGCTGCTTTATGGCTTATGTATCCAGTTCTAATACTACAAATATCTGTTACCAGGACTCCAAAGTAGAAAGATTTATCAATATTCTTATGAGGCAAGCCAGAATTACCAAGACTTCCAGTCACAAGCCATAATGGAGTTGCTACACTAATGCAATCAAAATAGTGCCATGGAGCTGTTTCTACGATTTAAGAACTTGGATTGATATGTCATGTTGCAATTATTATTGTTAATTTTAGCTATATAGATCTGTACTTAATAGACAAGTATGTTTTCAGCCACTAAGAAGAAAAGGTGTTGATGTCTTATCAGTTGGGTGAATACCAAAACCTCAGTGTGCCTCTACCATTAAACTATAAATTAATTTTAAAACAGGATTTGAGACAGATTTCATGTGCATTAATTTGCATGTGCCTCTTTCCCTGCCAATACTCAAATATGATTACATTAGCATGTGTGAGCAGTAAACATTTTGAGCCAATTTCTTCTAGAGGGAGAGCAGATATTGAAGATAATCAAACCTCAGAAGAGACAAAATGGGTTGCCAGTCCAGCTGCAACTAACTCTTTTCCATTCAACCGACCTCCACTAAGTGCCAAGAATTCGCCTGCATATTTACATGCTTGATTTCATCTCTAGAATTTTCTGTGTAATCTACTGACATGTTTCTCTCTTTATTATTCTAAAAACATTTATGCCAATTCAGGAAGAAGTTAAATACACTTCTGCTGTCATGGAAGAATAAACGGCTAGAGAGATGAAGTGTAATGGAAAAAATTCTAAACATAAAAGAGGACAAGAAAAAGGGAATTCTTTGTGAGACAGTGCTTACCCAAATGCCCAGGTAGATGAGAATGGATGTAAGAGAAGCCACAATCAGTATGAAATCCAAAACTTGCTTCAGGAGTGGCAAAAACCTGCCAAAGCATTTGTTTGCACACACCACACAATTAAGGATGACAATACATCATTGATAATTATACCACAAAACTAGCCAGAAATTGATTTAGAAAATAATGTCTAACAAGATTAAATACCCACAGTTTTTTCAGTGACAACTGAGAACTTCTTTGGGAGTGGGACCATCAAAGATGCACCTCCACCCATTGAAATTCCATGAACAAGTGCAACCTGTTATAACATAATACCACCATTGTAGAAGACATGAGACTTCACTAAATTTTTCACAAAGGACCAAGTGGAATGAAGTTTCAAAACAGAACCTGGGTTTTCTTGTAGGTACGAATGTGATAGCAAAGCCAGTAATATCTGTAGACCACTTCAAGGCAGGAATCCTCTGTCAAGAAGAAATGCATTACTCTTCAATAGAGGTTAGGTAGTGTAAAGATATCCTCTGACTAAAAGACCAAAAATAAATCCTCTGACTTGTTTCTCTCCTAAATATCATTTACTAGTTCTAACTCAGAAAAGGAGTGAAATGTCTGTGAACTTGTTTAAGCTTATGCCCCATACAGAAATATCTAAATCCTTGTAGAGAATGATGGACTTACTCGTTTTCCTGCCATCATAGAACACTTTCAAATCCCCGCCAGCTGAAAAAGCCCGACCAGCTCCCTGAAAACAATTGTGCAGCAATTGAGTTAAGAATAAATAAGTAAAGCAACAAATGCAAGAGTGTGGTAGATTGTTCCATTTTGGAAGGTTATAATCTGAGAGGAAAAAAAAAAATTTCAACCACTTCAGAGGGTACTAAAAAACCAACTTTTATGATAATTAGCTCTGAACTGTCATCTTTCTCCCACTTTTCTAAATATTTTGCCAGCAGAGAAACCTGATAGCATTTAAAGATTAAAACACAGTAACTTAGCCAAACCATAAAATTAGAAAAAAAAAAGCAGTAGATAAACCCACCAGCTAAGAAAGAATTTCTAAGTTGACTTGACTTGACTTACCAGTTCAGGCGAGATAGCATTCAATTGCCTTGCCCGGTTCAAAGTGACCAACCTCACATGGTCTATCTCTTCTCCAAGAACAACCTTAAGATCAAAACCAATAATACCCATTCATTATTTACTAGCATATCTTGTTTCAGACAATAGTTGCAGAAACCCATTATGAATGACAGCAATTAGGCATGGAAAAAAAGGATCACACAAATCAAAAGAGAAGGGGAAGAAGAAGGAACTGCTCATAGCAAAAGGCAAATCAGCAATTGGAGACATCATAAAGTGCTTGCCTGTTCATCTGGCTTTGCAACATCAGATGCCATTTAGAATCTTCACTGGTTTACTGGGAAACCAGTTCGGTGCCAATGCTGCACAAATTAAACAATTAATGACACATATGATCAGAGGAATCAAAATTTAGAAACCAAAAAGGGCACCTTTTAAACCCAAAAAAAAAGAAGAAAACAGAGAAACTAGAACAAGTTGAACTGAATTCGACCTGTGCGAGTAAGAAGATTTGTTAGCCAGAACAAACGTCCACGGAGGAACGAAGGAGGACCAACTACCACTAGCAGTAGGAGGACAAGAGTCAACAAACAGAAGGGACAGACACTTTGACCATTACATAGTTGCCCCACCAACCACTTTGCGGTGAGTTATCACACCAACCATTTAAAAAAAAAATGAACATATGGATGAACTATTAATTAATTATTAATTGTTTACTCTTATAACAATTATTTAAAATTATTATAATAAATATTTAAAGTTATTGAATATTATTAATAATTATTAAATATTTAACAAATTTATAATAATAATAATAATAATAATAATAATGATATCTAGTATACAGTAGTCTCACCGTTCACCTCTACCTACCACTTAGGCGGTAGGAGGTAGCTAAGTGCGGCAGTGACTGAATCCTTATGCCTCGTGGCTGTAAGGCCTCACCAACCTTCCCAGCTCATTTATAATTGAGATTGAAGTTAGTTCACGTAGCTGGTACACGTGAAAACATGTTTGAGTGGGAAAATCCGGCTTTTAAGCAGGGAGTGTTTGAATTAAATTTTATAAATTTAATTTTAAATTATTTATATTTTATAAATTTAATTTTAATTAAAAGTGAGTTTGAATTGAATTAATTATATTTAAAAAATTTTATTTAAAAATTAATTTTAATAAAATAAATATTATTTAAATCGTATTTATTAAAATTATTTTTAAATGTATAATTATTAAAAAGAATATAACTTAAGGTATAATAAAAAAATAAAATAAAAATTATAAAAAAAATTAAATTTAAAAATATCAAAATTTCTCTAATTAACTTTTGTTATAATATAAAAGTAACAAAATTTTATTTCAACTAGAATCTTAATATGAATAATCCTGTCTAACAATTACCAAAGACAGAAGTACAAATTGCAAGATAAGAATTTCATCTCAAATAGGCTTCTAGCCCTCCCAACCGTTGCTCCGAACATGCACTTATTCTAATGAATTTTTTCTTATTTTTTTTATTTTCTTTGTTTTAATAATAGCATTATTTTTAAAATATAATTTTAACCTTAAAAATTTATTTCATTTAAAGTAAATATTTATTACTTTTATATTAAACGTAACTTTTTTTTAAAACAAATCATTTCAATGCAAATTTACTTGTAAGTAAAATTAAATTAATCTAAAATTTAATTTGTACAAATTAATCTAAACACATTTTTAATTTCTAAAACTTGCACCAATTCTCTCACTATAAATTTTGTATATTATCATAAAGTCATGTGTCCTTTTATTTAGAAGCAGAACTAGGTAGGATGTTATATCCTGCGTTAAATAAAATTAAAGACCTATTGTAGTACTTAAGAAATAAAACTCTTCCTCCTAATAAATTAGCCAAGAAACTACCTCATTCCAAAACCTAAGGCATGCCAAAGCCTAAGCTTCGGCGAAGGAAATTGTCGACTAACGAAGCACCTATTGGTAGAGTCACAATATTAGGGCCCAATTCTCAAATGAGTAGCTTTATAAACGGCCTTAATCCAGTTTGGCCGTGTTGAGAGGTCCAATCGCACTACTATGCACATTATTGCCTTTAAACTAAGAAATAGAACATTTCATTTAATATAATATAATATATCTATCTCTACTTATAAAATACGTACTAAGGAACAGAACACTTCATTTAATATAATAATCTACTATATATCTATACTTATAAAATGTGTGTAAATTATAAAGATTATATTTCCATCTAGAATCAATTTGGTATGGGAGTGAAAAAATTCATAGAATTTTACATAAATTTTCACATAAAACTTACATGTAAATTTTTCATTCAAATTTTTACTTCCTTACCAAATATACTTTCGAGTGAGAAAAGACTATGTTGTTGCTATATTATTTGTGAAATGTTTCAAATTTTATTTGCCATGTTCTTTATCTGAAAATACTTTTTAGTTACCACTTACCATAAAGAACACATCAAATAAGAAATGATAAATGGAAATTCAAAACAAGGGGGCAACCTTGAACGATTTCATGAGAATCAGCCAAATGAGGGCTCCACAAAAATAATCAAAATAATTCATCAACTATCCAAAACTCAACATTCAAAGCTTGAAAGAATGCAAGCCGTGTCTTTGGTTGCAGGTAATGAACTTTGATACTGCGCCATTACCTTCTCTAAGCTCTTCCCATATGTTTACTAATGAATCGAGCAGCCTCTAGATGACAAGCAGGGAAATGCGATTAACTGAATTATTACATGAACAGGTTGGGCCTGGACGCCATGTATGTTGTCTTCAGCTTCCTAGTTGGGAGCCTGACCTTCTTGAACACCAATGGGAACTTGATCTTAGAGTTGTGGAACTGCTTAGTGCCCTCCCTTTTGCAGAGCTTCGCAGGGATGGTGGCAGTCTTGATGATCTGGATGCATGGATAACTGACCCTATGACGAGATGCCATCTCATTGTACATTTGTTCCACAGCACCATTTAGAGTAGTATCTCGGAATTCCTTGTACATGTTGTGATGTGATAACCCGTTCGGCTCTGATATCGCAGCCAAATTCCATAGTTCTTAATCTTGGTAGGGTTCTTCTCAAAAATCTGCAATCAGTAAAAAGAATTTATGCCTCAATGTCCAATGAGACTGCAACTGGAACCTAGAATACAACTGAAGCTCACAAACAGGAAAATTCCTTCTCCAAGCATTCTTTCCTACAGGGGAGTACTCCTAAAATTTATGTAAAGTCTTTCATGAGATTAGCACAGAATACTATTATCCACCTATTGTCAATATCTTTCAGCTCAATGAACCTTACCTACATTTCGTAATATGTACAAATCAAACAATTCAAACGACCGAGGTCATGTGAAATGATGCCAATTACAATGTCAAACTACCAAATTATGTTACAGGTTTCATGCTTAAAACCTCATCTCTTCACAGTTAAATAATTTTATCCCTTCCCATGATTTCCAGAGCCTCCTCACAGACTGGTATAACTCTCGAAGAATACAATTAAAAGAACAATTCCCTGAAGAAATATTATCAAGCACCTAATTACTTGTAGTTTATACAAAACAAACAGAACCCCAGCACTCTAACAATTTCCAATTAATTTGAATTCTTCAATAAATGAGAGAAAAATAAAAGGAGCAATTTGTATCCCGCATAACAGATAGTTAAGCATAAATTACTTTCCCTAAGTCAAATTCCCACCAGATATGCACAAAATAGAGTCTCTGCATGGCATTGTTTTTTCCCTTCTTCCAATGTTTATATAACCTAATAAATTTTATTTGTCCCCTGGATGGTAAGGATCTATAAGTTATACCATGTAAAAAAAATTTTAAAAACAAAAAGCTCTTAACAGAAGCTCCAAAATGCTTCCAAGCAGAAATCTAGGTTCTTTTCAACCACCACAACAACTAATGCTCAAAGTAACTCATTTCACTGCCATAGCCTATAATCAGTCTGACATCAAGAGGAATATAGTACGACAATTGGGATGCGTACCTCATTGATAGTTAGCACTTGCCCATTGCTTTTCTTGACCTTCTTTAGCTTTCTCAATTAATACGTGCATATATTAAAATGAAAAAAAATGTGGTCAATGGTCATGCTTTTCAAAAATAGAAAATATTACATTATTTAATGAATTAATAGAAACAAACAACATTTATATGTCATCCAAAAAGAGCAATGTAAAAACTAGCAGCTGCTTAGGTATAAAACATTATTGGCCTAGGCTTAAAGGAAGAGGAAGTATCACATTCTTGCAAAGTTGTTTGATATTACCAACAAGCTTGTAGCTAAATTGGCACCGTCCTCAGTCTCTATGACTGGGGTGAGAGGATGTCATAGGTTTGCTCATCCATGAAGCTACTTATCCAGTTATCCCCTTCTCTACCTAGGTGCTTGCATCTATTATGTAAAAAAGAAAAAGTTGTTTGATATTGTAAAGCAGCAACAAAATGGGCCTTTTCTTCGATTGACAATAGGAAAGTGTGGGTGCGCACATATAAAGCTAGCGGGAACATAGCCAAAAACTTAAGAGTAAAATATAATTTATACTCTTAAAGTTTACTCCGATATCAAATTACTTCCTGAATTTTTTTTTTATTTCACTAAACTCTCCTGGACTTTAGTTTGATTTGAAAACGTTAATTTTGTAGTTACATGAAATAGAGGTCACCCCCTTGTGCACACCATGTGACCTAAGTGCACACCACGTGATAATTTAGTTAGAAAACCTTATGGGATAAAATATAATTTACATACTAGAAGTTTATCTATGTATTAGATTATTTCCTGAAAAAAAATTTTCTCACTAAATCCCCTTGAAATTTGATATAATTTGAAACTACATGTTAACTTCCGTTTAATTTAACGGAAAAGCTAACATTTTCAAATTATACCAAAGTTTAGAGGGGGGTTTAATGATACAAAAAAAACTTCAGGGGGTAATTTGATATCAGAATAAATTTCAGGAGTGTAAATTGTATTTTACACAAAACTTAAAACATACATCTCCAATAGAATTCATTTCCAGGAGATAAAAGATTCAATTTCCAGTGTTTTTATGCATGCCAGATGATAACCATCCACAGTGAAAGAGTTGTTACACTTGTTGGGGTGGAAAGTCATAGCTGGTTTGGTGTCATTAGGATTGAAGAGGATGGCTTCTATCTGCATCATATGGTTTTCACTGTACAAAAGAAAAATAAAAGGATGCTTTGATGTGAAAAAAAAGATGAGTTAAAGGTAAGATTTTTAAAGTCTATAATTATAATCCAAGTTAATTTAGCAAAATTGATTCAAAGCATCAATGTATACTTTCTACAAACCAAACTCATCATCTTTTTATGAATGATTCCCACCTAACCACACACATACAAACACAGTCTTAGGTTGAGAATTCTTAACTTTTCCAGCATTTACTCAACATCCAATCAAATAGAAATAGAATGCAAAGGTCATCACATACCAGAACTTGGATTTGGCACGGACCTCGTTGGTGGCCCAGAGCTTCATCCAGTAGATCTTGGGGAGCTCATCGGTTTCAGTGGGAAGAGCTCTCCCCACCACCTGGTACTGGTGAAATTGATTCAACACAACAAAAAAAAAGAAAAAAGAAAACTCACCATTACATACCCTCCAAAGCTTCAGAAAACCCAACTAGAAAATCAAAAACACGTAACAAACTACATTCCTAAGAAAGAAAAAAAAAATAAAAACCCCATCAATTGCGATGAAAAAACAGAGAGAAAAATGGCAGCATTGGATCAAAAACAAAGAAGGATGAATGCTGCAAAACCCAGCATTGGCATACCCTGAAGGTAACCATTTGGAATGGAAGGGAGCAAGGGGAGCAACTATTGCTCAATGTGTCTTCGGTTTTGGGTCCTCTTGCTGCTGTGTGTGTACAAAAGAAGAACTGAACAAGAATGCACAATGTAAAACCCTCACGGGTGAGTCTCCCTAGAATTGGGCCATTTCGAACCCACTTGGATAGGCCCTATTCAGAAAGGCCCATATATATAGGATTAAAGGACCTTGAAAATTTAATAAAAAAATTTGAAATGTTGAATTATTCATTTAATTTCTTTATTTTCTCGCTAAATTTAATTCCATCCCTATAATCCAATTTAAAATTGATTAAACATGATCCCCACTATCAAATTTTAAATCCTTGGGATAATAGTGCTGACGTGTAAAAAAAATAATTAAGTGACAAACAATGATATGATGTGATAAATATAATATAATTTTTAAAGACATTAACAAAAAAAAATGTCACATGTCAATTGGTTTTTAATCTAGAAATTTCAAAATAATTATATTCACTAATTAAATATTTTTAATAAACTAATAAAATCAGAAGGCTACAAATTTAATTAATAACAAATGAAGAAAAGAAACATTATTTATCTCTTCTTATATATCCACTATCATAGTCCTCGTTTCTTATTGTTGTATAATCAAGTACGTATATTCCATACACAAAATAAATGAGAAGTACTCACATTTGATACACATTTTTTCAAACGCAAATTTAATACATGTGATTTAATGTTACTGTGACTCATATATTAAATAATGGTGTATTTATCATATTATGATAAAATAATGCATTTGAAGCCACTGAATTAATAGTAAAGGATTTAAATAATTTTTAAAAAATCATAAGTTTAAATCTTCATACTATTATATTAAAAAAAACAAATTTAAACTATTGCAAAATAGAGTAATAAAGCACGAATGAAAAAACAAGCATCTATGGCCATGTTTAGTACATAGTTTAAGTTTATACTATATGACTCATTTTATTATATATTTAGCATAATATTTGATAACTGGTCCACTCAGTTTTATCTAATAATTATAGAATAAACTAATCATGTTTCAGGTGACGTGATAAGACTTAATAAAGTTATTTTATATCAAATTTGATAAAAATATAATATTTTAATCCTAAATTAATCATAATTCTTATACCAAACAGATTCTATATGACCATTACCTGGACACATGAAATATATGTACATATTAGTTTTCATTTCCATGTGATACACATGTTTATTTTATCAATATTTTTTTAATATTTAGTAAACTTATCTTAAAAATGAATTTGAATGAGTAAAATATGATAACAGTAATTTTATTTAGATCATATGATTATTCATTAAGACATAATAATAATAAATTTATCAAATTAATTAGTTTTCAAAGTATCTTATCTAATAATATTTATTTGTCTTAAGTCAATTTTATTATATACATATATATATATTTGGTCATCAATATTATTATATATATATATATAGATAAATAGATATACAGACTCTGGTTTTCTTACATGCATGTGCAGCCCACTTTGTGAGACTTCCGCATGTGAAAAATAAAGGGTAAGCTAATATACACATTCTAGTTTCCTTACATGCATGTGCAGTCCACTTTGTGAGAGTTCCACATGTGAAAAATATAGGGTAAGCTAATATACATATTTTTTTTATTAAAATTGATTTCACCTAATTGATATAAACATGTGTTTCAAGAGGAGAAAATATTATTATTTTTTGTTTCAAGAGGAGAAAATGTTATTATTTTTTGGTACAAAGGAAGTCTACACCCTGAAGAGAGAAATGATAAGTAAAGCGACTTAAATGAATTTTGAATTCAAAATCAAATTATCGGTGTCATTTAAATTAAGACTTTTGGACTGAAAATACTATGTACTTACATATTTATTGCTACGTTTGATCAACCATACATAGACCTGTTGTTTGGGGAAAGGCCTTAATTGAATGTACAACAAATATATAGGATCCATACTAATGATAAAGAATGATGACCATGATAATAAATACGACAGAGCATTTACGGGAGGAGGCAAAATGAATATTTTATGTCAACCCACCAAAGGGTAACATTCATATAATTGGAGTCATCTAAATAGAAGCTTGCATCAAAATTTACATAGATGGAGCTATTTTCTCCTTTGGAGCTTCCTTTGAGCATAACTAGAATCTCATGTTTAGAAAGAAAGGTCTCTCAACAAAGAGAAAAAAAGAGCATGAGCAAGAGCAAGATTAAGATTCTATTTAGCAAAATTTCAAAGTATGGGTGTGTTTATTATTTTACACTAGCACATTGATGGGCACTTATGTGCCCCTCAATCCGCATTTTTCTATTTTTTACATTTATGTATATTTTTGCATTTATAGTGTTTTATAATAGTATTGATTAAATAAATAAATACATCACAATATGATAATTTTGGAGAAAAAATATTTTCTTTTTTAAATCGTGACATTATTTGTTTGGATGAGTTTAAAAAATAAGTTGATTTTAAGTTGTAATATAAAAATAATTTTATGAATGAAAGATTAAAAGGTGTTCAATTATTAGGAAAAAAAAAAAAAGAAAGGATGACTCTCAATAAAATTACAGTTTTGTTTAAGATTACAGTTTAGATTACTGTCAAATTACCAAAGACAACTTTGAAAGATGGTAAAATGTATGATATGGAGACACCCAACAATAGAGTTGACCTATTATTTGTTTGCATGCGTTAAAAAATTTTGGGACATTCCTAACAGATGAGCCATTGATTAATATATTCATGTGATTAATATATTCATGTGACATATGGGGAACAACCATATTCCATTTGACCATTTATTTAATAAAAAAGGAGGATTTTAAAAGATAAACAAATGTATAAATTAAAGGGAATGATCCACAAGAAAGTAGAACGCTAGCAGATGTTGCAGCAAATCACAACCTGTTAGTGCCTACTTGACTTAAACAGAGTATAGAGACTCAGAATAGAAAGCCTTGCCATTGCCAGTTAATGAAGCAAATTCTCTTGTATGCATGGAGCAATTTTCCTCTGAGAATACATAAACCAAAAGCAGATCCAACATGATAGTCAGAGACAACATCATATAGGATTTTAAGAACAAATTATTAGAACTAAAGGAGACAATAAACTCAAAATTGCAGCAGTCAAAATGTGTACAAAATAATGAAACTCTGTTTTTCATGAACCTGTTTCTGTAATAATCTGAAGCCTAGTTCTATAATCACCTGAAAAAAACATAACCTGATTTTCTTTCTCTTTTCTTTTTCTGAGTATATCACTTTCCATCTACGGGAAAAGCCAAAGAACTGCCATTGTTTACAGTTATTCTCGTATACACCTTTCAATAAACATCAGCACAATTCATTGGTGCATACCCAAGTCTGGATTTGTTCATATCATACAAGATGTGAAAATTCTGCTGCAGATAGTTACCAATTATCGAAAGAGCAGACCGAGGAGTCCCCAAAATGGCCAAACAAACAACATCATCTGGCTCAATCTGGATAAAGTAATTCTCCACTGGGAAATCCCACACAGCTCCATCTGCAAACAAGATCCCAAATTCAGGCAGCTCCATTTTTTCAATTCCAGACACATTGTAACATGGCTTCAGAGGAGGGAAGCCTTCAACAAGTGGATATCCCTTAATTTTCTTCATGAATGCCTCCTTGATAATCTGATAAGCAGGGTCAGCAAAATATGTTAGAGTGGTACCAGAATCAATGATTGTACCACCAGAACCTTGTGCAGACAAATGCCAAGTCTCCTCTGGTATCTCTAGCACATCACCACCAACCATGACAGATTTTATCTGGACATAGTAGAAGGTATCAACCGGGTTCTCTTTCCCGCCAACAAAAGACGTAAAATTCAAATTGGGGTGGCTAAGCAGCTCCTTGTCCTCACCAAATATCAATTTGCTGCTGACACTTGTGTTGCTATTTCTATCCACAAGACAATAGGAAAAGGAATGGCCATAAAGAGATTGCAGCTGAGAAGCAAATGACAATGGCCCTCTTCCCAGTCCTAGCAATCCTGCAGCCCCATGGAATAGACCTCTATTCCAATGACCACAACCAAACATCACATTCTCCACACGCTTGAGCTCTGACTTCCCTGTAGGTGTGGTAAGATTAACTGTAAAAGTCTCCAGTGCAAAATCCCCAGTTGTATTTGAACTATCTCCATACCAATAGAAGTAGGGACAACTCTGGTTCTCAGCCTTGCAAGGCTGAGGGGGATCTGGGGATGACACCAATTGGCACCTGTGATCATGACAGCTTATATTCTTAAAAGAACTAGAATCTTTAGGATCATAATATGGTCCATTTTGCTCAAAACAAGCATAACAAGGAACACATTGAATCCAGTTAAGGTCACTGCCAGTATCAAGTATGAGAGAAAAATGCCTCGGAGGTATACCCACAAACACATCCATGAAGTACTCTCCAGAGCCAAGGCTGACCCCTGATTCCAAGGTTGCCACAAGCTGGCTGGAATAGCCGCTCGCAAAATATTCCGGCGAATCAGCCGGAGCAACCACCGGGTTAAAGGGCTTCTTTGACTGCTCCTGTGCTTTCTGCAGCCTTGAAATGGTGTTTTGGTTCTTCTTTTCGGTGACCCTTCTATGAAGGGTCTGAATTCTGGTCAAGTCCTGTGCTGTAAAATCAATCACAAACTTTTTAGGCTCGGTGTCCTTGCTCACTGACCGGTGTTTCAAATGGAGTTTCACCGATTGCTTGTGTGATTTTGCTGCTAGAAATGCCTCCCCCTCTTCATCATCACCATCATCATCAGTCTCTTCACCTGATGACATGGTAGCTCCAGAATGCCCAAATTTCTCTAACTTTGACAAGTTACACCCGGTATCTGCTGAAGAAGAGACAGCATTGAAGCTTGGATGATCAGGTAACTCGATGGCAGCGAGAGAAGATCCATTCTTATTGGGACTATTGTGATTGTGATTCCCAGAAATGGCTACCACAGCGAAGGAGCATATTACAATTGAAACCAGAATGAGAGAAAACTTCAAAACCATAGTAATGATATCTTCTTGCTTGGACCCAACGAAAATCCTAACATCAAGCAACTTGCAGAATCACAGCGGGAAAAAATCTGGGAGACAAAACCCAGGAAAAGCAGAACTTTAACGAATCTCTGAGCTTGGCAATTGGGGCCAAAATTTCCTTTCAAAACCAATCAGAATTTGTTTGGAAGCACAGAAAGGAATGACCCAGAAATTAACAAAATCTCCAACAAAAAATCAAAGTACAAGGAAGATGAATGGAGCATGGAGATAGAGGCTAACAGAAGAATAAAAAATTCAAAGAAAAATTTGAACTTTCAAGGCCAAAATTGTGTGTGTTTGGCAGATGAGAAAGTACTTATGCAGCAAAAATGACACAGAAAGAAAGAAAGAAAGAAAGAAAGAAAGAAGAGGAAGGAGGAGATTCTGGGCTTCGAGTCGTGGGACTTGGGTGAGATTGTGAGATCAAAAGAGAAAAACTGCAAAGCCAAGTGCCAAAGGACACTGCTCAAAAACGCGGTTTCATTCACAATAAATTTTTAATCTTTAAGCTCATCAGTTTTAGCAACAAAGAACAAACTTTAAAAAAATAATAATTTTCAATGCCCATTACGTGAGGTATAAATAATACCTGGCCTTCCTCTTCTCACAGGGTATTTTACTATTTTCCTCTCTGTTTCCCTGCCTCATTGGCTTGAATTGTAGAAGACTCAGATCACAGATTTTAATCTTAAAAAGTCACCAGGATTTGCAGCAACTGCAACCCTGCAACTAATGAGGTGGTAAAAATGGAGAGTGAAGTAGTGAGACTTTTAAGTTTTGGTTTAATTAATTTAATTATTTAAATTAGTTAGTCGAATTAAATAATTTTATAAATTTAATTTATATATAAAAATATAAAATTTATGAAAAAAAATTATAAAATATAAATAATTAATTATCTTCTAATTTAAGTATTTCAATCTGCTAATTTAATTAATTTTAATTAGTTTTATTCTGTTTTGATTAGTTTAAACTAATTTAATAATTTTGATAATTAATTAAAATTAATTAAGTGTTCGAATTCATAATGCAACTAATCAGACTCTTCAATCCAGTATAATTTTGACAAGAGTCTGTAACTGGAAAAAAAAAATAACAAAAAGTCAAAAGTGGCTTTCTGACCCATTTTTCCAGCGGTGTAACTCTTTGGTCGCTGGTCAGACTTCAGACTTAGTGAACCTGTTCTACTTCTGAACGGAAGAGAGAAAAACAAGTCCACCTTTGTGCCTTACATAATAATAAAAAAAAACATATCTAAATTCTCTTCCATGCAACAAGGAAGTGTTATGTTAGAAAAATTGGCAACGTTTACCAGCGGAAAAGCGGAAGAGAATTAGCAAATCAAAGTGATCATGATATCATCATGCACCGGTGAGCCTCAACTCACGTGGTACTTCCCTGGTCACAGCCAGGCGGTCTGCTGCGGTGATGGTTCGATCCCCCAAAATCTCATTCCCAGTAAACCTTAGGTCCTGTAGGGCCTCCTTAGAACCGACAAAAAAGAGTTTAAAAAGTAAATTGATTAAACTTTTGATTTAAGTATTTTCATAAATATTTAATGAATTTAAAAATATGTCCTCATCTTAAATTGAACGAGTCTTCTCTAAATTTATGATTATAAAAAAAAATTGTTTCATAAAATGAATAATATTACAAAAATAATCTAAATATAAATTATACAACTAAATATAAATATACAACAACATAAATTTATTTACAAAGCTAAATAATAATGAGTTAAATATTGAGTATAGTGGTAAACAAGTTATTAGTTCACAATCTAACCGATTAGATTGTCTAATTTAAATAACCTTGCTTGAAATTTTGAATAGGATGTGTTATATATTTAGAATTTTTTATAGAATAATTTGACATAATTATTAATTTTTAAATAGGTAAATGATTTTTATCTATTCATTCTATCTGACAAACCCCCTTAGATCTATTTATATTTGGTCAAAAATTTTAATTATTTTTTTATTATATAGCATTATTCTTTAAACTTTTATAAATAACTATTAATATAAAATAAATTTTTATACAAAAATATTAATTATAAATAATTTTATAAGCTGTTGAAAATAATCATATACAGTAATTTTTTTATATAGACTCAATTTATACAAATTAAAGAATCAAATACTGCCACCGCAAATTTAATTTGAATTTGATATTAGTATTTTAAGTAAGATTAATCTTGCATAAATATGGAAGGTCTTTTGTTTATATACCTCTGCATTTTTTTTTTCAAAATTATGTTCCTTATTATTTGTCCCACTCAAATTATATACGTCAAGCTTCTATTAAGCCATCTAATATTCTTTGAATTTAATTTTAATCAATTATTAGTATAAAAAATTATATACTATCATTTAATCATAATCATATATTATCAAATTATTAAAAGATTTTAACTATAATAATAATTATTTAAAATATTAAATACTTTTAATAATATGATAACTATTATTAAATAGTAATATAAAAAAATTTACACTAATAGTTGATCAAAATTAAATCCATATTATTTTACTTATTTATCATAATTAATTAATTTTAGTTGTAATTTTATTCTATATTAATTTTATAAGCTAAACATAAAAAGTATAATATAATGAAGTAAAAATATATTTTAATCTTGAACAAACTAAACTCTAGAGTTGATATTAAACTAATGACTAAGACGCATAGAATAAAAAATTTGTAACATTCAAGAACTATAGTTTTATCGACATTTTTTGAAAATTTACGCTTTGTCTAAATTTTAACCCGCTGTATATATTATATGGTGGTGGCAGCACATGGTGGTGCTTTCCTTGGACCATGTGGGAAAGGAGCATGCGACTACGTGATATTGGTATTCTAATATTAATATTATTCAATAAAGGCTTCCTCCTTTCAATTGTTTTTATGCGATTATTCAAACTAAGACGGCAGCACCCAAAAGTCCCAATTTCAACAATCGAAATTTTTTTGTGTATTTTTAAAATAATATATTTATTCAATAAATACATGAGATATGATACTGTATAATTATTTAATTTTTAAATTAAATTTACAATTTCAAATTTTAAAATTAAATTTAAATTTAAACAGTTAAAATTCTCTCAATAATATTAGTTTAGGAGCATGTAAGAATGTTTACAATCACTGGACAAATAGCATGAAAAGGGAATTTTTTTTTTTGTTGGGACGAAAGTAGAGGTAGCAATACGGGTTAACTTGTTCTAAACCGTACGGGTTAACTTGTTCTAAACCGTCATGAGTAAGGTAAAAATAGGATAGGACATATTGACCCATTTTTATTAAATGGGTTAAAAAATCAATCTATCTCATTTTATGATGAGTTAATGAATTAGTAAGTCAATTCATTTAAAATAAAAAAAATAAAAAAATGATAGGTTTCACTTAAAATTAAATTAAATAATAATAAAATAACTCAACTCTTTTAAAATTAAATAATAAAATAACGAATTAATAAGTTAATTAATATGAATTGACTTATTAACCAATTACCAAAAATTAAAAATAAAATAAAAACATAAACTTGATGTGACGGGTCAATTTGTCCCGTCCATCTACAACCATGAGTTACACAAGGCAAGTTAAAGAAACTCATTTTAAGAAAATGAGTTATATATTACAATCCAACTTACCATTTTTCACATATTAAACAAGTCGCCCATCGCATCAAGCTCATTTTGTCATTCTAGTGAAAAGGCAACTTTGGTATCATAGAAATATGACCAAAGTTGTTGAAATTTTTTGTAGAAGATCACAGTATGTATTCATATTATTTTTATTTCACATTTGAGATAGTTGTAAAATATTTATTAATTATTATATTTTATTTTTATAAATTTAAATATTTATTATAAAAATAATTAATAAATAATTGATAAATTATTTAAAATATTTATATTTTAAAAATAAATTGAGTATCACGACAACATCATTCAAACATTCATGGCCAAGGTTGCAGCCTTAAAGTTATCATCAATTGACCATTAACATTAATTGACTAGCTCTCCGTCTCTCTCCAAAAGTACATATAGAGCTTTTTTTTTGTAGATACATATAGAGCTTTCAAAGTAAGTTACTTAATTAATATATGTGTTGATTTAAATAAAAATTAAATTTCTTAAATTTGAAAAATTATTTTTTTACTTTTTGGATAGGAGATGGATACATCTAAAAAGTAAGTTATTTAAAATTTAGTTAATAAAAATTAATTCATTTTAACTTATTTTACTCAATTTTTGAATTAAATAAATTTAGACCAAATTAGTTCGTGAATCAAGTAAATTGTTTAAAATTTAAATTTTATTATTTTTTAGAGTTGAGTTTAGGATATATAAATTTTTTCTTATGCAAATGAGTGATTATTATTTATAAGTTATTATATAAATTAAATTTAATAATTATTATATAGTTTTAGACATTTTATTATTTAAATTTAATGATTATTTTATAATTTTATAATTTATTTTAATATATTTTCTCTTTTTTAACTATTTTAATTTTTTTTAATAAATCAATTCTTTAAATTCATCAATTTTAATATGTCAAGCTAAATTAATAATTTTTTAACTCATTTTCTAAGTGAATTAACTCAAATAGGCCGGTAGCCCATTTTGATAAGTATAGCGCTTTGAAAGTGGTAAATTATGTCATTAAAGTTCCAATCATTTGTGTCATAAAAAGTTATATATCTTCTCAAATAATAAATTCAATAATTTTTTAAATTTTTTTAAAAAATATTAAATATACTTTAATTTTTTAAGATGTTAAATATTTTTTATTTAATATCTTTTAAAATTTCATTTTTTTATTTTTTTTGTTCCTTATATAAAAAGTATAAATATTTTAAAAAAATAAAGATAAATAGTTGTATAAAATATTGAATCTCCAACATGATCTTCGGTCTTTTCGAACTCAAACTATCTTATTTTTTAAAACCGTAAAATATGACTCCGTACAACTTTTCCCAGTTTTTAAGGGGCGAGGACTGACGAGATGTTCGAGGCATGACTATGACTAATAAGTGGCAGACATCCTTACATTTTGATTAGTGCAGTAACGTGACTCTTGGGTTTGAGTCTTAAACACTTTTTACTATAGTTTATAAGAACTGCTATGTTACTTTCACAAATTTTTTTTAGGTATTGATATATTTAATGAATTATTAAATATTTAATTTTGTATAGGATAAATATTTTTTAAAAAATTTTTTGTTTTAATAACTGATAGTATTTTAAAAAATTAGTCTTTTATCTAATAAATGAGAAGTGTTAAAAAAATGATTAATATTTAGTTTTCATATTAAATATTTTAAACTAATAAATTTTAACTCATCAAAGTATTATACCCGTGTTTTTTTTCTTTTGAAAATCGCTAATATAACCTGTGTGTTTTTAGGTATTGGTATAACTAAATAAGTTGTTAAAAATTTTATTGGTTATTAACTTGTTGATTCACATAATAAATGATTTGAGCTTTTGAAAAAGAACTCACAATTCATATGTTTCACAACTCACTAAAGTACTAATATATAACAAAAAATATGTTTACCAAAGTAATCTTCTTTTTTTAAGCTTGAGGTGAGAGAAAAGAGAATAATAACATCAAACATACTAAATAAAGTTTGTGGTCGATATCACATAAATTATTAGTTTATTAATATTTATATATTTATTTTAATAAATTTAAGTTTGATTTGTTGTTAATAAAAAATTATTTTATATTATTATTTAATTATATATATTACATTATTAAAAAAATTCAACTAATTACTTGAAGAATCAAATTATTTTAATTAATATTTTAAAAATTAAGCCGATCATTGAACTAATAATAAAAGATATTTAAGATTTTGAGGTCAAATTTGGGTTAAAGTGGAGTTTTGTATATATATATATATATATATATATATAATATAATATACATATACTAAATATATAATTAAAATCATGAAAATATTATAATATAATTAATTTAATTTATGCATGCAATAAATATTAAACTAAAAATACTATACTAACACTATCGCATAATTATGAAAATAAATATTTTTTTATAAATATATATAAGATAGAGAAAGTTATTTGAGAAAAAAAAAACGTAGAGAAAGTTATGTTTGTCTCATATTAAATAAGTAAAAGAAAGAAGGAGTTCCTGGTTACATTCCTTACTCCTAAGTCCTAATTCCTGGGTCTCCTATTGGTCCTACATTAGATAAGTTGATATAGAGGAGAGAATGGGTTTTTACTATAAATTGGGAAATAAACTATTGGAGTCTGACATCCTTTCATCTCTTACTCGTATTTGTTCTACATTGGATAAATTAATAAGAGATAGTGAGTTCTAACCATAATTTGGAACAAAAACATTGAAACAGTCAAAAAAAATTGTGAACTGGTCGGATGACTGGTTCTCAGTTTTACCGATATGACTAGTTGGTCTAATTTAATTTTTTAAATTATAATTTTAATGATATGATAATGCATCATTGAAAGATAATGTAAAAAAAATTTACAATGACATTAAATTAAAATTAAATTTTATTTTAATTCATCCAAATATTTTCCTAGTCTTTGGTGAAGGTCTTTATTTTAGGGTACTTACATTGAAGTGTGCTAAACAGTCAGTCATGGCAAAAGATGCATCGAAAACTAACATTAAGCCATTTCCTTTGGTGGATGGGATGTAAAAGATTATGTTCAACCCATAAAAAATGGATGTGCTGGGTTCAAATTAACAGCTCTAATTTTTCTTTGTACAATTCTTAAATTATATTGCAACTTGGTATTGGCGAAGAGGTGAAGGAATGCCCTCTTGACCAAGAGATAATCCAACTTTCGTAGTCTAATAATACTTACTAACTAGTATTAATGGTTATTAATTTATTATATGTCAAGGAAAAATTATATTAACTTCTTTTGATATTAGTATTTATTACACCTAATATATCTCTTATTTAAAAAATTACATATAATTCTCTTACTTTGTGAATAGGAAAGTTGATGTATGAACCACACATAAAGTGGGAAGGTTGATGTAAATTATAAAAAAAATATCAAATGTAATAATAATACATAAAATAAAGAATATAAGTTTAATTTTTTAAACAGAAAAATGTCAGGTATAATAAATACTAACCTACAAAAAAGTCAATATAATTTCCTCATATACCAAGCTTTTATTAACCTGTCAATAGGACATCAAAATAATTTACAATATTATATGAATCATATATATATATATAAAATTATTTATTTATTTAAAATAAATATCATACAAAATAACACAATACAAATAATAAAGAGTTACTAATAAGTTTGGTTAAATTATAAAAAACCTCCTCTAACTATGAGTTACGTGTAAAAAATTCTCTTGCACCAACATGATTTCCTAAACTCATCAAGCCATGCATATTACTCTCTCTATAAGGTTTTATGCACATGCACAAAAAGTCAGTATATACTAGTATACACATTTTGATAAATTTTAAGAGTCGTGTTAATAAATTTTAGTGCACGTTGATTTCATGAAAATAAAGGGAATGAAGTAGGAATAAGAGTGGGAGTGAAAATAAAAATGAAATAGAGGGAAATACTTATTTTCTCAAATGAAAAGAACAATAATTTTTTTAAAAATGAGTATTTCATTTTCTACTAATTTTCTAAAGGGTAAGTACTTCATTTCATATTTTTTAACTAAATATAAGAGAAAAAATATCTCATTTCAATTCTCAATCCCATTCCATCATAACAAACACAGAAATTTTTTTATAGATGACCCATATTTAAAAGAGAGTTTCTTGCTTATAAACTTTGAACCCACGTCTCTAAATTAGTTGCTAATTATGATTTATGACTAGGCGGGTACACATGTTTACCGACTAGGCCAAAAGTCCAAAAACTACTAAATATGATGAAGTGGGAAAGATGTGACGACAGCAAAAGATTTAACAAGGTCAACAGTCATTTCTAATACAGTGAGAATGAAATAAGAAATGACTAACACCACCAAAGTCATGGACCATAAAATGGTTTCTTCTTTTTTTTTTTTCTCAAAAATCTCCTCTTATCTATTAAATCAGAAATTAATCTTTCAAGTTATTATTAAGTGTCAAAATAAGAATTTTTTTTAAAAATATTCACTTCATATAAAATTAAACTTTTATCATTAAAGTCAATCTTTAGAAAAATTTGAATTACTTTCGTTCAAATCAACATTTGTTGATTGGTTTCCTCCTCATTACTTTTGCACAATAATAAATAAGTTCAATTCAACAATTTTTAGTGGTACAAGTCTTCGTTTTCAATGTTCAATTTTCAAACCTCCAAATCTAATAATGAAATGCTTATTAAGAATTCGAGTCAAACTTTGTCTCTCCAATTAGAATCGCAATAATCGGAACCCTTTATACATTTGGAACATAAAAACTCATCAAAGTCAGATAGAATTTTCCTTTTATTTATGGTCATGAGATTATGGAAGTAGCTAGCGAAGAGCTATTATAATGTTAAAAGTCTTGTACATGCTCAGCAACCAATTAATGTCTTGTTCATGCTCAAAGAAAAAGTTTATAGGTCTTCCACTCACTTTAAAGGATGGAAAGTGATTCGGAGATTACAAAAGGAATTATTATAGTGTTTTGAGAGATATTTGAGTAATGTTTTTTTGAATTTTTTAAAGAGAAATTAGCACAAAATTTTAAAAATAAAAATGTATGTATATTTAATAAGAATAAAATGTAAGCGAGATGTCAAAATAATTTACTCTCAAATATATATATTTTCTTTTATTTTCAATGAATTATTAAACTCACTTGTCGTCTGTCTTGATTTTGTACCGAAGGATTCATCTATTTGAACAAAACTTGTATTTAATTATTTTTCTTGGAAGAAAAAATTAGATGCTACAAAGTAAAGCACATATTGACCGAAGTTAGAAGAGGTTTTAATCATATGTAATCTATTTATATTATATATAAAAGTATAAATTATAACAAAATTTAATTCGTTTAAAATACTCATTAATATTTTTAAATTATAATATTAATTTAATTCATATTCATATATTTTAATTTATTTATTTAAATTAAATATTTGTAAAGATATACTTTTTTTGTACGAATTAAGAGTATTTTCATAGAGAGATCGAATTGTAGTTTTTATACTTGAGAACGTAATTTATTTCTATTACACAAACACCTCATAGTTTATAAAGAAGTAATTTTGTTCTAAACTAAACTTTCATTTTTCATATTTTTACTAGCTAAATGGGACTGTGAGATAATTTAGCAGATCTTTAACAGATAAATTAAATATTTGTAAAGAGATAATTTAGCAGATCATTTTATGGACTGTGAGAGAAAAAGTCCCAAAAAAAAAAAAACTAAATGCAACTAGCTAAATGGGATAAGACAACTCCGCAGGCATAAGCTAAAAGTAATAAAAATATTTATTTTTTATAAAAAATAAATATATCATTAATTAGTTCTTCTTCTTTTTTTTTTTACTTTGTTTTTATAATAAACATACTATGAGAAATCTGGTAAGATAGAATTTATTAGAGTGTGTGTGTGTGTGTGTGTGTGTGTGTGTGTGTGTGTGTGTGTGTGTATAACTAATATAAAAAATTATTGAATATTATATATATATATATATATATATATATATATATATATAATATTCAATAATTTTTTTGGTCATTAAATATTCAATAATTTTTTATATTAGTTTTATTTAAATTTTAAAATTATTTAATTTCAATAATTCTTTGTTTTGTATATGTAGAGACAACATTCCAAATATTTTTTAGTATAATTTTAAATACTTATTTACTTTAATAACTAATAAATACTTTTAATTATTTTTGTATATCATCCAAAAGATGCTATACCATCCACTAAATTATGTTCTATTCGGAATACAAAAATTCTGATGATGATTGATTTTATTAAAATATTACATAATGATAATACATGATTAAATTATACTTTAAAATATTGTAAAAAAATATAAACCAAAAAATTACAATTATAGTTGATAATCAAAATAAATAAAACATTGAAAACTAACATGCAAGTATGCAACACAGTATCAAAACAAATTTATAAAATAATTTACGTAGACTTGCAACTAGCTAGGAAGAGTTTTATTTTGACCCAAAACTAGTACGCTAATGTCTTAGGACATTCCCAACACGGAATCACGTTACGTATGACTGAAAGTAATAACATATATCAAACACCATTATATTAAAAATTTTCTTTGCAGTGTCATTCAAATTCAGATGCCCAAACTTGAACGAGAAACTATCATATAAGAACTGTGTTGCTTTGCATATGCATGATGATGAAAGACTACAACTTTAATTTTAACATCATCTCTTGTTTGTCAAAGCACACTATTTTTGTTTGGACTTATAAATTAATGTTATATGCAGAATGCACTTTATTATCTCTCTTCTTTTTTCCTCTTTTTCCTTTGACTTATTTGAATGAGTATACTATAATTCGTGTTTTGACGTCATTTTAGTTGTTCTATCCTGTATAATGTTTTTATAACATGAAAAAGTAAACTATCTTTTAAGTCCTTTAAAAATACAAGTATTATTAATTTAATTTTTTAAAAAAATTTGACATTAATTTTTTATATACGAATATGAATTAAATTTATATAATCTTATACGATACAATGACTAAAATTAATGATATTTTTTAATGATTAAAGGATTATATTTATATTAATTTTATTTGGAGGATTAAAATGATATTACTTTTAATGATTAAAAGATTAAATTAATGTTCAAATTGTTTAAAATGTCAAAGTAATAATTCTTGTATTTTTGGATAACTAAAAAAGAAGTGTAATTTAATATAAAATTAAGTATCTGCTATCTTTGTTTAATCAGAGAAACTTTTACCAGCATTATTTAGCTCAAATATTTGAATAGAAGAAATATGATAAAGAATTATATTCTCTCCCTTCTCGCCATGTTCAAGAGTTTTTTTTTCTTTTAAATATATTGTTGACTTAAAATTTCTTCTATTCAAATACTCTCTCCATCCATCTAAATTAATCGCCTAAACTACAAATAGTTACAATTATTGTGCTAGGAAACGAAGTGTATCAAATATAATCTTTCCTTTCATTTTCTGTTTAATCACTTTCTACAAGGTAGGGCAATGCCCATAACCATCTTTCTCAATATTTAATTCCATTCCTTTCGGTCATTTTCCAATTGATTTGTCTAACTTGCTAGAGACTTTGGATTCAATTAACTCCCATATACGGCACATGACCAAGTGAGCTTGGGCTTCTTGTTACAACTTGAACATCAACTTCATTCTTTGGAATTGGAGACATATAAATGTATTAGACATTTAGGTCAGTCATCAAGTGGTCACTAGTTCAAGCAAGAAACCAAAGCTAAACAGGTTAAGACTCATCAATAGTTCAGTTGGTCAACATGATTGGGGACGGGGAAGAAATTTAGGTGGGTAAAGCCCCTTGAAAGTTGAAACTATACATTGTTAAATGAATAGAGATAAATAAACCCATCGAGTCTGGCAACTTGTCTCGTGGTGTGGTGGGTTATTTGTAAGTCTCCTGTTTGTGTTCATTGTAATTAGGGAGCTTGCCCTTATCTTGGGGACGCCCTTCAATGGCAAAGCTTCTAAGGGGTGAGGGGTGGCATTTGCCCCCGGAATTTTAGCTTCTTCTGCATATAGACATGGACAACAATAGAGTTTAGCAACAGCAAATATGGCTAAATAGTGGAGTTTAGTAATTGTTTTCCCTCTAAAAATCTCTCTCGAGTTCCACCACTGATGTCCTTCCCTTAACTTGAATTTAACATAAAAAAAATAAATCCACATTTTTCTTTTATATAATATATAGTTTATATATTTGTAATAACAAAATCATTCCAAAGGATTTGGATAGCTATAAGAAATGATATCCCAACAAGATGAGAGAGTTTCTTTCTTAACCATTTCTTCTCCTTTTATGTTATATAATAATCCCTTCTCATCTCTCTCCATGATCATAAACATTGTCCAAAATTTTAGAGTTGCATGCATAAACAGGCTATAAAAGAACAAATAAAAGGACAATGCACCGAAATGTTTAAGATATGAACAGGATTTACATTATGCTTGAAAGTTTATTGGAAGGATGATGAGGGTAAAAGTAAACATAAATGTTCTATGAGACGTTATCATGATTATATTTGATTGATTGTTTATTTAATTTCTTAAACAATTTTTTACATACTTGTACCTTTTATTGAGTACGAAAATGAGAGGAAAACTTTATAAACACACATACGAGTACAAAAAAAGAGACTATTAAAAAAAAGAGAGCAGTTTCAAGTGCATTATTTAGAAGACATGGACAAAACCAGTACTCGGCAGTTGCTTAATAAAAGAAGTTACGCCTTGCAAGGAACAACAAAAAAATGTTTGACGAGCACCAAAAGTAAAAGAAAACTTTATAAACACACCAACTAGTAGCCGATCTTGTCAAGTATTCACTATTTGTGGTACGTCTCCTAATGAATGTCTAAAGTTTATAAAGTGTAACTACTAATTAATAGATGTTTAACAATTTATCATAATACATATATTAAAAAAAAAGAGTAACGATTACTGTCTTTAATCATTTTATGAATTTAAATTTGATTAACAGTTAGTATAAAGTTTTTAATACTATTATCAAAATTAATACATCATTAATTATAATCATAATTAAATATTTTAATGATATGTTACATATATATATATATATATATATATATATATTATTAAATTAAATTAATGAGATTTAAACAATTTTTATGTTTTTAGCGGATCAAAATTAAAGAGGGCTATGCTCACTACTCACCAGCTAGCCTCCGTTTCAGTTCTTTTGATAATGAAAAAAGCGAGGGACTTTGCTCAAAACCCTTGGCAGTTGCAGTGGAACCCTCAAGTAGAAGAATCCTTGGTCAAAGCTCACGGCGCCGCCCACCATTTTTCTCGCATCTCTAAAGCTTTTATACTTTAATTTTTTGATTGCAGTGTCTAAGACTGCATGCATATGTTGATTATGGAGCCCAATAACGAGAATGTGGAGATTTATCAATGAAAGAAAATCTTAAAATATTAAATTTATGAATCTTTATAATTACATAATTCTCATTTAATTTATTTTTATATCATATGAGATATTTATTCATATTTAAATTTTAACATTAAATCATATTAGTTCTTAGTTTGAATGGGCACTTTCATGAGCACATTATTGGGAGCTGAATATGCTGTGGTGGTGACATTTTTTAAGCTTATGCTGTATATGTAACCCAAATGTATACTTTTGCAACCTCAAAATGCTAGTTTGTTCACATCTCTTCTCCAATTAAAAGCAGTCAATTAGAGTTTTGCTGATCTGAATAAGATATTGAAGCTTGTTTGAATTACTCTTCTTTACTGTTGAATTAGCTTGAA
The DNA here is from genome assembly GCA_019955255.1 of Castanospermum australe. Taxonomy (NCBI): domain Eukaryota; kingdom Viridiplantae; phylum Streptophyta; class Magnoliopsida; order Fabales; family Fabaceae; genus Castanospermum; species Castanospermum australe. The sequence continues at coordinate 487,026 of NSJW01000331.1, read as the reverse complement.
GCTGATAAAAATTTTTGCCAGTGAGATATAATGGGCCAAGACAAGGTTATAAGACAATTATATTTTTCATAAGTTTTCCCAATAAATGTGTGCTAGTACAAATATTTTTGCTAGTGAGTGATCTTATGTATTTTAGGTCCCATTAAGTATACTGTATAAGTAATGGATAATATAATATAATTAATATTATTTATTTTTATATAATATTTAAATAAAATAATAAATAACATAATATTCAGTCAAAAAAATTTATTAGCTTTGATCCTATAATAAATAAGAATAAAATTATTTTATCTTATATAGTTTTATATATTAGTCAAAATTAGATAAAATTATTTTAATCGAATAAATTATTATTTAATATCTTACTTAAATACAGATAATATTAATTATATTATATTATTTATATATTTCTTATATATATGTCGTATGATGTACCAAATAAGGATTTATGCATGTTTAGATTAAGTTAGATTTGAACCCACATGGGATACAGTTGTTTTTGTGGCATCTGTGTGGGTCTCACAGCACATGATCATTTTCTCGGGGGTGGGGGGAGTTCTATAACGAATGTACAAAGGGATTGGAGAGCTGTTTTCACTTTTCAGCCATGTAACTTTCTTTTGTATCTTCTGTGTTGTGTTTTCTTTTCTTGGTTCTTAATTATAGGAGGATTGCTTATCAAGCAACAGTACTTCATCTTTTAGTAATTAATATCATGGACCTTTACCAATAAGTTCCTCATAAAATTAATAATTTTTTAGTTTTTACTTTACATCTTTTAACTAAGTACTTTCATTCTGTTTTCTATTTTTAAAATTTTATGAATAAAATAATAAAAATAAAGATTTGTTGTGACAATTTTGAACGTCACAACTCACAACTTATGCAAATTATGCACTGTTGCTACAGGGTCTCATGGTTGTACCGAATGTTGCTACTAATTTACTTTTCTGGCACATGATTAATAAAACTGAATGATAACATGACTGTTTTGCTGCTTGTCTATGGGCATTTAAACCTTTAATTTCTTGATATCTATTGTTGGCCCTTGTGTTATTTGAAGCATTTATTCATTAGTTTATTCCTCTTTCATTTTCTCGTTTCACTTTGACACATGATCAAGTATTCTGCCTTTACCTTAGCTACAGCAAAATATGCACTTAGAGGACTTCAAACTGATATTCTCTTGCTTATCTTCCCTTTATATGGATTCATTTGTGATCTTCTTTTTGTCTCAAATCCACAAATGTTTGAATGGATACTAGACATGGAAGCTGCACTTGAAGGGAAAACAACTGCAATTGCAATACTTCTGAAGGATGAAGAAGAGGTCTCTTAACAAGGTGGAAATTCTGAACTATTGTAAAATGCTTGTAATTCCTAGTTGTTTGTGAGAACTTGAGTATATTTACAGTGACTGGATATATATTGTGAAAATAATAGTTGTACTTGCATCAATATGTATACTCTATTTTTGATCTATAGACCATAGTTTTTGTTTCTTTTGATTATGATAGATTAATGGTTTGAATCTTGTAGACTTTAAATTTTGCCATTAACAGGATAATCAAATTTCAATGGTTCTTATCTGAATCTAAATTTCGTATGATCATTTTGTGATTGGTCATGCATAATTTTTTATTTTAAAAATAACTTTATCTAAAAAGCCAATTCAAAATTCTATATGGGCTTCACCAGTTGTGGGTACTTTTGTAGAGTATTTTGATTTTGAAGTTGAAAAGAAAGCTAGTGTTCGAAATTAAATTCTTTAATCTGTAAATGGAAATTCTTTGCCACTTTTTCTTGGTAAAAATCTTCTTCATTTTATTAATCTCTCATTCTCTGTTTTTGATTTATTCATCATCCATTGTCCATTTCTAGCTTTTGTCGATTACAAAACAAATTATCAGTGTGTGAAACTAGTAAGTTGTTGTTGGACTAACACCCGGCCCAGCCCAAACATTGAATGCTCCAACAACCATTTTCCCTTATTAATTACTTGCCTTCTTTTCACTGACTTCACTCTACAGCCTCTTACCAACGTCTCATTTACAGCGTATTTGGATAAGTTTTATTTAAAAATTTTTTATTTTTTCTTAAAAACTCTTTTAAAATTTTTTTAATTATAAACTATTTTGACCACAAAATAAGTTAATTTAAATATACACTTAAGACTTCCATAATCTTTCCAGTGACAAATATATTCTATATATAGTAGTGAAGATGAGATTATCAATTTACTTTGGAATTCAGATAGATCTCAATATATATGATATAAAAGCCAAAAACAAAAAAAGTTAATTTTAATGAACTTTGATATATCTTGTATGGAAACAGAACAATACGAGATGTATTACAATTTTGTTTTGATTTATTGTAGAATTTAATCTGTAACTATAAAAAATTAGGGTAGAGGAGAATGAAAGACATTTACTAGAAAATCGTTTTTGTTTGAGAAATAAGATTGTAGAATGTAGGATTTCCCTCTTCTGTTTAATGAATATTTTTATTTTGGTATATTGGAAGTAGAAACACTTAGCTATTAAAGAATTGAGAAGTTGGAGTTTGAATAATTTATAATAGGTTATAAATTCAAAATTTCGTGCTAGTATTATATTAAAAAAATGTTGCAAATGCTTGTGGGAATTGATGCGAAATGTCAAACTTTTTGCGACAAAAATGGTTAATGCGATAAGACAAAAATCGCTGCGAAGTAACTCAAAAATTTGGCATGTATTGAAGAAGTTTAGCTACTAATGGCAACGAATATTTTTTTTTTTCTCTCTCAAAACCTTACAATAACGAATTTCTTTTATTCAAATAAAAAGAGTAAATTACAAATTTCTCACATTATTGAGCCGATTTCACTTTATCGTCCAGTCATTTAAAAAACGACATTTAATTGCTTCCTTGAACTTTATTCTATTATGGTACATATAAAAATCTCGTATTTTATTTTATTTTTTTTACTATCCACATTATTCATCATGGTCATTAATTTTATGACCTAATACTTCTTCCAGTACTCATATATTTTGTACATATTAGATATATATTTGCATGTAAAAACTTCATCTTATAAATAATCAATTGATATAAATATGCTAATGAAAAACTTATATTAACGCTTCAAAATTCAGCAAAAGTTTTCAGTTTTTCAAATTTATGAACATCTTCAACGAAAAAAGAAATCATGTGTCAAAATTGGATTGACGAAGATAATAATCATAGGATATATTATATTTAGAATCATAGGATATTCTTGTAGTTAGGTTTTCTCAGTTTCCGTGTGATGTTGTAGCACGCACGCATCATCCACTAGGCATCCACAATACCCACCACAGAGCTGTTGATTATGCTTCAGAAAAAGCCCCAAAAGAGTTCTTTCTCAATTTGATGCTCCACTACTAGTTGTCCCCATTCTCAGGGCATTTCTTATCCTCATTCATCAATAATGGATGTAAATCAAAGCAGAAAAAGACATCACAAGAGGTATAGATGTTTGTTATAAGAACACTAAACCATGTGTACAAAGTCTATTAGCTTTCCTAATGACACTTGACCCTCGGAGTGATTTAATTACCTCATTGTCCATCCTATCTCTTTTACATGCTCTCTATCTTCTTTATATCACGAACACGGAAATCTGCATGTTCTCGACTCAGATCTCACATTCTCACCCTATGATCGAGTTATCTCCTATCTCGGAACAAAACATAAAACACATAAAATATAATGCATCACTGTATATCGTATGCTAATGTTAATTTTTCATCAAGATGAGTTGGTAGAATGACAATTAAGGAAGATGTTGTGCCTTATGGAATTCATTTGATCCATAATAAACATGAATAATATCATCTAATTTTGTCGATAAACTTATAATTTCCCTATTGAACTCTGTAATCAAATCGGAAATAAGAAGAATTATAATTTTCCATAAGAGGACTAAATAAATTTACATAATGAATATTAGCGTTGTCGTGAGTATTTCGTTAATAATTCTCATGGCCAAAGCCCAACCCACCTAAGAAATCTAGTTTGGCTAATCTGCTCTAACTTATTAGGCTAGAGCGATCAACTATACATATATAAGGGTAGCAAAAAAATGAATTGTATAGATTTTAAATTAGATTATTAATGGATTGATAAAAATAGATTAATAATTCATTTAAAATATATTAAAAAATATTTAAAAATATCATATTCATCTATGAATTATTTTAATGGATGAATATTCAATCCATCCATTAATCTATTTTAATATATGAATATCTAATCTATTCATCATCAACTAGATGCATATAGACTCTTTCTATATGTTCAAATACATTATATTCTTCAAACTATTTAAATATTCATTGGATATTTAATAAATATTTTGATTAGTCTATTAACTATTCATTAATTAAAATTAATCATCTAATTCATCAAATCTATTAAATATATTATTATAATTAAATGAATTAAATTAAATTTAGATATGAATGAATTAGAAGGATTGTAAATTATGGATCCAATTGCTATCCCTAATAGCAAGTGATCCCTCCACGCCTATCTATAACTAAGTCTCACACACCCACAAATATGTAACTTCACTTTTTACACACCTGTATATTACTTTATTAGCCTTCTCTTATTCTAAGCTATTCAATCTTGTTAACTTTTCCAAAGCAAATTCACCGTCCACCCAATTTTCTTCTTTCTTACAAGTCATATCCTCGATTATCTTTTGAAACTCGAATATCAACCCACCCACCCATCCATTATTCTTGCGACTTCACGTAATGATGAACCTGGTAGCTAAATCGGAACGGAACAAATTACATACCAAAATTCCACATTTTTCGAATCATTAAATTATCTCTTACCTTTGTGTATTAATCGCATCGATACTTTTTGACACACATGCATGTGATTCAATAACTTTATAATTGTTATGATACTATTTCTCTTTAAGTAAGCATTTGTCCTCAATCAAATACTTGCAAAAGAAATTCTTATATGTTCTTGAAATTATGCTTTTTCTTACTTCATACAAATGAATGTAAGATAAATGCATAAAAATGATGTTAAATATGACATTATATACTTATTTATTTTATATTATTTGTATTGAATAAGAAAAAATACTTACTTCTTAGAGCAAGTTTGGTATAACTTTTTTTAAATGCAAAAAATTACTTTTTTTATTTCAAAAACTCTTTTAAAAAATTTTTAATTATAAATTATTTTGACTATAAAATAAATTAATTCAAACACACACTTATATAAAAAAATTTTCAACCCACAAAAAGGAACTAGAAAAGAGGAAAAAAAAATGTGCACAAGTCACGTGTGTCACTGCTTGAAAAAGACAACCATGTACATACGTTGCACCTACACCATTCCAAGATGCCAAAAGCAAATACACGATATGTTCTAGTAAATGGGGCAATCAAGCACCCACGATTGCACAGCAAAGACCACAACCACACACTCACTTTTGTGCCTCCAGAAACTGGCCAAACATCAATGCATGCCATCCTATGCTTTCGCTTTCTTCACTACAGAGAGAGGACATATAGGATAGGCCTTCCCCATATCCATCCATAGTATTCAAAACCGTGAGCCATGAATCGAAACCCCTCAAAAACTGGTGCCTCTTGTCACTTCCTGTGATTGATCAATGACGTGCTCTAGCAGATAAGCACATTTATGCAGAAATATAGAACCTTCTCATATTTTCTCATTACCTTTTTGTTTGATGTTTCACGTGCCCTGCCCAAATTGTGTTTGTATTCGTTTCAGCATTATTAGGTACTTCTTGTTTTCATGACATGATCCCTTCACCACATATCTAAGTATATATATATATATATATATCCATTCAATGTGAGTTTGTAAGATATATAACCTTTTTCATTTGTGAACCAATTAGGTGTCTTCAACTTCTCCCTTTTTCTTCTCTACTGTTGTTTCTTCTCTTCCATATCTGGATCTTTTATGGCCTCAGTTGAGAACAAAGACATAGGCTCAGTGGAATTGGAGGAGTTAGAGGTCTTTGAAATTGATGGAGCACTCCTAAGAGATTTGCTAGAAGAACAAGAGGGCCAGGAAAACAGTGATGGAAACGTTGCATGCGTAGCAGAATCTGTAGAAGGTGAGGTCTATGATCATAACATGATGCATAGAGAGCAAGAGCAAGAGCAAAAGCAGCAGCAGCAGAATTGTTTGGAGCAGTATGAGAGCCATAATATTCATGGCTTTGAGTGGCAGGATATGATGGAGATGATGGAGCCAACTACTTCACTCAACGATGTGATCGTGAATTGGTTTTCAGATGAGATTGCTGGGATGGTAGATTTTGGCTATGCTAATGGAGAATGTTACTCTCAGATCTATGATGGGCTTGTCTACACTAATGAGGCAAGTTATGGGCGCTTGTGGGAAGATTAAGATATAAAAAAATTAAAAAAAAAACCTGCAAAAGTAGCTTAAGTGTGAAAGAATCATGGTGTATAATTTATAAATTGAAAAGCATAATTATGGGTTACCAGACTACCTGAGTGAACTTAAGAGAAGAGGAGAGAAAAAAGATTTCTAATAATACGATTCTAAGAGTTTTCCATTTTTTGCTGCATATCTAGATATATACAATATTATTCATTTTGTGCCTTTTATTATTTTTCTTCATATTATTTAGTGTATGTTTGGATTGAATTTTATAAACTTGATTTTAGATTAATTTGATTTTACAAACTTAATTTTAATTAGAAATGAGTTTGATCAGTGAAGTAATTTATATTTAAAAAAAAATCACATTCAACTCAAAAGTAATACATTATTACTTTAAACTAAACGAGTTTTTGATATCAAAATTATGTTTAAAAAATTGTGTAAATTAATATTTAAAACAAATAAAACAAAAAATAAATAAAAATTCGTCTGAACTTTTAAAAGCTTATTTCAAGGAGACAAACACTTATTCAAATACACTCTTAAAGTCTCGATTTTAACCTTTCCTATCTAAGTGGCTCGTTTGGCCCAAAAATATCTTCAGGTTAGAGTACATTTGTAGAGGCTCTTTTTGTTAACTTTTTATCATGTCAGGTAGAGCACATTTTATTTGAAAATGTCAATTTTGGATCAACCTATTTTTGGTTGGTGTCAAAAACTTTTAGACTGGATTATATTTTCATAGGTCTAACAAAAATCAGATTCATCTGGACCGAACTCGTTTGACACCTCTAATCAATCCTCTCATTTTTACAGTTTATAATTTACTTCTCAAGATGACTGCTTATAAAGTGAGAGGGGAAAATACAATGTATGAAATCACTTTGATTCTCTCTTATACAAATAGGATTAATCATATCATTGCAATTTTATGCTTAAAAGCAATAAGTAAAATATAAAAAATGTCTAGCTAGGTGTTTGGTGAACTATATATATATATATATAATTTCTCACTCTTTATATAAAGAGAGAGAGTGTTGGAAACATATATGAGTGTGTGTGAAGAAGTAGGAAGAAGTCTCACATGAAATAAAAAAGAAGAAGAAGTGTGGTGTATAAAGTTTAGATGGACCAAGTCTCATGAGCCCCCATGTCCAAAATTTTCGTGCCCAAAATATGTAGTTTGCACTTCCAACCTTCGTGCCAGCTACTTCTTGGATATGTTGTGTATTATGGCTTTGAAGCTGTGAGCATCATATATGATAGTGAGCAAGCCTTGCTGGTATTCGTACTCATCTGCAGACTGCTCCAGCAACTCAGCAATGGTGGGATGCTGAATTGCTTTGATGGGTATGTAGTTGGGTACCCAAATCTTCACCATATCATCTTCCTTCCCTTTTCCCACCAGCATTAGAACGTACCCTCTGCAAGCTTCTCCTTCTTCCATCTCCTGATCAGTGCTATTTATACTCTGCTTTCTGCATGCCTCTGTCTGTGGAAGTTATATTTATATACTGCTCAAATTAGACTATTTAATTAAAGCTTGTGGGCATGAATATATAAGTGGACATTTTAAAGGTTTAATATTCTAAGTGTCCCTTCCTTAGTCCATTGGCATGCTTGGGTAACGTTATTTTCAAGTGTGAATGGTGCAGAATAATGCTAATTTCATTGACTTTATGAGTGTTAATGTTTATACTAGCGACATGAATCTCTTGGACCTTAAATTATCCAACATTAACTTTGCTTAGTGACCAACCATTTTAAGAAGTCACGCTTCTATGAATCAAAACACAGAGGCGCCGTCATTTAGAAACTGCCACCTAAATACGGTCGACCCGCCTTAATCTACCAGAGATTAGGTGAAAATGGGACAAGGCGGGTTGATCCGTTTTATTTAGTGGGTTTAAAAAATCAACTCACTTCATTTTATGATGAGTTAGCAAATTGATTGGTCAATCTACTTAAAATTAAAAAAAATAAAATGTTAACAAGTTAATTCACCTAAATTTTTTTTTTAAAAAGTGACTTAGTGGTTAATTCATCTAAAATTAAATCTAAAATAATAAAATAATAAATTAATAGGTCAATTTATATGAATTGACGTATTAACCTATTACCAATAGTATTTGGCCTGATCGGCCAACTCATCCTGTCCTGTATCACCACAACCCGCGGGTTATACAGAATAGGTTAAAGTAAGAAAATTAATTACATATTATAACCAAACCCATCATTTTTTACTAATTAAACAGGTAATCCGTTGGGTCAAATCCATTTTTGCTATCTCTGCCATGTCGACTAACCTAATGAGCAATTTTCTTTTCTGTTACCAAGTACGAGGGAGGACTACTGTAGCTGTAGTCTGCAGAAGTCAAAGAATATTAATGCTTAATCTCTTGGGGTACTTCTGACTCTGAGCAAGAGCCATTAGTACTTACTACGTACAAGGGTCCCCTTTAAAAACATCTCCACACTCCAACTTGTCTTCATTGCTCCGCTGCCACGGTGCCACAAGTACTTTGCTGTAAGCCCAAACACCAGGCACCACCCTAAGTGGGTCTTAGTCTTGGTCAGCAACTAGGTCTTGATCTTTGTCTTGGTATTGTGTGTGTGTCAGACTCGTTGGAGTTCACTGAAGCAGTTATAATCCCTAGTTTTTACTTGATTTTCAACGATCACAATTCACAAGCTAGTCCAAGCTACATCAGTTTCACAAATCTCCCCTTCATCTTGTGGCCATTAAGGGAATAATAATGTTATTTACAAATCATTTTTACACAATTTTTTTTAAATAACAAGACAAGAAAAATATTAATTTCAATACATTTTCTCTATCTTTTTTTTTTCTCAAACAAAAATATATAAAAAATGATATAAAAAAATAGTGTGTATTAAACATTTTCATTCGGGGAATATGGTAGCTCATGAAATGGGCCAAATGGCAAAGCAGCCAAAACTTGCTCTTGATTACCAAATTCAATTCAGGTAATGGATGCTTCCTCGAAAATCATCCATACATATAGAAAAATTAACTTGAATTTAATAAATATTATTATACATATAAATTGAGCCTAATATATTGACATGAGTTTAATAAATATTATAAGAAAAAAAACGTTGAACACTAATATAATTCATAAAAAATTATTATTATCATATCTTATTTTTTTAAATTTTCTATCATGATATCAAAAATAGTATACTGAATACTATTATGATTCAAATAAAATTATTATGATCAAATTACACTTTATTAAATTTTTTTCATAATTTCGAGAATAGTATATTGAATATTAATAGAATTTCAATAAAATTATTTCTATTAAAAAATTAAAATTAAACTAACTAGTCTATTAAACAATTTAAAATATAAATAAAGATGCAAGGCAAAGATAACCAGTGATGAACTAATTAAAACTGGTATATCCTTCTAAAGAGATTCTACCTCAAAAAAAAAAGTTATAGCAAACGTGAGTTTTGATAACTAATTGAAGGAATTCGAATAAGATTTTGTATATTCTCTTCGACTATCTAATAGTCCCAAGCAACCTGTAGGAAAACAAAAATATCTTAATTTGAAGGTTTTCTTCTAAATGAACCTATGCCTGCCTTGTTTTTATTACCATTTTGATTATACAAATGAATTTTTTTTAATTAAACTCATATTTGTGATGCGCAGATTTATGTCACAAGATAATAGACAAATTATATTTCAACATTAAAAATTAAGGCCTCTAGCTTCAGTGCACTTTATTACTTTGATTTAATATTTGTTCAATTATAATTATTTCATAAAATTAAGCACATTAAACTTGATTCGATGTGACATTTCGTAATATCTCACCTGCCATCTAATTAGGATTTTGCTCCTTAATCAAAGCTCAACTTAAAAGACAGTTTTACAACTTTTTAAATAGTCATAATAAAGCATTATTTTTTTACTCATTTTCTCCCTAAAACATTACGTGTGTGTTTGAATTAGAATTTGCAAACTTAATTTTAGATGAACTTGATTTTGTAAATTTGATTTTAATTAAAAGTAGGTTTGAGTGAAGTAATTAATGTTTGAAAAAAATCACGTTCAACTCAAAAGTAAAAATAGTTGTTTCGAATTAAACGAGCTTTTAAGACCATAATCACATTTAAAAAATGATGCAAACACCAAAACAAATAAGACAGAAAATAAACAAAAACCTGTTTAAATCTCCAAAGCCGGTTTGAGTGAGGCAAACATCTACCCAGTCACACCCTACATCCTTTTCATGAACTTCTCAAAATGGCACGAGTTGATCGAAAACGTTAAATAAGAATATATAAAATATACTTAATTTTGTAAACAAAGAAAAAATAATTAGATTAAAAAAATAAAGATGGTAAAGTATAGTTAATCATTAATTTCTTATTGAGTCGCAATATAATATTTTTCAAAATAAGCAATTAAAATGCTAAAACAGTTAAGTGAGACAATGAGTAATGTATCCAGCTAAATAAAATATTTTAGTTATTATTGTATAATATACTGTGGAGTTGCATTAAAAAGTGAAATTATTAAGGCGCTTACAATAACAATCACACCAATAGAAATAAATTAACTAAATAGAATATGCTAGGCGTACCCTGTTTCCTTCATGGCTTAGATTTTCCTATTATTTTCCCACTCAGTGTTCAACAATCCGTTGTCGTCCAGCGGTTAGGATATCTGGCTTTCACCCAGGAGACCCGGGTTCGATTCCCGGCAACGGAAATTTTGGTTTTTTCTTTCATCATAATTTAAAATTTGTTGTCATCCATTACACCTTTTTGCTTTAACTTCATTGTCATTCAGTATACCCTTTTGCTTTAGCTTATAGCATGTTAATGGCTTAGAACTGTGGTTTGCGTTACTTTTGGTGTTAAATAGTCTATTCCATACACAATACCAATTCTCATGTACTTAATTTGTCCTTACTTCTCAAAGAATGAACATGTTTGCCCATTCTTTTCTCCGGGGATAGGTGAATGATATGAGAACAGACTTGAAAGAACTTCATTGGAACAACAGCCAAAGAACTTCATTGGTTTACAACACTATGGTTTCTTTTGTAGTGGAGGTTGGTAAATAGTTAAGACTCAGCAACTACAGCCCTAGATTAGATTGCTCTCCAATTGCATATATGAAAAGGACATTATTAATTGCATGTACATTCTGTGTCCACTACTGCTAGAAGTAGACTTGGATTGCAGGTATCCTAAAGAGGTGTTCTCTTCTCACAAACCCCAACCCCAATTTTAGCCACAAAATAAAACAACTAGCTAGAAAACCATTCAAGGGCCACCAGAGAATCAACTTGCTACTTTGGGTTGCTTCAACACTAGCTCGAAAGTGATGTTTTTTGTTGTTTACAACTAGAATGAAACTAGCCAAAAAGTAACCCTAGGAGATGGGAATGGCCAAAGTCTCCACAATTTTTTCTTGTTATTTACATTCTCCATCTGCATAAAATGTAGCCAGTAGGACCCACAAGCTGGAATTGGAAGAACAAGGCTTTTAAAAGCCACTAATGCACTATAGTACCTATAAAAGTGCAAAAAAAAAATAAATTGTTTACCTATTTAAGTGAATTAAAAAAATAAACAAGAAGCATCATAAATCTATATGCACATGAAAATTTATAATCTAAAGCATACACCTTTATAGCAGTGCCAAAATACATATTAAATAACTAAGAAAATCATATTACAGAAATATACCCCAAAAAAAATTTAAATTAGACAGGTTTTTTTTTTCTCCTTTTGTGGAAATGAAAATTGCAGACCCTAAATAAGTAGATAAGTAAAATTTATACCATAAATTAGAATACTCTAAAAATGAGACTAGCAACAGCAGGTTACTGTGATACACTGATATGCAGCTGTCTGCTACAAGCACATGGACATATTGCAGCCACAATTCTTCCCATTATGGTGAAAACGGCTTTGGTGCAGGTTGTGGTGAAGACAACCTTATGGTTCTTTAACTCTTTCAACGACAAACTTCCTGCATATACTATCTGTAAATGATTTGAATAATATTTCTGACATTTTTTAATATTTATGTAAGAGTTCCTACGATTTTCGAACCTTAAAACAACAAAGAAAAATGAGATGTGGTGGTTAGAAATTGAATTTATAATATTAAGCATACCTCGATCTTTAAAATTCAATTCAGTGTCTCATGAAGTCTCAATCCATTATAAGTTAGTTGTGCACTTCTTTTTTCTTTTCTTTGTCCTTTAGTTGTACACTTTTTTTGACACAAATTAAAAAATTACACTATTCTCTTTGTCATTAAATTTTACTTTAAATTGGTTTAGAATTACATAAGCATTTCTTTTTCTGTTTTTTTACATAGGAAGTGTAAACACTTAAGCAAAAAATTAGGTAACCTTATGAAAAATTGAACTTTCATTATAATCACACTTCAATCTTTAAGACTGAAATCGGCACTAGTTAAACTACAAGTTTGTTGTTTAACATTTCTTAATATATGATTTTATTCAAATTAATACATCTATACGTTATGCTTTTTTATATACCTGGAAATCATTTCTCTAACTTTTTTTCTTAATTATTTGGATTTTTTTTTTTTGGAATTGGTTGTTTAACAATTTAATGCCTGCAGGTCCTAATAAATACATTGAGAAATTTAAGAACAAATTCGCTGTATAATAGAACAGCCTCCATTCATAGGTGGCCCATATATTTAGATCCACCATTGCATTAGCCACAACTTAACCTGCCTTTACCTCATTGGGGTCCCAGAAGAATTCAATTCACTGCAAAAACTTTTGGTGACCTGTCACCTTCACAATCAAATCATCCATCTTGTATTTTTTATTTTTTTTCCTTTCAATTTTTCATGCTTGATGGTTTCCGAATCCTGATTAATCATCTTCTTGACTTCATCACCATCATCTTCTAAAACTTCTTAGCAGATATTTGTCCATTTTTCTTTTCCAAGATATCTGGAAGAAAAAAAGCATTGGAACCTTTTTTATGTTCCTTTCACATTATGGGCTTGCAGGAGGAAAAGGTACCATGCATTACAAATACTTAATGGCTAGCTGCCACCTAATTTTGTCAAATAAGTGTACCCTCCCACTTTGTTATTCCTCTTTTATAGCAACAATATTCATGAAACAGAATACATGACAACTTCATCCTCCATCAATAGTATTAGTATCTGTCACAAGCTCTCTGCAGTAAAAATCTCTTTGGCAGCACCAACTTGCTGAGACCAAGTGGAATGGGAAAAATGTGTGCCTTGTGCCTCTTCCTATTTGAGATCTTGGTGAGGGTTTCCATGTCAAGCAGTGGCAAAGTCCCTGCAATAGTAGTGTTTGGAGACTCCTCTGTGGATTCAGGGAACAACAACTTCATTCCAACCATTGCCAGGAGCAACTTTGAGCCATATGGTCGTGATTTTTTCCATGGCCACCCCACTGGGCGCTTCTCCAATGGCCGCATTGCCCCTGACTTCATCTCTGAGGGCTTTGGCCTGAAGCCAACAGTTCCTGCTTACTTGGATCCTGCCTATAGCATATCAGATTTTGCTACTGGGGTTTGCTTTGCCTCTGCAGGAACTGGATTTGACAATGCCACTTCAAATGTAGCTGTAAGTGTTCAGCTAATCACTCTTCCATCACCAACACAGAGTTTTATCTAAGGATTTAACTTCTCTAAAGTGTCTCACATTAGAGGAAAAAATGAGAAGTTATAACAGTTGATAAGAAAATCGAAGTAGATTTTAACAATTTCATAGTTTGATATATATGTGTATGTATTTTATTAAGAATTCAACCGTCAACGGTTATAACTCTTCACATTTTAGTGAACTCTTAAATTTTAGAGGAGTCAAATCCTTTCTAAAAACTAAGATCACAATCTCTTTTCTAATTTTCTTACAGTGTTTATCTAACTTATTTCATGTAGAATTTACTTTAACTCCAGTTTTCAGATGCATGTAAGACTATGCAGAAAATCTAAAAACATGTTTAGCAGCAGAAAATCTTTTAAAAAATGCTGAGTTTGCACTAAAATTCTTATCACAAATTATTCTGTCATGCAGTCTGTTATACCTCTCTGGAAAGAAGTTGAGTACTACAAGGACTACCAAAAGAAACTGAGAGCATATCTTGGTGACAATAAGGCTAATGAAGTGATAAGAGAGTCCTTATATTTGGTCAGCATAGGAACAAACGACTTTCTTGAGAACTACTACACATTCCCTGAACGTAGGTGCCAGTTCACAGTTCAGCAGTACGAGGATTTTCTCATTGGACTTGCTGAGAATTTCCTCAAGGAACTTTATGACCTTGGAGCAAGGAAGATTTCTCTGACAGGATTGCCTCCCATGGGGTGCCTGCCACTGGAGAGGGCCATGAACATTGTGGACTACCATGGATGTGTGGAGGGATACAACGATGTGGCTCTGGAATTCAATGGAAAGTTGGGGTGGCTAGCGACAAAGATGAACAAGGAGCTTCCTGGGTTTCAATTGGTTGATGCAAATGCATACAATCTCATAATGCAGATCATTACTCAGCCTTCTCGTTTTGGTAAGTTTATACAGTGGCCATGCTTATATACTTATATCTGCTTTGTTGCTCAAGTAAATTCATATCCTTCTGCATGAGAAATTCTTTTATATACTTCCCATTTTGGTGATAACTTATCAGATAGAGCACAGCAATTTGTAATCCTAGTGTTTAATTCATGGGTGGCTCAGTCAACTCTAGCATAATATTCAGGCCAATCATGCTGATCATAGATGAAACTTGTTTTCCACAAAATAAGATTTAGGAAGGATGAGAGTTTACTCATGTGAACTAGGCATAGTTCAAGTGATTTAGAGAATTAAAAATTTGAGTACATAAAAAGGGTAAAAAGTAAGTAAACAAATAAAATTAAGTCATATAAAAATAAGAATTAAATTCTTTACCATTTAGTCAGACAAACTTTTAGGTAGGGTTGTTGTTCGGTGCCATTCAATGCACCAAATTTCAGTTTGGTATGTATCCTACTTTTTTTCTTCAAAAGAATTATACTTAATCACTCTTCAAAACAATATAATCATGATAAAAATATCGTTATAGTGTTATGAAGTGTGACTAATTTTCAGTGGAGTTATTGAAAGGGGAAATTATAGAAAAGTATGCCAAATTAAGCACCAAACTAGAATATATGGTATAACTTGACACCAAACAATAATTATTCCAAAATTTTATTGTTAAACAAGGATTTAAGAATATCTCTAACACATTTCAAATTCTTATCCATCTGCATATGATCCTAGTAGATATAGCCCAAGTGGAGTAACCAATTAAGTGGAGTTAATTAAGCTCAAAGATATTAGAATCTTGAAAGTCTTAAAACCCCATTATTATATGCTCTGTAATCTGTTCTTTCATGGCAGGTTTTGAGGTTGCAAGAGTGGGATGCTGTGGAACAGGGAGATTTGAGATGGGTTACTTATGCGACCCACAAAGTCCATTTACATGCACAGATGCAAACAAGTATGTGTTTTGGGATGCCTTCCACCCTTCAGAGAGAACAAGCCAGATAGTCTCAAAATATATAATAGAAAAATATCTAGCAAAGTTTCTTTGATCTTATATAAGGTCCACATGTGCTTCCAATTCTATGGTTCTGCTGTGATATTTTGACTCTTACTTGGCAAAATCACTTTCATAAATTTAACCATGTAATGTGATACATTTATATATTAAATGTAATATTTTTTTCAGTACATTAAATAAAAAGTCACATTAAATGGTGATATTTATATTACATCATAAAAACAGAGTACATGAAGATGTAGTAATTGACAGCTGGCCCTTAATTTGAATTGAATTGGATTTGACAGGTATTTGCCTATTTCCTCTCAAGTAGGCGTATCACTCAATTCTCAGTTGCCTCTCTACCATACAAGCCAAACATATTAACTTAAGAGGGGTTTGTGAATTTTCTTTTTCTTTAATAAAATACATTTTACTCCCATAAAATTATTCATGTAACAAGGTTGGTATACAAAATTTCAAATTTTAATATTTGAAAAAGGGGAAAAAAGGCTCAATGTCTCAAGATGCGAATTGTGCTTCAATGAGTTCTAATATGCAATGTCAAGCAGTTCTGCTTTCTCGGTCCAAAAAATGCATTGTTGGAACTGGATTGGAATGCCCAAGTGGCCATAGATCAAGGGCTCCCGCTATAGCCGAACACGAGGGAAAGATCATTTATAGCGATACCGAAAGAATCCTCGTATGCCCCGGAAGATAGATTATTACGAGCTATACTTGGCATTCAGGTATCCACCTCAAAGGAAACTTGCCTAAAACTACCTATAGGCGGTAGGGGTCGAGTTATTAATATGAGATGGATCCAGTCATAAAGAAAATAAAACACCCTATTGCTCATCAATACCCACAATTTCAATAAAAGAGCATGTTAATCAATTGAATGAATGTTCCTAAGTCCTAACCAATAACCATTAAGATTGGCAAAGAGCTCATCATTCT
The DNA here is from genome assembly GCA_019955255.1 of Castanospermum australe. Lineage (NCBI taxonomy): Eukaryota > Viridiplantae > Streptophyta > Magnoliopsida > Fabales > Fabaceae > Castanospermum > Castanospermum australe. Next base: position 470,047 of record NSJW01000331.1, on the reverse strand, counting down.
GCAATGCTGTTTTTGTCCTTCTGTTATTTTGAGAGAGAATTTCACAGAATTTGGCAACAAGACCCAACCATCAAATCCAGGTAAAGAAACCCACCATCAACTACCTTATACTGTGCAGTAGATATAAAAAGCAAAATCTGATGAAACAGATTGTTTGATTTTCTGAAATATGTTGTGTCAACAAGCTGCTGGGTTGATAGAGACTTAAAGCCAGAGAGAGGGCCTCAGGTTGGTTATGTATATGAGCCAATCTAGAGAGAGAGAAAAAGAAAGCAACGAGGGGGCAAAACTGAGATTTGATAGCTGCTACGGATGATGAGAATAACAACAAAGTGCATTTAACCTATCAAGCCAAAGAAAACTCACAAAGTGAAGACAACTACTATTTCTTTCTAGTTTTCACACATTTCCCTCAATGTAAAACCATTGGACAACAGCAAACACCATTGTTATCAGAACCGGTCCGATCAGTTCGATTGTAAATTAAATACTTAAACAGTTATGATTTAATTTTATAACTAAATTTATGATTAAGTTAATTTAAATTGAACGAAATTAGTCAAAACCACTTAAATTGACCAGTTAGATCATTTAAACTAGTTGGTCATTATATTTTTTTTCAAAAACTTCAATAATTTTTATATTTTATGATTTTTTCATAAATTTTATATTATTATGGATGGATTATTTTTATAACATTATCTAATTTAATCACTTAATTTAAATAGTTAAATCAGTTAAATTTGAATCTGAAAATTTCACTAATTCACTGTACTACTTGAAACATTACGATGACAGTGACAATTATCTGTAGGCTGTACATTTAGCACCAATTGGAGAGAAAAAGTATTGCCATGTTCACCAAAAGAAGATAATAGCACTTTAAGGAAAGTAGAGAATACACATAGGTCCTCTTTTCCTCCTATGTTTAGAAGAATCCAATTGGAAAGTAGATTTTCCAAGATGTACTCCAACTCTAACACATCTCTACTAAGAGTAGTTTGCTATTTTTATCTCCTTCAAATGCACAATGGGGCCTACGTGGCCAGTAATGCTGAAGTTTCCACTTTCCACCATTAGCCACCGTATAACTGCAGGACTTGCTACCAAAAACAGGAATAGTAGCCGTTGCTCATAAATTATAGGTATAACAAATTGGCTATTCAGATTTAATTTCAAAGATTCAAATTTCTCATGTCAAAAAAAAAAAAAAAAAGATTCAAATTTCTGTATCAAGGTGAACGAAATGGCCTCTAAATCAAACCCAATTGAATTACTAGTGGGTTTTAAATATAAACATTATCAATTAACATTAGTCTAGATTATATTTATTGTTACATATTTCACCAAGAAATAAATTATTCTTACAGTACTGAAACATTTTTGAATAATTTTATCACAATTTTCATTAAAAAAAATAAAATGATGATTTCATCAAAACAATATATATATATATATATATATATATATATATATATATATATATATATATATATATATATATATATATATATATATATATATATAGATAGATAGATAGATAGATAGATAGATAGATAGATAGATAGATAGATAGATAGATAGATAGATAGATAGATAGATAGATAGATAGATAGATAGTAACTGTCGATAGGAAGCAGTTGGTAATGATATTTGATTTCTAGAACTAAGTATCAGAATGTAATTGAGATGGTAGAATTGATTCAATGATAACTGATTTAAGTGGGGTAAAAAAATACTCGTTATATAATCATTGCTAACTAACAAGAAATGAAAACCCATTTATCCATTGCGAGGAAACCTGCTAGTGATAGGGTCAGGTATCTCAGCAGATATCTAGAACCTTCCATTTTCAATAATTTCAAAGAAATGGTCAGGATAGTGCCACTTCTGAATGGGCATCCCACACCCATTTTGGATCAATCACAAAGATAATAACACCATTGCCTTGATAGTGATTAATCCAATGGCCCATGGCAGGGATGTTGTATGCATCATTCTTCCTGCTAAGGAAAATGTAATCATTATTGCACAACCGATTAAGCAAGAGTCAGACAAATTGCAAGATATCCAAATTTGGCTTCAGGAGGGAAAGCATAATGGAACTCCAATATTACAAATTTACTGAATAGCATAAACTAGGTTGTTCCATATATTAAGGCCAAAAGGCAGAAAATATACTTGCCAGGCCTTGCTCCACAAACCATGTTAACTCAACCCCACTAGAAACATAGATAGAACTTTTGCATATCCATGTGTATAATTAAGGCCAAAATAAAAGTAACATGGCTGCCTGACTTTGTTCTACAAACAACATCCCCTCTAACATCCCCTTCCCTGAAAATAAAATCAAAATTTTGTGTAACCTTATGTATAACCAAGCAATAACATCAAAACTCTCCAAACACATTCCTTCTTGAGGAAATGACCCACAACAGTGAAATAGCCATGCCTACAGGCATTCCCTTATAAAATATCATAAGCTTCACAGTAGTGGAATCGAAGACCCACTCTTGAGTGACAAGCTGGTACTTGTTAGCTTTACCTATAACGAGAAATCAGGAAAAGGAAAATAAAGTCAGCGCTCAAGAAATCACATAAGCCACAGCATTTGGACCCTCTCATTTAAAGTGAGACACAAAATGAGGCCATCAGTTCAAAGTTTGTTTTCATTAATTCTAGAAAGTAGAAATTTACCATTCTAATGTAATAGTAATTCCTATCTCAGTTGAAGGCATAATGTGTGAACATTACAGGTCAAACTTACGTGCATGAATATTTGAACAGATTTATATTCCAAAAGATTGTAGTACCACAATGAGTATTGGTTAGAGTTTTTTAAACCATGTCGATACATTAAGGAGATTTGTGAGCCATAACCTTTTCAAACTCAATTCAAGTCTTCTTATCAGATTGAAACCTATTACCTTTCCAGGAAGGCTATAGGATTCACTACGACAATTTATGCATCTTACTAATACCACATATATAAGTGAAAACATCCGACGCACTAGAATTTATAAAATCCAATCAGAACCATTTCTAATTCCAAATTATAAACACAATCATTTTAACTTGAACCAACACAATAGTAAACTTTTGCAGTTCTGCTACTAGCAACAGAAACATATGTCTACTTTTCCTCTTCATTTGACCTAGTTCCTCTTCAAATTAAACCACTAAAATTTCCAGCCTATTAAAATATATATATGTTTACCACATGACCACAATATTTTAGGACATAAAAATGTTGTTTAGGTTTATATACCACATTCTAGAGCTGCTCAAGATAGTCTCAAAAAAATCAAGAGGACTAACTAAGTTCTGTATATAACTTCACAAAGTCACACTTGGTGATCCCTCTAAACTATCGAAAGCCTTAACCTTAAGATCCTTATGAATCATGATTCATGAATTCTTTTTTTTTCTTTTTCCGGTCAATCACTTACATTTCTGTTTATAGTCTTTAACATAATTATTTTTTCTCTAAATTTAGTTAACCTTAACAGATTTCTTCTGAACCCATTATATACTTCACTCACCTACAGGAAGGCCAAACCAGAGACAGAATTCTGAAGCAGAAACTATATCAACACAGCTTCTCAATTCACCTCAATTTCTGCTTAAGTTCAAAAGAGAATTTAGCTCCAATCCGTCACCATAGCTTTGATAATTCTTATAGCCTAAATGAAATACTCATAGCTGCAACTCAGAACTCCCCAAACAGCTACATTGTTATTGAAATTTCACTTCCTAAAATCCTCAATTTTATCATTTTTCTGGCATTCAAACACATACTCTATTCATGTCAAACAGGTTTCAATCAAACATCCTTTGGGGTACCAAAAGAACTTGGACAGCCATGAAATTTTATAGTCTCACTACATCCTCAAGAAATACAAGTCCAAATCTTAGATTAAAAATCATCCAAGATAAAAGAATGTCACTTTACTCAAATAATCTCTTCTTACAAGGCAGCATCACATCCTCTAAATTCAATTAGAAGGGACTTAAATTTCAGTCTCAATCACATAAAGAATCCCTTGATCAACAAACTATCCTATCAGAAATTTGAGTCTCCTTTAGCAACATATATATAGGGGCAATTAGTCATTGAAGTAGCAAGATTGTAGGAAAGATTAACCCTTGTTAATTAATAACAAATTCTCAAATTCTACAAGTTAAATAATCCTCCCTAGACCTTAAATCTTGGCTAACACTCAAGCAAATAATTGAATTTCCCATTCTAAATTTGCCAGGTATTACGTCTACTTTCGCCTTTAACAGAATGCTTACCTCTTACAGGCATACAAGTAACAAGCAATGTTGTCCATTTTGTAGCAAATTCTAAACAAAATTTTAAAATTTGAAAACTTACATAAGATGAATGGAAGAAGGACCAGATATGGCAGCGGCTCTTTGCGCCCGGTGTGCTTCACCCCTATAAAGCCCCTTCGTTTCTTTTTTTATACGGCGTGCCTCGCGCCGGTTCTCCTTCACAGCAGCCTAAAAACAGCAAAACCATTCTTGTCATTGTAGTAGCAGATGTAGTCAAGCCAAACATAAACATGGGTATTATTCTTAGGGAAACAACAACCGATAACTTCTCATAAAGACAATGTAAGTTATTTCTTTTGTTAATAAACAGCATGCACTACAAAGATGCAGTCAACAAGTTGGAACATAAACATCACCCTACCATAGATTGATAATAAATGCATGCACAAATGAAGCATTAGACATTCAAGAAGTAGCATATGAAAAGCAAGTCAAAATAAGATGGATACCTTCCGTTCTTGCTTCTCCTCCTTTGACTCTAGGCCATGTTGTTTTCTCTTGTACTGTACAGTTCCCATGGTGCTCATGCCTTTCACTTTTTCGGCAACGGGTTTTCTACTACCAGGCAAGAAGTCCATAGGGAGTTTCTCTTTTCCTATAAGGGATATTTTTTGACCGGAGGAACTCAAGGCTGCAGATACGGTTTCAGCCAATTTCTTCTTCCTAGTTACTTCAGGTGCTTCAATCTTTCCAGGATGGTTATCTAAATTTGAGTACGTAGAAACAATTGTCTCACAGTCCCAAACTTCTGATTCATCACTACTTTCTTGAACAAGTACAACATCCTTGTCTTCATCTTCAACTTCATACCCCTCAGCATATTCCTTGCAACGGCGAATCACATCAGCAGCAGAGTCCTCTAGCTCCTCACTTTTTGGTTCCTCTTTATTCTTCAATAAATCTGCAGGAACCTTATAGTTGTCATCATCGGGTTCTAAACCATCCATCACATGGTTGTTAAGAGTTAGCTTGAGCTTCTCAGCAAGGGATTCATCTTCTTCAACTCGATAATTTTCATACAAATCACCATCTTCATCATCATCAGTTCCATATTCTTGGCGTTGAAGCTACAATAAAGAAAATATACTGAGAATGAGAATCTTAAAGTAAAAAAAGTGAAGAAGCAGTCAATAGAGGTTAATTTGTACTAGCAATGAAAATAAAGGATGGAATTTGGCAAAGACATCCTCTGATACCAGAACAAAATAGACTCAATATACTTCCTTAGATAATATGATTGATACAGAGAAAGAAGCAGAGAAACAGATAAGAGAATGTGAATAAAAAAGATTATGAATAGCAGAACTCACTAAATCAAATTGCTCATCCAAAAGACGATGAACTCTTGGCTTCTCACCAACACAGTCCACTCCTGTTACACCATTAGTAATCCCATCCAAAGATACAAGATCATCTATAACTTTGGAATGAGCAGAAACTTGCAATACTTGTGCATTGTTTTTAATATGTGCCTTCTCTTCTTCATCTTCCTGATGATTAGCCTGGACAACAAAGTCTTCCTCCAAGTCTTCGACATCAGAGCCAAACCGTGACAAATCACTATCATCAAGCAATGCAGCTACTTCAGGATCAACCGCTTTCTGAACCCTCACACTTGTAGTCTTGGATGCAACACTGTAAATAGACTTTTCCTCAGGCTCTCCATTCACTTCCGAAATTTGTAATCTCGAAGCATCATATGCCTAAACTTGCCAGCAGAAAATGCAATAAATCAATTTCTAGGGCAACATACAACCGTGACAAAAAGAAAAAAAAAACAAAAAAACAAAACATTCACTTTAGGTTCTATCTGGTCAAGAAGAAATTTATACTGAATTGAGTGGAAAGAGTTTTGTTTGAAGCATACCTTTGATTTAATTCTCTTATGAGGCAATGGGTTTCTTCCTTTTCTGAGGATAGAGTTTTGTTTGGTGTTATTCTCATGAATTTTAGTAATTACTTTTTAAACATGACGATGCTTGACTCATGTTTGAATCAACTTGGTGTAAACTGGCCCTTCTGACTAATCGATCAGAGGTCAAGTATCGTGCTGTAGTCATTTAGTTTTGGTCAATTGTATCTTAGTTTACTTGAAGAATTTACAAACTCTTATCATTTCAGGCACCTAAACACTGTTGATGATGCTTTTAAGTCATGCAAATGGATGACCCAGTATATGTAGCAGAAATAGCAACCAGAAATCTTCTAGGAGGACTTGAAAGTTGCAACAACAAATTAGGTGGGTGAATGTTAAGAATCTTTGTTCTTTGATTAAAAGTTAACTAGTTAAGTATCATTGAGCAGAATCTTGGTCTTGACTCTAATTGTTCTACAGCTTATGATTTCTTTTGGAGCACCAGCCTCATTCTTATTAGAAATGCTCATTCTCTAGATATCTCAGACAATAGCACAGACTCAATCAAGAAGAGTGTAATTTCCTGTTTGTCCAGCCACCTTAGAGTACTGTATCTGAATTGAAAGTATGACAAATTTAGTTCTACAATATCAGGAGCTATCTTAAGAAAATGTGAGATGTTGTCATGCTCAGTGCATATTTATTTTGCAGTTTGCACGGTTGTATACAATATGTGTTTTAATATCATAATGCAAGGTATAATGAGTTTAGTGTTATGAAACTTAATATTCTGAATTATCACATAATCTGCTTCATGTATAAGATGGTCGGAAGAATAATGTATCTCTATCTTCCCACACTTCAAAGATTTTTTTTGTTACATTTTTTTAAGCCTTACTCAAGGCTGAAAGATTTTTGTTGTCAAGTGTGATGCTCTGATTACAGCATAAGATAGTAATTATGTGTCGATTTTTGTGTTTATTTTTCTTCTACATTCTGAAGATAAGTATGTAGTTTCTGTTAGCCTCAAATGGAACATATTCTAATTTACTGCCCAAATTCTGAGTTTCCATTTTTTTTATGAAACCGAATGGGTAACCTATTAATCAGTCAACAAAGAATATAGTCATTTGTTAATGAGTTGATATTTCATTTTGTTAGGTAAGCAATTTATAGGACAATCTACTAAGGAATGCCTAGTTGGCCTCACAAATCAAACACCAAAATGGCTCCCAGCCCACCTCAAAATCCCAGAAGTGACCCCACAAAACAAAATACTCAAAGGAGATGTGCCTTTCCACTAAGAACAACAAAATCATGTAGCTCAATACTCCAATTACCTCAACAGAGGTAACAAGATTTTCAGGGTTTTCAACTTCTCGTCAACATATATAAGCTCAAACTACAAAATTTTAAACACAATGCAGGATAATTGAAAATAACCAACCTTTACATCACGAGGAAGGTGCTCAACCCTGAACTTGGGATTGTGATAAAACGCGGAACCACCGCCAGCATTCTTAATTTCCCTCAAATGAATCAAGTAATTGTACCCATCATCAGGAAGACCCAGTTCCAGAATCTCCCTCCTCACATTGTCCGGCAACGGCTGAGTAGCCATACCCGCATCGCCACTCCGCCGCAGCACCGACGAGCTCCCGAAAACCCAGTCATCGTTCTCGTCCTCGTCGTCGTCCTCGGGCGCATCGTCAAATATCGAACTGGGATCACCGTTGCCGCCGCCAGAGGCACCGTAGGGCTCGCCGGAGCCTATGAAGGCGGCGGTGGAGATGGGGTTATTGTCGACGCGGACGAAAACGCGGTCGGCGCCGGGTTCGTCGTCGAAAGTGGGATCGGAAGAGTCGCGTGCGAGGAGTTGAAAAGTCGAGGACTTTTTCTTGTCGATGAACTTCTTCTTCTTGCCCATGTTGCGAAGAGGTGCTATGCTCTGCTGTGGCTATGGCTGCGGAGGGAGAAAGGGACTCAGGTATAACTATAAACCCTAGAATCAACACCTCGAGGTTTTATTTATTTATTTTCTCATTTTTCTCACATTTCTATTAAAACTCAATTTGCACCTATTAGGATTAATTTATTTTATTTAAAAAAATAATTAAAACTATTTGTTTACTGGAATAATTAAAATTAATTAGAAAGAAATTTTTATTAAAAACTGCTTTTGGTAAATTAAAAAACTGTTTTTGAATGTAATACTGGGTTTAAGCATAAAAATTCAAGTTAAAAGAAATCTATATCTTTATAAATGATTATTTCTTATATTTCCTTTTTCATTTGGATGGTAGATACTTGTGATTTCCTATTGCGTAGAAATTAATGCTTTCATGTGGGAACTGGGAATTATATTGCGGATTATTTACTTTAGGACGACTCACTATTATATTCTCATAAGCCAGCAGCAAAAACAAAGATCCTATAGCACAACTTATGCAGCAAGAGGAACCACTTTTGAATTCGCAACTTGTGTAGTAAGAGGATGGACGACAATCACCACAAGTGTACATGGATTGCAACAATATTAGGAATAACATGAGAAGGTCATATTACATGAAAGGATCATATTACGAAAGAAAGAAAGACAAACGGTTTTTGTGTTTGTGGATCTTTACACAAATCATGACGGGTCTTATTAGAAAGTTGTTTGTGTATTTCTCTACTATAACATAACCCTGTCATGATATCCTCTAATGTGTGATCCTAATCCCAACAATATTACACTTGACTCCACCATGAGTAGTTCACTTAAAATGAGCAAGGACACTCTTGCTGCTTTTCCAAGGACATTAGCTAGTGCAGTGGTTCAACTAAATTGTTGCTTGCTGCTGTTCCAAGGACATCAGCCAGTGCTTCAACAATATTGGATAGACCAAGCAATATCCTTGGGTATCGATATGTGCCATGTTGTCTTCCACTATGGGAGATGTAATATCCCATGCTAGGACCATTTGGATGCACTTGAGTGGTCTTGTTGGGGGAGATCAATTTGACAAAGTCTACACAAAGTTGTATATATTAGCATGTGTGGTTTGGATTGTGTTCACTGCATATGCCATTCTACATATTTCCCAAGGCACCATAATTGGCATTTTCTAAAAGGAAGTTAAGACTTACTTCTCATCAACGCTCATTAACATTGGGAAAAATCTAAAACAAACACAGCATAAGCTAATAGAAAACTAATACATCATTATTTTACATGTAAAATAGCTATTTGACATAGAAATTTATGTAATTATTTAATATAAAATGATAATGTGTCAGTTTTTCGTTGGATTAATATATGCAATTTATGTGGATTTTTAGATAAATTGTGTGTAGACTAGATGCATATTTAGGTGGACGTTTACACCACAAACATAAGCTCAAACAAATTTTTATCATTTTCTATTTTATTTATTTTAATATTTATATTATTTTTTAAACGTAATTTTATTTTAAAAAATTTATTTGATTTGAAGTAATTATATCTCATTTTTACTTTAAAGGTACTTTTTTTTCTTAAACATAAAATATTTCACTCAAACTTATTTTTAATTAAAATTAAATTCATTCAAAATTAAAATTACAAAATCTAATTAAAAACACACACTAATTTGAAGAGTTTGTACGTGTAACCTTCGGATTTAAGCAAGCTTGTTCAGTTGCAACCTATGGGATGTAAAGGTCTTCAGTTGCAACCTGTGGGATGTAAAGGTCACATTGGGTCAAGGGCTATGGGAGCTTACTATAAAGCCAGATGGATCTATTTGAGGCCCACAGTGTACTGCAGTTTGTTGCTGTTGTTGTTGGGCCCCTTTTTTTTTTTTTGTGTCTCTCCTTCAGTCCAATTGATACAAATTCATGAGAATGTCAGTCAAAGTGTTCCTTGTGTGATTGAGGATGGTAAAACTATATCTATATTAATATCTAAAACTACACTTATATTATTTTTTTTGTTTTAAAAGGGAGCTTATATTAATTTTGATTTGTCATACATATGTTTTGTTATGTATTATATAAGATGAGGATTTTTTCTTATTATTAAAATAATAGGACAGTATTATGTTAAAAATAAAGATACAAATAAATTTAAATATAATTAAGGGATTTAAAATTCATCATAGTGAATCTTTATATATAAAAAATTTATATTTATATTTATCTAATAAGATAGTTTTATAACAAAAGAAGATCCAAATATGTACTATATATACAGGTGCAATAAGAAGATTCCTAAAAAGTAGGATACAAGTATATATGTAGGAATATATTAAAAACACACATGTATATCTATCTATCTGTGTGTGTATACTTTTATATATTTAATATATTCTTACATATATACTTGTATCCTATATATATATATATATATATATATATATATATATATATATGTATCTGCAATTGACCCAAATCACTCAACAATATTATTGAACCAGAGAAAGATGAAGACCATAACAATAAGTATACTCTGTTATATCCAAAGAAAGAACAACCGAAGTGTATTCAGTAATACTGATGTGTACCCCAATGTGTATCCTTTTCGTATACATAACCAGTACAGGTAGGACAACGCGTATCCGTACATCCTAGATGATATATAAGAGACAATCAAGATTAGGTTTTAAAACAATAAGTAGTAAAAACCTGGAATTAAACCCAAAAAACAAAAGTGAAAACCAGGACAATCCTTTTTATATGTGTACGTTAAAAAAAAAGAAAAAAAAACCAGAAGTATGAGAATAATGTCAAAACTGTAACCCAGAGGGACACAATATATTTTTTAGTAAGAAAAATGTTACTCTTGCAATTAATTTTTATATTTGTTTTATGCACTTACCTTTTAATATATGTTTGATATGAGAATAAAAATAAAAATAAAATTTTTATGTATATAAATTTATCTATAAAAATTTTATTTTTATTTTTACTCTAATACTAAACATGTACTTATGATAAAAGGAGAGAGAGAAACATTTTTTTTTATTTCTCCCTTTTCCCTGCCTTACTTTTCATCATACAATACAGAAATATTATTTGTACACTAAAACTTTACACTTTCTCTGTACACCTTTTTAAGCGACAAAATTATAATCAAAATTCAGTCTTTCTTCTCTTAATCTATCAGGTAAGAGGTATAAAGAAAAAGTGTGACTTTTTTCCGTAGAAATAACATTTCTCTTTCCCACAAAAGGTAGGTAACTAGGTATAAAGAGAAAAGCCTAAAAATCAGTTGCAGGAATAACATTACTGGTTTAGCAAAGGATCTCACATCAACCTAAGAAAAGTAGGGCGGGAGACATGTTTCTGTACAGTCATAAACTGTGGATGGATCAACTGCAAACTGAACCACAGATCTGAGCTCATCCCAGTTCTCATTTGCAAACACATCCTCCACATTCTGATTCCACAAACTTGGGTATGACACCGTTGGTGGAGCATTCAGAGCCACAGAGCCAAACTGGCCAAGAAACAAGCGCTTCCTTTCCTCAACATGTCCAATAACTGGTTTCCTTTCATTCTGCTGAATGACCACAGAGTCTCCGAAGGCCAAGTATGGCTTGGCGATGGCGTTGTCAGAATCCATGCTGCATGTTTTGGAACTTGAAGAATCAGTGGGGTTTGGCTTGTTGACTGCTGCTGAGTCGTTCACATGTGGTGTGTACTTTTTGTAAGATGGTTTTCTTTTGAATATTCTGCAGAGCGTCCACACTTCCTGCAAACCCATAAAGGAACATGGAGACAAGGACGGTTAAAGGGGCCTCTACCCAAGGCGAAATTCTCTTTACTCTAAAATACATATGACGCTATATAATAATTCAGCCGTTCGATTGAATTTATAATTTTAAATAATAAAATTAAGATAAAACTTGAATCCTTCAATTTTTCTTGAGATTCAGTTCTTCTTGAGAGTATTACCCTAGCGTAACTAAGAATTTCTGCTAGTGAAGGGACTGGGCCATGCCATGCAAGGGAAATGAAGGGTGACTGACTCCATGTATTTGTATATCATGACAGTTACGTTCCACCAAAATGTTAGCATTCAACTTAGAGTTGGTTTGGTCCGCGCATAAGGTTCCTGCCATGGGACCAAAGAAGAAATAAATGCAATTTGTTTCACATTGAAAACTAGGGGATTCATTAATGCTGCGTTTGGTACAGATATATAGTAGGTCTCACTGAGGTGATGTGGTTCATTATCAAGCTTAGTTGGCATTGACTATCGTTTTGAAGGAAAGGCCAAGTCAGCTAGGAAAAGTTCGTTAATGTTAAGGATCAACCATTGGGCCTATGAATCGGAGATTGTTACAATGGTCATCTTTTAGGAACTAGACCCTCCATGCTATTCACATACCTTACCTATAAATACAAAGGAGATTCAACAAGTATGAATACACACGCTGAATTATCTCACAAATATTCGTGCCTCTTTCAAACTTGAGCATTAGGGTATCTTTGTAGGTATCTCAAGTTGTTTAACTTTGACTAAGTCCTTAGATACGTTTGCCAAATACTATGTAAACTATTAATCTAAGATTCTTATTGGTCGAATAGTGATGCTATATTATCACACGAAGGAATTTGGTTAAATACCGTACGAATCATGTGGCACACATCCACTTCACCGTTTATTTCAGTCAAAATATAACCCAAAAAAAAAAAAAGAGTTTAAGCCACTTCATTCCTAGTCAATTCTACAAAAACAAATTACCATTTCCCATATTCAAAAGGTTATGTAATAAAGGACGTTAGTGGACAAGGAAGTGAGAATCAAATTAATGTTTAGAAGAATTTAGGGGAAAAGAAAAGAAAACGTTCCTGTGTTTATCTCTTAAGTCCTATAGACCATGTTAACCTAAGAAACATCGACAGCAAAACCTACATTAGAATTTGAAAATAATATCTTAGACTAACCTATATATGTTATTACTTATCAAATGTTATTATTGAAATTAGAATATAATTTGAATTAGCTAGGAATATAATTTCACTTGCAGTGTAAAATACTTTTACATAAATTTTTAACTTATAATTCACATTTTATTTTAATATTTCATCAAAATGAAACAAGAAAAGACACTGCCATATACACAACTGTTTTTTTTTCTTTTTTCTTTTTTCTTTTTTTTGCCACGAAAAGAATATTATAAACTTTCCACAGCAGCCCAAATTTTGTCCATACATGTGGAGGCCAATTGTTTGAATGCATGTAAAACCACATATATAAAAATTCTTGAAAGAGACCTAGGTCAAAAAAAATTTCATTATTAAATTAATTAAATTTTATTTAATACACCATGTGATTACATGGTCTTTGTAGGTAAGATAATTGGTTTGTGTTTTTATTTATCATTCTCCCTTACACAATTAATAATATGGGTTCTTAAACATGCTTCTGATCTAGAATAATTTATATAATTAACATAATAGCAAAATTTATAGTCATTTGAATATGCACAGGTTTCAGACCTAGAATCTCAGCAAGCGTAATCATTTGAATATGTTCTCACCAGCTTTGTCTTGTATACGGTTCTAGATGGGTTTACTTTCTCGGTTAATATATCTCATCGATCAATTTTCAAACAACATAAAACAAAGAAATAAAAGAAACTACATGATGGCATCACTATATCTTATAACTATTTGTTGCAGTGCATAGAAAAACAATAAAACAAGAACTATCATATGTGTATAATTGACTTACAGCTTCTTGAACGTCATTGCTAGCATTGGCCTGTGGATTATCGATGGTGGTTTTCCCATTGGGTGGAAGGCGAAACTCGTGCATCATCCAATCGGTTTTGGTGCCTTTCCCGGCGCTTCCGCGGTAGTAGACCAAGGATTTCTTGAGGCCAATGCATTCATGGGGTTCTCTCACACCATATATGGGCTTGTCAATCCCTGTGGCTTTCCAGAACCCAGATTTTGTCACCCTGTTAGGCCTTATGCTGTTCCTGTACTTTCTCCCTCTTCTGCAAAAGAAGTACCATTCTTTGTCCCCCAAAGAACTCACTTCTTCATGCGAAAAATAAGAACAGAAGCTCGAGATCAGAAACGATGCATTAATTATGAATAAATACTTGAAAAGTATCAAAGTAGGCTTATAATTGCACCTAGCTAGCCAGAAGTGAAACATGAGGCATATATATCATTATATCTCATGCATATATACCGAATCTCTATCTTCCTTTTCAATTTAGAGTTTATTGATTAACAAAATATTGAAACTTTTTCTAGTTCTTGACATGAGAACTTTGCAAAATGTCAATAAAAAAAGCAGCAATTGCACATATCTAATTAGTCTTTATTTGTCCTTGATATGATGATTAAGATCTAGCATAACTGCATAAGATTAGGTACCTCTTTCCGCGACAGCATGTGCTTTCTTTTAGCTTAATTATGGTAGATGCTATATATCTCATCGTTTCATTCAATTACATCAATTCAAGTCCTTAATTATTGGATTATATGATCAATCATAAACAAACCCAATTCATAAAATTTATCTACAGAATCAGATTAAAAACATATATATGTTTCATTGTGTGTGTGTGTGTGTATATATAAGTACAAAGGAAATTAAGTGGAAGCAGATCTTACTTGGAAGATCCCATGGATCATATTTGTAGATATCAACCTGTTTAATAAGTTCAATTCGAAGAGGCTTCTTCTCCACCTTTCGCCACAGATAAAACCCAACAAGCTCTTCATCTGTGGGATGGAATCTGAACCCAGGAAGCACAACTTCATCTTCCTTCTCACTATCAGAGCTATGTAACTTAGCCACAGCATCCATGTGTTTTGTTTTGTTTTTTTTTTCTCTGTAATCTGATCTGATTCCCTCTGAGCCACACTAAAGTCTCAAACTCACAGGAAGCTTCTTATGCTGTGTGAACAATTCTCCTCCTTTCCATATATTTATATTCATTTTCTTGGGATATTTTCTTGTCTCATTGTGTAATTGAATATTGGCTGCTAGAGTCACAGTCAAACATTTCGATGATGAGGTATGTATACTTAATTAACACAAAGTTTTGAGGGAGGCTTGCAAATTTAGGATTCAAACTCCTCGTGAAAACACACTATTAGAAGGGACAGTCTCAGTAATTTAAATAAGATTAGTTTCACATTTAAAAAATGTAAAAATACTAAAAAAGTAAAAAAATTTATAACACAGTTTTTCATAGCTGACAAGTTTCCAACCCACTGATACATATGCGGGGCCTCACAAGGACATCAAAAGTTGATTAACCATGGAAGGTGAAAAGTCAGTGTGACATATGAATTTTTGAAACCTGGTTTGCTTTCATTGCCACCCAATAATAAAGTCCACCAGAGTGGGCACCATTTTGACTATTAGACACATGGATGGAATGCAACACAGTGTCAATTAATTACAGAAAAGTCAAAGAAGATTTCAAAGACATCAATATTGTTGTAGAAAAATTTCAAAAGCTTACTTTAAGGAGAGATCAGGTGCAAGACAAGAATTAAGATCAACCAAATTATAACGCTTCGAAACTCATTATTCAAGATCTGATTTCTGTAGAATTTAAGCCACATACATAGATAATATATATTTATGCCAGAATTTAGAATACTAAATTAAAATAATAAAGAGTTACATACTTGAAAGGAATTTCATTGTACACAAGTGTGTATTTCAGATTAGGATCTTTCCCTCATTCTCTATCTCTTGTAGTCGTGTTTTTTAGATGGGGTAGAGAATCACAGAATGAGCTTAGGAATGGAGAGGAGATCCTGGCCTTTATAAAACAGCCAGCAACACTAGTTTTTACTCATCATTAGCCCTAGGTTACCAAGCCCTATACATAACTCACCTGACTAGTACACTTACGCATTGGGTTCAAAACCTAATAAACCAGTGATTTTAGAACTCATAAGATCATATTATAGAATTTAGTCATGGGCTCTAGAGATTATCAAATTATACCATCCAACCAATTTGAACAAACAATAAAATACACAATCAAATACAGCCCAAACAAAGAAAATTCTAACAACTTTTGCCTCTCATAAAAACAATATTGTCATTGGGTTACCAAATTCAATCCACAACTGTTAGCAATTTCCAAAGGATGATCATATTCTTTTCGTATTTCTCCTGAAACAATTAATTGTAATTTGAAATACTCTTTTCCTTCCTATAAATGGTTCGAATAATTAATTGCAGGCAAGGTGTTTCTTTCACTCCCTCCCATTTCTAGTAATTACTCTGATTCTGGGGTGACTCAAGGGTGATGTACAGAAAAAAAGTTTTTTTTTTTTGCATAGAGGTAATATATATTTACATAATTACATCATATATTAATTAATTGAAATTAAGCCTTCTGAAGTTGTGCAACTTAGTCCCTATCAGCTCCCAAACTTATTTAACATTGGGTATGTATATAAATGTTTGGCTATAGAGGCCTTTAGTTAAAATAGTTAATTATTTACTACATTCTTTTAATAATTGCTTATTATAATCATGTGATCAATGAAAATTAGTTAGGTACTAGCCATGTCATCGAAGCAGAACTCGTGTAATCAGAGTGGAATGTAATTATTTTAAAAACTATAAGTCAAGCTGTAATAAGTAATAACAACTACCAATGTACCAAAAATCAAAGTTAACAAATGATCCCACATTTTTGTAGGGATAAAAACGTTAACTTCTAAAAGTCAAATGTTTGGTTTTTTTACTTAGTATAAAAATCACATATATATGATTTCGCAAATAATTTCATTACGAAGTAATAAATCATTACAACAGGATATAATAAATTAATGCTATTACATAATATCTAATGAAAACAAAGTTTTGAACCAAAGAAAAAAAATAATGTTCAAAGGATAGAATAAGAGTTTAATTTTGATCTATTATCAATAAAAGAAACTTTTTTACATTATATATCACTAGATTATGTGTTATTATATCATTAAGAGAGTTTGACTTTTTATGTATAAGTTAAAGATAGATCAAAAGAAAGTAAATACAATGACTAAGTTAGATGATAAGGAAGAAGGTAGAGATATTTTCAATCATGAGAGCTTTAAGAGTGCTTGGGGTCACTCAAATATTTTCTAAGTCTTTTGGATCATAAAAATTTTGCTAGGTTAGACCATGTGACCATAAAATAAAAAATAAATTAAAAGGAAACAAACGTAATGACTAAATTAGATGAGAATGAAGAAGGTGGAGATATTTTCAAACCTTAAAACGTTAAATAGTGCTTGAAGTCACTCAAACATTACTTAGACCATTCGGATCACAAAAACTTTATTATATTTGATCACAAAGATTTTGCTAGGTTAGACCATTTGATCATAAAGTCAAAGATATATTAAAAAAAAGTAAACTTAATGGCTAAGTTAGATGAAAAGGAAGAAGGTAGAGATATTTTCAATTCTTGAAACTTTAAGGAGTGCTTGGGACCACTGAAACATTGCCTAAACTGTTCGTATTACAAAAACTTTGTTAGGTTTGACCATTTGACTATTATATTTATTAATAATATAATATAGATGGAGATGGAGATTATGATGCTTTAACTTCAGGGATAATAACACTAGCTGGTCTTCTTTGAGATTGCGTTTATTATACCGACATACTTCTTATTTAAGAAATTACACACCTATTGTCTTTACTTATGCATTATTCTCATACCTAACACTTTTTTTTGTTTGATAAATTATACATACCTCCTTTACTTTCTGTATGGTCTCTACATCATTTTAGATATAATTTCTAAATAAGAAGAAATGTCAGGTGTAATCAACTCTAAACCCATAGGTTTAATGTAATTATCCCTTAACTTTAAATCCTTTTTGGTATGTTCGGTTTCTCTTCGAGATGAGGTACAATGGACAAGATTTCTATGTGGGCTATTAAAGAAATATATATATATATATATATATATATATATATATATATATATATATATATATATATATATACTTGTTCAGCATGATTAAATTGTACTTTTATGGGGGTAAAACGAAAATAAAGTTTTCAATTGATATAATATTGAAAAATTTGTTTTTAGCAAGGTTAACCGTTCTAACTTGTAAAAACAGTGCAAATGAGAGGAGAATCCGAATGTATGATCATTAGATATTATGAAAACGTAAATTAATCCAACCATGGTAATTATGAATAATCATATTTTGATTTCTCTCTAATTTCATTCAAACTGAAGACTAGCTATAAGAGTGATTTTTTTTTTCCAATCGCCTCAAGTTTTTTCCTTTTACGTTTTGGGCATATTATTTGTCTCTTATATTTTAACTTATATACTTACAATAAGAAAAATTAAGATATTTTCAATCGTTGTTTTTAATACTCTGTTTCAGTTTTCTACTTCTTAACTTCTATCAAATCTTTCTATCTCAAATCAAAATATACTACTTAGACAATAATAATATCCTTTTAATTAACTCTTTGGTTTGCTCGAGTAACTATTTAAAAAGTGTTATATGTTATTAGAGAAGTTGATACACGCACACATGCTGTTAGGAATTATGTTACTGTCTATGAAGAGGGTAATGTCATTAATTAGAGGTAAATTTAAATAAATAAGTGTAGATGTCATCATTAATTTAGATGCAATTTATTAAATTTATTAATGAAAAGGAAACTTTTTAATGTGTATTAAATTCATAGTGATCTTTCTTTTTAAGCAGTCACGTTATGTTTCTGTCCTTGAAAGTACACCATCCATTGTACTTACAAATTACCCAAAGAAGAAAAAGTCATGTGAAAGTGACAAGGAACGTTAGTCGTATAAGTGTGGAGTAGGATCTCGCTTTCGTGTTTTGAAAATTAAGCAATTTCACTATCTTCTGGCCATCCTTATTATTATGCCAATTGTTATAACAACAACAGATGAAGCAAGAAAGAAATTTCCTAGCCATGAAAATCATTATTGACACCAAAGTGCATGTTTGGTATAATGAAAAGGAATTAAATAGAATGGAAATGGGAATAAGAATAAAATATTCCAATTTCAATATTTGGTTGAAAAATAAAAAATGAAATACTTATTCTTTTGGAAATCCTTATTCTCTTCATTTAAGGGAATGAACATTCCCTTTTCTTCCATTCTATTCTCATTTTTACTCCCATTTCTATTCTCATTCTATTCATTTTCTTTTTTATGATACTAAACATGCACTAAAGGTGTTAGCAGCTCAAGATGGATGGAGGCAAAATTCATGAATAGCAATGAATGAATTAAGATGATTAGTTCAGCTCTTATAGTGGTAGTGTTTATACACCTGAGAATATAACAATTATAATTGAATGGTATAACTAATGTAACTATATGGATAACTAACTCTTATCTTCTACATCCTCCTTCAAACACAGCGTACGAAGACTTTCTACTGAGTTTGTAACTTAGTCGCTGAAACTGAGAAGTGGAAACAGCCTTTGTTAGTGAGTTAGCTATTCGCTCCCTTGATGGAATGTGATGCACCATAATCTACTTCTGAATTACTTTATCTCGAACAAAAAAATAAATTTAGTTCAAAGTGTATGGTTCTATACTGTAAAATTGGATTCATTGCTAGCATTACCGCACTTAAGTTGTCACAGTAAATTGTTAGTGGTTTATGTACTTCGCCATTCATCTCATAGAGCAGTGATTTTAACCAAGTGATCTCTGCTACAATGGCTACAAGGCTCTTGTTTTTAGCCTCGTTGCTAGACCGAGACACTAACTGTTGTTTCTTTGAAGTCCAAGCCACTAGATTGTTGCGAAGAAAAATACATAAACTTGATATGGACTTGCGATCATCTGGGTCTGAACCCTAGTCTGACTCACAAAATCCCATGGTTTCAAGATTAAATGAATTCCTTACATATAGACCGTGATCCAATGTGCCCTTCAAATACCTTAGAATCCTTTTCACAGCCTTCCAATAATCCTCTTTGGGATTATTCATAAATTGATAAACCTTATTCATACTAAATGCAATGTCTGGTCTTGTGATTGTAACGTATTGCATGGAACCAACAATTGACCTATACATTTTTGCACTTGCTGCTGCATCAAAAACAAAATTGATTTTTGCTTTTTTCTGTGAGGCAAAGACTGCTTCTAGCCTCTGCCAAACCTGAAATGAATCCCACCACTCGTGTGGTTAATGATTTAGACATTGAAGCTAATAGCCAGGACAAGATTAATTGGTCCTGTTGCTCCCAACGCAAAAACTCTTCACTATACTTGCCCAAGAGATGATCTTTTGGACTTGCAAACTGTTTAGGTGTGTCATCGCCATTGATACACTTTTGGAGGTTGAGTCCCTTTATTGTAGCCATAGCTTGTTGTTTACATGTCCATGCTCGAAAATTATTTTCGTCCAATTTGAAGGAAACTAGATTAGAGAAGGTTTGTAAGACAAATTGAGATGAAGAAGCTGAGGACGCTAAATTGTTCTCCATCTATGATGATATGTTGGGAGATGTTGAATTCTCCATGCGCAGAGCGTAGCAGCTCTAATACTATAAAGGTATTAGCAACTCGAGAGAAGGATGGAGGCAAAACTCATGAATAACAGTGAATGAATTAAGATTATTAGCTTAGCTCTTACAGTGGTAGTATTTATACACCTGAGAGTATAACAACTATAACTGAATGATATTACTAACTTAACTATACAGATAACAAAGTCTTATCCTCTACAACACCATCATGCACCAAAACAAAGAGAGAAAACTTTATTACTTGCATCTTGATAACTAGTTTATTCATCGAATTTAGTGGAATGGTTTACATTACCAATTTAATGACTAATAAAACTCACCAACTATATAAATTTTTATATTCAACCTACCCATCACCGGTTAGCGTAAACACATAAGGCTCAACAATAGTTCACACGCTTTGGTGATTCAATTAGCCTACAAAATTATCACTTAATAAGCTAATGGATTAATTATTATTATAATTGACCAATATTACTTTGGATTTTAGTAAAATCTGATGTATGTTAGTCCGCTAAGATATTATTCTAACACATCATCCCCCATCCCTTTTGATGAACTCTTTTGTTAGTCCACTAAGAGATATTATTCTAACTTGTAGTTTTCTTTTTTGGTTTTCTGCATCTTATTTTTGTTAATTATTTAATTTTCTATTTTCTTAAATCACTGAGAATGAATTAACAACAAGAATTTTGAGTAGTTAGTATGATTGGGTTTCAAACCTTTGCTATTGTACCAAAAGAAATACTTGATTATCTTTACATTATCCACATTCTGCAGTTACAAAATTAAATATACTTCTTATATGTACAAATCTGCACTATCGCATGTATATGGACAATTAATTAATTAATTAATTGTAATCTAAGATTTGTGTGATTAATACTTTTATAAAAAAGAAAGATTACTTTTTGTTTTAACTTTTCATTACCATTGTTGTTGGAATACTTTTAACTTCATTTTATCTATACGGGAATTATTACAGCAGTCGCCTTGAACTTTTGTATGTTAGATATTATTTAATTAAATTTATGATCTTCAAGTGACCTCATTAGTCATATTTTAAGAAGATCATATCATTAAATAATTAAATAATCATTAAGTGGGAGAAAATAAATGAGGAGATGACCACTCTATTTGATAATGTTAATTAAATAATATTTAATAAGATAGAGGCGTAATTTTATTGAAAATATTTTCTAAAAGAAAGAAACTTTCTCATAATTATAAACAAAAGTTAGTCTATTAATCGTGAAATTTTAGTCCCCATCAATAATTTTACTACAATGCAATGTATTACAAACTAATCACTATGGTTGGAAATGTAAGATCCAGTATTGAATTTGGTATTTAGAGATTTCTTTCATAATCTTCTTAAGCCATGTCATTTTTTATTGCCTATCTTGAAAATTGAATATGAGAATAATGATGAAAAAAGTTTAGTGGCATAAAGATAGCTTATTTGTGTGTTTAGATTAGCTTATATGTATGTTTTAATTAATTTATTTTATTATTAAAATAGTTTATAATCAAAATTTTTATTAAAGAGTTTTTAAAAAAATAATATTTTTTTAAATTAAACTATTGCGCGTACGTTGTTTGTGCGTATTCCTTTCGAGAAATGATAGTTGTACATATCCTTGACCACACATAGCTCACATTCTCACGTTAGTTAATTAACTACCAAATCAATTTAATCACTTAACCACATATAATAAATCACTTATTTAAATTATAAATTTCCTACCAAAACCCATTTTAAATTCATGACTATACGCATGTGTATTGTTGATTAAATAGTTTAAGTTAATCAATTACTCTCCACCACTTTTATAAGTCAGTCATGTTTGAAAATAATTTTTTTTAAAGAAAAAATTACTTTTTTTAAAAAAATTCTTAATAAAGTTTTAATTATAAAAAATTTTAATTACTAAATAAATTATCTAAATATATATTAAATATATATAATTAAATAATTAAATTAATTTAATAATTAATTAATCTCAACTATGTGATATATACGAGGGCAAGAGATATGTACAACTATACATCTTTTTTACCTCTGTGGTCTATGGCAGGCATTCAATCTCAACCTGTGAGATACAAACACACGCATCTATGTACAGTACGAATGATCGAAGCTAGTTTCTTAATGTCACCTGTAAAGTTCAACAAAGCAAGCTTGCCCTTTTTTTTAATTTTTTTGAAATAGAATGCAGTTTCATGATGTTACCTAATATCACAGTTCACACTCCATTACCCCAAGACATATTGACATGATATGCCATGACATTTCTATGTTGTTGCTTTTTCTGCCATTGCGTGTTCAAATGGTTCTTGTATATGGGGCTAAATTAAGCTACAAAGAAGCTTTTAGTTGATCTGATGTTGACATTTTGAGTAACTATTTTTTTATTTTTTTTAATTAAAAGTATCTTTACAACATTTATTTTATTTAAACTATTTTATAAGATTAATTTTTTTAAATTAAAATAATAAAAACATAATATTATCTATAAAATATAATTTTTAATAATTAAATTATAATTTTTATATTTAAAAATATAATTCACTTATGTTATATTAACATTATGTTATATTAACATTTCATAAATAGTAACTGTTATAACGTATTGAAAAATCACGTGTAAATGAGAGGAGATCAGTGTGAATATGGCTATATCAAGGAATGGTAAAAATTTTCAACTATCCCATTTTTCTTTTTCTTTTTTTTACTTTGGACCTTTTTTTTTTTTTGCTTTATAACTCTCTTTTTCAATTTTCATTTATTTTAATCTTTCTTATATCTCACCAAATTTTACTCATCAGAAGAATTATGATGTGTACCAAAAAAAAATCAGAAAAATGATGGTTAGCCATTTAGGTTACCTTCTTGCTTGGGTGACTTAACAATATGTGATATATCTTTCTGGAGAGAGTGCGAAACAAAGAATTGTTAAATATTTTTTTGAGTGGCACGTATATAAAAAAATAATGTAAATTTTTTATGTGTAATTGGTTGTCGATATATCAATTTCTTTTTAGGGTTGCGATATTTAAAACATCACTTTCTATATCATTTTTTATTGAAATCTTTTAAAATGTATGATTTTTTTCCGGTACATAAATTTATGATGTATTTTACACAGTAGATTACAGAGTTGATAGTTATTGATAAAGAAAAAAAATTCAAAGACTTACAATATTTTTTTTATCATTCTCTCTTTGTTTTTTTTTTATCAGCATTTACCACTCCACATTTAAGTACAAGCACAATTTAGAGAATTCAAATCCACCACTTTTAATGTTTGCACATATTTAGTCCACAAATAAGTAGATCGTGCATAACAATCAATCCTTATAAATAAAAATGATTTAATTTTAATTCCATAACAATGTAAATAATTTTACATTATTTATTAAATTATATAGTGTCACTTGTTTAAAACTAAAAAAAAAAATTGAGTTCTCACATTAACGTGATACTTTCTTATTTCTGAGTATTATAAAAAATTTTATACTAATAATATAAAAAGTAATATATTAAAAATAAAAAAAGTGATGTAACAGTACAATGAACATTTCCTCTCTTTCTAAGCTGTCACTTTCTATTTTTCCTCTTGAAACTACACGGTGTCCGTAAATACTAACCAAAGGGCAAAGGGGGAAAAAAGAAAAAGACTATGCGAAAGTCAAGAACGTTTATATTCACACATGAAATTGAACGGACTACATTTTTCGTGCCGATACTTGGTAATTGAGCTTTTTCGCTTTCTTCTGGCTGTCTTTATCATGTTGTTTTGGTCAATTGTTCACATCAACCAAGAAGAAAGAAAAGAAATTAAAGAAATTTCACATTTGCATCTATCATACATTATGTTATCTTGCTTGATAGCCATCAGGACCCATAAGGGTCAGATGTGGTAGTAAGTTAGTAATATTTGTAATGAAAAGATCAAAATTTAAATTTTAGAGCAAATATATGTTAGGATGATTTTTTAATTAAAAATTAATAACGATTGTGTTTAAAAAATTAATATTATAATAATATTTATAAAGATATTAATATTAATCAAAAATTGATAGCCATTAGAGGAAGGTCATTATTAATACCATGGCGATGTATATATATATATATATATATATAAAAATAGTGACCTATTTATATTAAATATAAGTTTTGATATACTTAATTTGTTTAATAAATTTTATGGATATTAAATTTTATTAATCTAATAGTTAGAGTAAAAATTTTTATGAAGTATATTATGCTTTTAAAAATTTATAAAATTTAAAAATTAATTAATATTCTATTACATTATTTTATTTTAATATATAATATATTTTTTAAAATATAAATAAATATTAATAATTAAATTACATCAAAAAAAATATTGACTATCAAATTATATATCTATAAATATTTAATTTATATCAAAATTAGTATACATAATTTTAAGATAATATTATATAATTCAACAGTTAAATTAGTTTAATTTATATTTTATAAAAAATTTATTAAATGATGTAAATTTCAATGACTTACACCTATAAATGGATCCCCCCTCTCTCTCTCTCTCTCTCTCTCTCTCTCTCTCTCTCTCTCTCTCTCTCTCTCTCTCTCTATATATATATATATATATATATATATATCATAAAAAACACAAGAATTATATATTAAAACTTGCATTTTGTTTCTATTAATTGTTAACTTTCTCTTTAAAAAATTACTAAAAATAAATTAATAGTGAGAGTGTCACGTACACTTCATAAATCTAAAAACCTGAGAACTGCGTATGACGAAATTAGATTTATTATCATGAATTTTTCCTGACTCAATTGCATGTAGCCACCAATACTGTTGTGCAAGGTTGAGTGTCCTGGGATCAGCAATATTACTAATTACATTTAGACTCTGTTTGGCGGATAAAAGTGGGAATTAGAATTGAATCTTCTAATTCTAATTATCATATTTGATGTATGCATTAGATTTGAAATTTCAATTCTAATTACCAATTTCATGAAATTAATAACTAACTAGAGTTTACTCTATGTTACAATATTTGTTAATAAACTCATTCTTAATAATATATTATTCATATTCTTCTTCATATTATATTTATTAATTATTGTGCTCTCACACTTTATATGTATATTCAACATCGTATGTTTATGCATTAATGTAAAGATTTTTCTTTCTCTCCATATTCTCCTCTTTTCTTCAACTTGTTATTTATTTATTTACTCCTTCTTTTATTTTTCTTCTTTCAAATTTAGAAGTTGTCTAGGGGGAAGTCACATTAGAGCATATAAAATAACAAAATATAAAATTACTAAGAGAGAAGTATATAAAATATTGAAATAAAAATTACACCATAGCAAATAATCTCCAAGGTCAAAATATATAAAATATTAAAAATTACACTACCATAAGCTAACAAATATTTATCAATAGATATTTTGACAAATATTAATTTTTAAATTGATTTAAGGTTACAAATATTGAGTTGGGATTAAATTGAACTATTAGATTAGGATTCGTTAAATTATATAAGGGTAAAACTATTTTTTTAAAATTAAATAGGTAAAAAAATATGGAATCCTCTTCTACAAAATTATGAAATCTCAATCCCTTTTTTTTTTTTTTTTTGAGAAAAGGGGTTCCACAAATTTATAGAATAAAATTCAAAATAAAAATGCCATTTCACAATTTTTTTCATTAATAAACGTAAGAATGCTCTGATTCTAATATAGAATTTGAAATGATATTTCTTTCCTTCATCTCAAACATAACATTATAGTCTAAAAATTACAGTTCCAAGAACGAAGACTTTTTTTAGAATATAAAAAGGCAATAGGTAAAATAGTATTTCATGTTCCATCCTTTATTATATTTCTGCCATCAATGTATATTATTATTCATTAATTTAAATTATTTATTACATTTTTATAAATTATGATTAGTTATTCAAACAACACCACTATATCACACGAAAAGAAATTTTACAAATTGTTACAAAGAACACACCCATCTTACTTTTTTTTTTCAACAAATTAAAAAAAACTGACACATTTATGATACAGCCGTGAGTAGTCGAATACATTTCATGAAATTTATTCGTGCTATTTATCATTTTTCTTATTCAAATAAAATTCCAATTCAGTTTAGAATTCTATTATCAATTTTGTATTTGTCTCAAATATAATATTTAAAATTCTTAGTGAATTGAAATTAGAAGTTTAAATTATAATTCCAATTGTATCATAAACGGAGTCTCCTAAATTACAACCATTTATTCTAAAGATTTCATTTCAATTAAAATTTAGTTATTCACCATGTATGAGAATTCTTGTTAAAGTGCCCGAGTCATAATTGGCAAAATTGTAGGTTCATATCATGTCATATGAATAGTAAAATTTAAAACCAGCATTCTTATGAAGACTAGAAATTATAGGGAAGGAAATATATTTATGGATGAAATCATATATAAAAACTTATTTTCTTCACTTTTCTTTGATTGAGAATATTTGTATTGGCTTTTACCCATCTATCTATCCATTATACATATAAATTAAAAATTCTTTCACTTCAATTACCACATGTCACATTTTTTATTATTTTTAGTTTTATACAAAAAGAATTTAAGTTTTTTAATTCTTTCCAATTTCGCACATTTACTTTTCTTTACTACATTTCTTATATATTCCTCTCATCTTTCACAACTTTTCATCTTTTTTAAATCTTCAATTTTAAAAATATAAATTTTTAAAATATATATATATTCTCATAAATGAAAATCCAAAATAAAAAAGTAATTTTTAAATTAATTGTGAAACAAAAATTAAACATAATTTTTATATCTTTAGACCTGATTTTATTATTTAGGTTCTAACAATTAAATTTGTAAGAAATCGATACGATATCTATTGAACATAATATATAAATAATGGACTCTTTATCTATTTTTATGGGAAGAAGCGACCAAAACTCGTTAATTTTAAATTAATTAGAAGAAAACACATATTTTATTATATAAACTAATCTTAAACAGATAAAAAAAAATAAAAAAGTGATTAGGTATTTCTCTAATTTTTTAGTATTTTAGTAATACATTTTTTTAATTCTTAAAGTGCAATAATATAATAAAAAAATGCACCCTAATTAAAGATTTTTTAGATACTATCATTTTATATATTATAATTTATATGTCTTCCAATTTTGATTCTAGAATTTGTAAAGATAAGATTTTTATCCCTTAATGAAAATATGTTATTAAAAATTGTAAAAAAAAATTAATTTGTGTTAATTATTTTATTTGATGAAATAATATATTTATTTATAAAAAAGTTTAAAAGTAATAATAAGCATTTAAAGTTGCCCAACAAATCATTGAAATTACAAAAAAAAGTGTTTATGTATTACTACTTATAAATATAGATAAATCAAAAGGATAGTATAATGAAGTCATATTATTTTTTATTAAATGAAGTCATATTATTTTGTTTAAATTAGAATTCAAACTTTTGAATGTATGGCAATTTTAAATAACAATGTAAGACATAAAGTCTTCATTTTTCATATGGTTATTATTTCATTTGATAAAAAATTGATTTTAAAACTTCAAAGAAGAAGATGATACATAAATGGATTGGATAATCTCTTTTGATACAACAATCAATAAGAGTCAAGAATACTATCTTTCTCATGTTATATAGTTTTTAGTTATGGTTAATTTTACATTAGTATCTCCAAAGAAAATAACCAAAATAGATTAAAAATAGTAATTTATGACAAGAAACATAGTTATCTAATGCTATAATTAATATAATATTTTAAAAAATATTTTACATCTTAACATAAGTAAATATACAAAATTATAATAGACTAAAATATTTATTTTGAGTTTAACGTCCGTATTATTGTTAAGTAAGTATCAATAATATTTTACCTTAAATATAATTAATGTATTAAAAATATAAAATTATTTATATATTTTTATTTAATAATTTAAATTTTTAAAATAATTAATTGATGAGAAAATAAAAACTCATGTACCGGTGTAAAGCACGGAATAAAGTGATGGTAGTGGAAATATCACAACAATTGCATCGACAATCTTTTAAAGCCATCATTTTTCAATAATTGCTTTGCTTGAAATTTCTGTTTTTGGCCCATCGTTTTTTACTTGTGTCATGATGCCTCTCATCATCTGTGGCAGCTATTTATGAAATTAGAAGGGTCGGCGTGTGGGCATGTTCATTGGTCAATGTGAGGTACAAAACCACATGGTCCTTGGCCGGCGTGTACGGAACAAGGAATTGTTTTTTGGTACAGTGAATGATTGAAGCTATTCAAACTGCCACCTTTGAAACAACAAACGTGCACTTATTTTGTTTTTGAAATAGAAACCAGTTTGACAATATATGTTTGAAAATGTTTGATGCATATATATATATTTTTTACATTTATTTTTATACTATTTTATTTAAAAAAAATAAAAAAAAGAATATGTTAAAATATTTGTTTTTTATATTTTATTATTAAAAAATAATGTAAAAACAATATAATAAAAATAGTACGTAAATAATATGATTAATATATATTATTAATCTCTGAAAATAAAATTGTGTAATATTTTATCACTGTGCATACATAAAAGACTAATAATACCTTGTTTACAACTCACTTTATCTATATATCAAAAAAAAAATTTTTTTTCTTTTTCTCTCTCCCTCTCGATCTAGGTTTCCTTTGGGCAGCCCCACCTACATGCTTATACTCATATATATATATATATATATATATATGTATGTATGTATATGTATATATATATTATGATAGATTTTATTAAAATATTTTAATTTGTTTTTTTGTGGCAGATCTAGATTATTTGTTATATATTTTTCTCCAATTCCATAAATTTTTTTGGTATGGTTTCATTTGCCTCTGCTTAGTTGGAATTCTTATTGTGATTGTTTTTCACTTTTACTCTTAGAAACTTTTTTCTTTATAAAACAATTTAGTTAAAGATAAAATAATTAAATTTTGAAGTAAGCAATCTTCACTTATTAGTATTAATTTAATAATTAAATAGCATATATTACCAAACTTGCATACACAAAAGGAGGAGGCTAACCAAAGTGTGAAAAGGGATTGGGAGTAATATATATAGTACAGTTAATTTACCCAACAATGCCAAATTCAAAGTGCTCGTGTGTGCGCCTATTTCTTCCATTATATAGCAAAGCCAGAAAAGGTCTTTGTCATGGGAAATGACTTTGAGAATAATGACATATGTATCTTTGTCTGATAATAATTTCATAAAGAATAACATCGCTTTAAAATTTTCTAGCTTGTTCATGTCTTAGCTTGCAAGATTGTTTGGGTAGTTTGATAAACCGAAGGATGACTTAGAATCAAGAGAACAAAGAGGGAAACTGATAATGGATTTGGGGGGGCGGGGGGGGGAAGAATGGCTGAGTTTGACAAAGTGCTACATGACTTGCTCATGGTATATGAATTACTAACATGGTATGAGTGGTAATTTAGAAAAGAAAAAAGTAATGATTGGTGCACCCAATTTTGCAGGAAAAATGTTATAGACAACATTTGAATAAATGTACGATTTTTTACATCCAATTTATGTTGGAATTTTTCGTTAGTTTCTAAAAGTTGTTAATTGTGAAGTATGATATAGTTTGAAGTTGAGTTTTAAATTGAATTAGAAAATTATAAGCAACCATAATTCCAATATTGATTTAATATAAATAAATTTCCCTGCTCACCGAAATTTGTACACCACACTTCAACAAGTGTACAATAATGCTAAAGTGCCGGCTACGTTAGAGGATCCTTTCGTGTAAGTCTAGTCTAGATGTACGTAAGTTGTGTGTACTAAATTAACACGTTACTGTCAATTCGGTAGATTAACTATTTGGCACATATATTTATGTAAATTTATTTAATTATTTAATATGAAATAATAGTATGTCAGTTTATTATTGATTTATTGCATAGAATTTATAGTCTGCACATAGTTTCTTTTAATGTTGGGAGAAACACTTTATGTAAAGTGACATTTAATTTTAATTCACTTATTGTTAAAGTTATTATATTATTATTAAATTATATTTGATATATTATTAAAATAATTTTGATTTTTTGTCTAATAATCTTCGTTCAAATGGCATTAAATCTCTTAAAAATTAGTTGGATCTCAATCTTTTAAGACTTTTTAAGTAATTATTATAAAAAATTATTATTATAATTAAATTTATTTAATAATATAAATATATAATTAATTAAATAATAATATAAAAAAAATTTATATAAATAATAAATCAAAATTAAATTATATAACATTTAATTTTATAATACTTACTTAATATATATTTAAATTAACTTATTTTATATTTAAAATAAATATTTTAACAAAAAATCTCTTAAACATTTTTGTTATAATTTTTTAAAAAAAATACAATAAACTAATTTAAACACGCATTCATACTTTTCCCCCAATATTTCGTATAATACTTTAGTTACCGTAATCTTCGAATATGCAGGCTGCAAATTACATTTAAGAGAGGAAAAGTTTGTGCTTCTAGCTAGTTATATGCTTTATAGGTATTGCAGTCACGAAGAATACTAAAGAATTATATTAAAATGCTCTAAGAGAATCATGGGTTAAAGTTTTGATGCCAAAGTGACAGACATATTGTCTTCCTATTTCATATTTCTCTCCTCATGTATAACAACTAAATATATTTAAGAGCCAGAGTGTGCAGTTGCTATGAATGAAAAGAGATGAACTCTGAAAAATCATTATTTCCTTTCACTTGGGTAAATGATTCTGAAGAAATTAGCAGAAGAGAGAAAACAGAGAGAAGTACTGCAATTCCTGCTGTGTGACTTCTTCTGCATGGACATGAACTTTCTGATAAACTAGAACCAAATTTGGAGAAATTCTTTTATATTTCTCAAGTAAATGCTTTTTTTTCACTCCGTATGGATGCAAAACAAATAAATACGTAATGTTAGGTTTGAAATTATTTTTATACATTTGTTTTGCATTTATTTGCATAAAATAAAATAAAAAACACTACATTACGAAAATACAAGAATTTTCTCCCAAATTTGGTTCCGTAACCGACGAATTTTGACATTAATTAGGCAATTGCGTAAAATGTGTCAAGTTGTACTCAAAGGTTGCCCGTACCTTCAAGCACGAAAATTTTGACAGGCCATTTTTTTTGTGTGTGTAATCTGTAAGTCTATAACTGTGCAAATTGCAGCAAAATATCAACTTACTCCTCCTTAATTCGTGGTAATGGAGATGCAGCACGAAAATTTTGACAGGCCTTTTTTATGTGTGTGTGTAATCTGTCAGTCTATAACTGTGCAAATTGCAGCAAAATATCAACTTACTCCTCCTTAATTCGTGGTAATGGAGATGCAGCTACTTGCCTACTTCCTGTGACTTTCCTCGTACAATAACTTTCATTTTATTTCATTCTACTTTTTTTTTTGTAATTTTCTACGAAATAATTAATCAATCTCCTTCTTGAATACATGTACAGAAAGAATGATTTTACAATACATGATATGATATATATATATATATATAAAACTATTCATGTACCTTCACATAATAGTTTAAGTATTTAAGATAATTAGTTCATAAGTAGTTAGGAATTTAATTGTCACCACATCTATTCTTTATAATTAAGTTAAATTTAGTATAAAATAAAACAAATTTGTATATTATCTACCCTTCACGTAGGGATAGTAATAGAGCAGGCA
The DNA here is from genome assembly GCA_019955255.1 of Castanospermum australe. Classification (NCBI taxonomy): domain Eukaryota; kingdom Viridiplantae; phylum Streptophyta; class Magnoliopsida; order Fabales; family Fabaceae; genus Castanospermum; species Castanospermum australe. The sequence continues at coordinate 437,566 of NSJW01000331.1, read as the reverse complement.
ACAGGAGTAAGTTTTTACACAATTCGATCCCACCCCACACTCCTCAAAATATAACAAAATCCGCCCCTACCCGCTTCGTCAATTTTGGGAATCAAAACCTGAATCTGTCCCTACAAAGATATTTAAAACTCACACTTTACCTGTCCTGCCTCTTATTTATGAATATTTTACACAAATATATATAATAATTAATTATTATTTCATATAAATTGTAAAACATATTTACAAAAAGTATACTTTCACTATTTTTATTATTAATTTAAATAAGTAAATTAATATAATAATATATAAATTATAACACATTTCAAATAAAGTTTAAGTGTGCATATATAACCCTAACTCGCTCTTTTCTACCTGCCTCCCATGCGAAGCAGAATAGGTTGGGTTCTTATAGAGTGGATCTATATTGTCATCCTTACCTTCAAGGACAAGACTCTTCTGTAAGAGAACGTGTTAAAAATATAAAATTAAATATACACCCTTCAAACTCAAGACTCTTGTATGAGGGAACATCTTAAAAATATAAAATTATTCATGTATCTTTATATAATAATTTAAGTTTTTGAAATGATTAATTCATGACATGATATAAGTCAATTGTTTGATACTCTATATCAATAAACAAAAGTGTGGAAGGTAATTCCCTTTCTTCTTGCAGACTTTTTTTTAACCGAATTTGACTTGATTTTTTTATTCTAATACTTGTTACAGAAAACTTATCATGAATTTTAAGTTTATATGTTTTCTCTAATTTAGCATCGAGGACTGATAGTCATAAAGGAAAAACATTTTCCTAGTCATAATTTCAAAAGATTGTTCCAAGTTATGGTACAAACTGATTAGAAACGAAAGTTTTATATTTTGAAAAAATAATCATAATGGGAGATACTAGTTTTTGAAAAAGTTTTCTATAATATTCTTGCTAGTTCCTTTTTTTCTTTTCTATTTTTTGTTCTTTGCTAGTTTCCAAGAGCCAAAGGAATGTGCCAATCTTGCCTTCTTCTAGTTTGGGCACAAAGTCTTAATTTCATTTTTTTTTGGGTCTACAAAAGTCTTTAGTTCCCCGAAAGCAAGAAGTTGATGTTCTCCATGTTGGATACTTATATCAGGCCAAGGGATGGCCTAGTGCTACCGAATAAGGGGCAGAAGCCCAACTCACCATTTTGGTCATAACCGGACCAAAACAGGAAATACACACGCACACACACATATGTATATATGGTGATCTCCCACAATAATAATTGTTAATTACAATGCGTTAAACTTTGACTGTGTATTAACTTATTCATTGACTGTGTAGTAACTTATTCATTTTTAAAATTTTTTTAACTAAAAAAATCTGTATATATATTCACTTGTAATGGTGATCTCATGTAAGCAATAATTAATCACAATGCGTTAAGCTTTGACTCTCTAGTAACTTATTCATTTAAAACAAAAATTAACTAAAAAAAATCATTTAGGTTAACTGCAAATTCAATGTACTAATTATGATGTATTATGTTATTTCATTTTTACACTTTTTTATAATGACAATATAAAATTATTAATGTATTTTTATTTAATAACTTAAATTTTAATATAATTAATTCATGATACAATATTAAAATTTCTATGATCAAGTAATTAAAAATTCTATCATTATTTATATCTCATGTCTAAAAGACTCTTACTTAAAGAGACATATTAAAAATAAAAAATTATTTATATGTTTTACCAAGAGAAAAAAAAGTAAACAATATTTAAAAGTTATTACTAACTTGTTTTTTTCCCACGGAGATGCTTGCTTGCGATGACTCTAATCCAAAGTTCATTGGGTTCAGAGATAATATCCCAGCCAACTTTGAGTAAATACATGTTTAGTTTAATTTAATTTTTTTAAAAAGTTTTTTTAACAACATTTTAATTATAAATTATTTTAAATATAAAATAAATTAATACAAACTAGACAAAAAAAATTTGCGAAAACCAACGCCACCGATAACTTGAGGGGGACCTTTCTTGAAGTGCTTCCTCCATTCCAAGATGAAATCCCTTTTTGGAGTCTTTCAATATCACTGCAAATCAAAGCAGGAATTCTTTCTTGTTGCATCAGAAAAGCTGGCAAAGTGCTGACTACAGCTTTAGCCAGAATTACCCGACATGCAAAAAATTATTAATTGTGAAACTTATTTAATTTCATGTTAAAACTCGTCTTATTGAATTTTAATTTGTTTAATACTGAGTCAATGTTAATAAATTTCAATATTTAAAACTTCAACGTTATTTAATTTGTTTAATTTCAATGTTTAAAACTCATCTTATTGTAATAAATTTCAAGTTAATAAATTCAAGTGACAACTTATCACACAAAAAATCGGAAATATGGCATCTTTCATGACAATCCTAGCTTTTTCCGGAAAAAAATGTACAAGAAAATAATGTTTGATAAAAAAAAATTAACTTATACATAACTAACCACTCAATTAGGGGTGTAGCTTAGTGTGATAAGTAAATTAGAGTTTCGATAAAATAAATTTTACCTACAATGTTATGAATTCAAATCTTATTAAAAAAATACTTTGTAAAGAAAAACAATTTTAATATTATAAGCGAGGATATATTGTAAGAACAAAAAAAAATATTTAAAAGTAATTAATAATAATTTATTTATTGACTTAATTAACCATTCAATAGTTAAATATTTGTAATAAAAAGCCCGTTGTAGTAATTTTCTTCCTTATAAGAGTGCAGACCCACTCTTCCATCATTTCCTGACTTTAGCCAAACTCCAAAGGTCCAAACACAACAAAAGTTTTAAATACTAGCATTTATTCTAAACCTAAAATGCTCTTACATTAACTTTCACAGTTGGCTTTATAGCAAACTTCATCACCACAAAACACCCAAAGAAAAACTCTATCACCACTAGATGTACCCAATACACTTAACTGCTAAAAACTCTAGAAAGCATCAAGTTGCCTTCAACAGCAAATGAGCCTCAGCAGATATACAAATAGAAACACAAAAGCAAACTAGAAAATAGACTATAAGCCCTCAGCATACAGATAGGGTTATTTTTTTATTCTCAAGCAGGTCCTAGAAAACACTGATCCTCAAACCAGATCATCCTCTGCTTTGGGTGGGGGTGGCAATGTTGGGTAGAACAAAGCAGCTACACAGGGTATTTGTATTCCTGGACAACCTTCTTCCAAGATGGCCTGCTGCTAATGTCATCCCACCAAGCACTCACATGCTTCCTCTCTGTTACCAAATTCCCTTTTCCCAGTTGATTCACCAAATAATGACCAAATGGGAGGTGGCTAAGATCAGCAAGACTGAAGAAATCCCCAGCCAAGTACTTGCTCTTTGACAGCCTCTCCTCATAGATGTCCAGCACCTTCTCAAGCTTTTCCTCACTCTCTTGTATCACTTTTGGGTCTGAGGTAATGCCCAGTAATGGGGCCAGCACAACATTCACAACCAAGTTGTACATTGGTGGGTGAAAGTTATGGGCTTCAACTTCAAGCCACTGTTCCACAAGACCCCTCTCTTCTATTGTCTTCCCCAGCAAGTCAGTCCCTTGGGCTTTGTACTTCTCAGCATAGTACCTAAGTATTGCACGAGATTCTGCAGAATTTGGATTAGAATCAGTTTATTGGTATGAAAAAAAAAATATGTTCTACTTCAGCAAATAGTACAGAAATTAAATCTGGGAAGATGGGCTTTCATATCCAATTAACATTGGAAACTACATATAGTAATTGAATTTCCAACCCTACCTACCTCTTTGTAAGACAGAGGAATCATGAATAAGGAATGGCAATGATGCAGGGGAAGTATGAATAGTTCCAATCCCACAACTCAATTTAACATTTGAGTTAAATTATATACATATAGTACTATCTACACTTACTTTTTATTTGGTTTTTTTAATTTTTTTTTGGTTTTTTTAATGTTTTTTCTTTTTAATCGCTTTTAATTTAATTCATACGCCTTATATGATGTTATGATGCCATCAACTTGTGTAAATGTGACGAATAAAGAGCTTGTCACATCATTTATTTTATCATATATACACAACTTAGTGTAAATGAATCAAATTGAAAATATTTAAAATTACGAAGACTCTTTTGAAAATTACAAAATATATGAACCAAATTAATAAGGATTTAAATTGCGGCCGTAACATCTTGGTCACGAGTTGGCATGACCGCAACGCACAACGATTGCGGCTCGCAACTGGTCGCATCAATCCGCATCAGTCCACAACGGTCGTAACACGATTGTGATCGTAACATAATCCCAACCACAATTTAAAACCTTGCAAATTAAAAATGAGTGTAAATTATAAATACTAAATATTTAATATAACATTATTTTCTATGTTCACTTTTATCTGTCATATAAGAGAATTTTTTTTTATTCAACAATATCTGTCATTTAAGAATATTGAAGAAATATTAATTAATTTTTTTAACTTTACTCTTATCTTTTAATGAATAGAGTATAAGTAGAGTAAGTAAAATTAAAAAAAATATTAATGAAGTAAAAAAAAATAATTTAATTATTTTAAATTATATTTTTGTATAATTAAATTTATTTAATAATTTTTTTAATATTTATAAAAAAATCTTAAACGACGTATAAAAAGTGTATAGAAAGAATAACATTTCCATCAAAAGTTTGAGATTCCCACCTCAACAACGGCTTACAAGGTAAGAGAGTATAAACTTAACTACATGGCATAAGAAAAAAAAATGGCAGAAAATGGTAAAAAGTGGCTAACCGTAGAGAGTATAATCTCCATCTTGAACAACAGGAAGCAGTCCAAAGGGCTGCAGATTTATAAGAAACAGGGCATAATTAAAAAAGATCAAAAAGAAAATATCTTCAAAACAAGAGAGAGAAATTAAAAGAGAAAGTGGAATGGAAAAATGGAAAAAAAAAAAGAAAAAAAGGATTGAACCTGCAACTTGAGGAACTCAGGATCCTTGTGCTCTCCCTTGAAGGCATCAACAGGCACTGCTTCAAACTCAATTTCCTTCTCAATCAGACACACCAACACCCTTTTCGGGGCAGCGTAGGTTGGGCCGTACACCTTCACCACCATCGTTTCTATCGAAATTTGCAGGCACGACAAAGATGATTCAGGAGTTGCTTTTGGTTCTGTCCCGTGGGTTAACTTTGTTGCTTCTTATAACAGTGCCGAAGTGAGCAGAAAGGAGCAAAAAGCCAAACAAGGTCCTTCACTCATAATAAATTCAATTTAATGAGCATTTATTAGATAGAAAAAAAAATATAATTAGTAAATAAAAATTATTTATTATAAAAGAATAAAAATAATTCTTTGGGTTTTACTGTATCTTCTTAATTTATTCTTACTTTTTTTTTATCTATTATGTAAAAGAAATTTTAAAAATGTTATTTAAAAATATTAAAAAAATATTAATTAATTTTTTTTAATTTTATTTTTATATTTTGATAAAAAAAAAATTAATGAAATAAATAAAATTAAAAAAGAGAGAAAATATTAGTAAAGTGATAAAATAAATAATTTAATTATATTGAATTATATTTTTTTATAATTAAAAATATTTAATAAATTTTTTAATTTTTATATAATTACTTTAAATAACAGACAAAAATAAATGAAATAAATATAATAATCTGCTTCATTATCGAACGAAATAAGTATTAAATGAATTTTAAGTTTTTAAGAAAATAAATATTTTTATTTTTTTATTTAATACTTTATTAATTAGGTTCTTAATTACCAAATGAAAGAAATATTAAATACATTGTAAGCTTTTAAAATAATAAATATTTTTATTTTTTTATTTAATATTTTATTTATTAGGCATTGAGTAATATTATATTTTTTTAAAATTTTTTTTAATAATTTTTTTATTACTTAATAAGATAAATATTAAATAAAAAATAAAATATTTAATATTTTGAAAATATAAAAAAAATTTAAATGAGAAATGCTATATCTTTGAAGAATATAACATTACTCCAAAAGTATATACCTTTTTTAGTTAGTGACACGAAGATTTAAAATTTTAATTTTTTATATATTATTTAAATCTCTCAATTCATTCCTAATAATTATAGAAGTATATATGTAAATTTTTTATAATTCTAAATCCTAAAGAGTAATGTTTATTCTTTTCTTGTTTATTTGATGAGCTAGTTTTTTTTTTTTTTTTTACATAGCCTGAGTAACGTTTATTCTTAAAGAACTAGTCTAATATCTTTTCAATTATTTCAAAGATAAAATATTAAATAAAAAATAAGTATTTAATATTTTAAGAATCCTAAAAATATTTAATAATTTTTTTAGATCATTTGAAAGATTATTAGATATATTCACTAGAGAAATTATAAATATTTTTAATGAATCAATCTAATAGTCCTTCAAAATATTGAAAGAATAATGTCTTAAATAATTTTGGAATTGCAAAAATATTAAATGTTTTATTTTTATTTTTAAACCATGAGGTGTCTTCAAACTTAGTGAATATAGGATTAATCTTTGTTAAAGTCCGCTCATATAGAGTTCAATTCCACATCTCGTGGTTCAATGCTTCATATTTTAATTGAATATTTTTATTTTAAGTAATTAAGAGGATATTTTATTAATTTTTTAAGAAGAATTAACATTACTCACCTATCAATCTTCCTAATCAACTTGAGAGTTCTGCAATCTTGAACAAAAGTACGTGAGGAACTCTATACATGTCAATATATATATATATATATAATTTATTTTAAATAATTTAAATTTATTAATATACATATGATATAAAATTTAGGGTAAAATATATTTTATCTGCTTGAAGTATAATCCTTTCTCAACTTACTTTTTAAAATTTATTTTGTATCACTTAATTATTTTAATGTTTGAATTAAATTGAAAATATTAATTTTTTTATTTACATTAAACAAAGATGCATTTAAAATCAAATTTTATGACGGTTTTGTGATAAAAATCTAAACTTCAAGGGAGTTAAGTGGTAGAAATCGATACATTAGAGGGGTTATATGATAAAAAAAAAAACTTCACCTTTTGTAAAGTTACATAATGTGTACGAGCTATATGTTTCATTTAAATTAATAGTTAAAGTAATATTTTCGATTCAATTCAAATGTTAGAGGATTAAGTGATAAAAAATAAAATTTAAAGGAATAAAGTAAAAAAACCCTATATTTTAGAAGAGTAACTTGTATTTTATCCTAAATTTTAATTTATAGACATGCTATCATGTGTAGAATATAGAATTCATTGGTTTCCAAATATATGTCTTTTTATTTGATACTTTTTGTTTAAATAATCTATACATATACTAAATTAACTTTACTATATTAACTTGAGTCTAACAAAAATTATTAGATAAGATCACTGTTTTGAAAAACAAACCAATCATTTAGCATTTTCGATTAGGCTTCCAAAATCATATTTTAAAAAACATGAACTACTTGAAAATAATAGTTTTATTTTTTTTTTATAATTCGCAATTTTTTACTATTCAGTGATTTTGTATCTAATTTTAATCAAAACTCACCTTCTCCTCAATTAACTTATTTAATGTGGGACAAATTAATAAGAGTAAAAGATGCAATGATAGTTGAGCTCTAATAGTTTAGTTCCTAATTTATATCAAAAACTCATCCTCTCATCTATTAACTTATCTAATGTGAAATTAATAAGAGTAAAAGATGTAATGAGAAACTTTTCCTTCCTAACTTTACTTAATTTTCTCAGTTCCATATCTGTTTATAAAAAAGATTGATTTTCATGGTAATGTGATAGTATAATATTTTTCAATTGCATAAATTAATTTGATGATATTTGAGTATATTTTTAATACTTTTTATGATTTTATTTATATTAGCATATGTATATTATACTTTTTACATATAATTATATAATATGTATGTATGTACAAAATTCCCGTTCGACTCAAATTCGACTTCAATATTGGATAAGATACACTAAACACTCTAATAAATGCTATTAAATAAGATACATTAGATACTAACCTAATTGTTAGAAAATTATTATTATTATTATTATCATATCTTACTCTTTTAAATTTTTTGTCATAATCTTGACATAAATACATTAAATACTAATATAATTTAAATGTTTTATTTTAAAATAGGTATATTAAAAATTAATACAATTTAGATAAAATTATTTTAATAAAAATTAAAATTAATTCCTTTGTAAGATATGTACCCTGCCTATCAACAAAATCCAAATGAAATTACTTTTAACAAAAAAAATTACTTTAAATAAATTTTTAAATAATTTAAAATATGTATAAACTCATACATCAAACAAAAAATTATAACTAGTCATGTGGATACTAGGCTAATTTTTTTAAAAATAAATTTAACATTCTCATAAATTAATAATGTAATTGGAGGTGTGGGTTTTTATATATGTATGATATATAATTAATTAATAGAGAAAAAATTATATAAGCCATTAAATTAAATGTAAATTTGTATAAATCTAAATGAATGTTAATTATTATTACTCCCTCATATTTTTTTCTAAAGTTGTTACAGAAAACTTATCATTAATTTTATATGTTTTTATGCTTTTTTTTTTCCTAACTTAGCATAAAGGACTGATAGTCAGAAAACAAAAACATTTTCTTATGGAAAAAACTGATTAAACACTAAAGTTTCATATTTTGAAAAATTAATTATAATGAGAGATACTAGTTTTTGGAAAATTTTTCTATAAGTGTATGCTTGTTATGATAGTAAAAATGAGGGCGGAAAAAAATTCATGAATTAGTTTTATTTGAAAAATTGTATACACAACTTATTCATAAATCTTTTAGTTTAATTTTGATTCACTATCAGTATAAAAAGTTTTATTCTAATATTCAATTATATATTTTTAAATTATTAAAAAAATTTAACTATAATAAAATCTACCTAAAATGTCAAATACTTCTAATAATATGACAAAATATGATTGGATAATAGTGTAAAAAATTTTATACAGTAAATTAAAATAAAAAATTAAAATTTTCACCTTTTTTATCTCTATATCAATCTAACCCTAATATTCTTACTAGTTCCACTTTTCGACAATTTTTTTTTTTTGTTTTTGGTCATCACCAAGGGTGGATCAAGAGTGTTAGAGGCTGACAGCCAAACTTTAATACGAGACCTTCAATTTATTTCATAAAATTAATATAAATTTTATATTTAAAATTTATTTTTTTAGCCTTTTGAGATGCAAAATTAATAATTAAATTTTTATAAGCAATTCTTCTAGCGTTTCTTTTTCAATTGATAATATAACTAATCCATTTAATCTTTCTTGAAATATTATTGACTTTAGGTAATATTTTATTAATTTTAATTTAAAAAAATTTCTTTAAGCCAATGCAATAGTTAAAGCTTACTGTAACCATTAACATTATTTTATGGATAATATATGTATTTAAAAAATAATTAAGTCATTTTATATAATTGAATATGTCAATTATAGTATTATTTTTTACTTGTACAATTTCTTTCAATACTTTTAATTTCAAAAATAAATCTAAACTATCAATATCAAAGTAACTATTATATTTTAAAGAATATTTAAGGTTAAATCAATAATTTTTAAAATTTTCATTATCTAATGATCTCAATTTTGTGAGTGTTAAATTAGAAAAATTAAAGGCTTTAATTTCTTTTATATATATAATCAAATTTTGGGGCCTAAAATTGTGGGAGCCTCAAGAAAGTACTTTACTAGCCTTACCCTTGAGCCAACCCTAGTCATCACTTTCCAAGAAACAATTTTTTTTTTTAGGGGTCATCCTTCCGAAGAAACAAATGAATGTGCCAATTTTGACCTCAGATTAGGCCACTAAAATAAGTATTTTAAAGAATGTTTAAGGTTAAATCAATAATTTTTAAAATTTTCATTATCTAATGATCTCACTTTTGTAAGTGTTAAATTAGAAAAATTAAAGGCTTTAATTTCTTTTATATATATAATCAAAATTTGAGGCCAAAAATTGTGGGAGCCTCAAGAAAGTACTTTACTAGCCTTACCCTTGAGCCAACCCTAATCATCACTTTCCAAGAAACAATTTTTTTTTTTTTTAGGGGTCATCCTTCCGAAGAAACAAATGAATGTGCCAATTTTGCCCTCAGATTGGGCCACTAAAACAGAGGAGCTGCCAATACGTATTGAGGATATTGGGCTTCAAAAACCATTTGTTATTTTGGACTGTGTTAGCCCAAAAGGAGTCCATAAAGTCTCCTTAAGCCAGGAAGAAGTCGAGACGACCAAAAAAAAAAACAAAGGAAGAAATCGAGAAATACAGAGCCTCCCGAGGTTCAAAGCAAAAAATAAGGGAAGTATTGGTTTTTCTGGGCTTTGGGCCTTTGTACTTCAGAATGGAAGACCAAAAAAAAAAAGATTAGGCTAAAAATTTAAAATTAATTAGGCTAAAAATTAAAATAGTAGCATTTTGGCCATAATACTCTACAGGAACAAAACAAAGAAAAAATAATATTTAATCTATACATACTTTATAATTATTTTTTAATAAATGATAATTTAATTGAGAGGATCGAGTTACGTTAACACAAAAGATTTTGAATTAGAATTTTAATAATAATTTGCTTATAGGAAATCACTAATTACAGTTTATTCAATCTTAACTGTGGAGTAACTTATTCACCTCTTAAATTTTTTCCTACCAAAAAAAGATGCAATTAGATTAACTGCAAATTTAGTGCATTATGATGTATTATGTTCTTTCATTTTTTTACCTTTTTTTTTATAATGACAATATAAATCTTCACACCTACGGCGTTCTCTCTCTAAATTTATGTAACTTTAATATTGGAATTCTCATTTCATCATCAATCAAATAATACGACCTATAATAACAAATATATTATAATTAATTTATATTAAAATGTCAATTCGTGGTTACATGACTTAAGAATTTTCTCTAAATTTCCACGTATATCTAACACCAAACCTAAGCCCAAGGTGCTTACATTTCATATTAGTAACCATATATGCATTAATATTTTTAACTAATAGTAGCTATAGCAACATATATACATATAAACTAGTAATATTTTTTTAACTAGTAGTAGTTATAGCAACATATAAACATAAGAAATATTTTTATATAACGAAAATAATGAAGAAGAATGAGGAAGACTTTAGAATATTATTTAAAAGAAAAATAACTTTATAATGAATAGGGTATTCATATATACAAAGGTCCATTTTCTCACATTTCTCAAATTTAATCACTCATCACCATTCTTTTAACTTTCTTTCTTTCTTCTCTTCCTCGAGTTGATGCACCTAAAATGTAGGTGAAGAATGTAAGAATAAAAAAATATGTATATGACATTTCTCTATAGCATACTGCAATTATAAATTGTGATTTGATTTGGCTCAAATTAAGGACTCCTAGTTTTGTTTCTTTATAAAACAAATATTATTAATTGTGAAACATTATTTAATTTGATATTTACCTTTACAAAACAAAAAAGTAAACATTTTATTTTAAAGTTACGTTGGAACAATGAATGTTCATTTTTTTTTTATAATATATTTTTGAATTCATTGAATGTGAGATTAATTTTTTTTTTAAATATTGATACTATCCCTCTCATAAAATGTTCTTTAATAAGATAAAATCAATGACATTATTAATAAAATTTGCCTTATTGAAATTCTAATTTGTTTATCATTAAATTACACTTATAAATAATATAGTGAACTTCTTGTTAATAAATCCAGGTGGCAATTTTTTTTTCTGACTTGAAAGGCATATTGATCACATAGAAAAATGAAATATATTGGCTTGCTTCATGACAATTCTAGCACTTTTCTAAAGAAAAAAAGAGCACAAGAAAATAATTTTTGGTAAAAATTTTTTAATTTAGAAATGAATCAGTTAATAATATTTAAAAGTAATTAGTAATGACTATTTATTGGCTTAATTGACCATTTCAGTAATTAAATATTTTTAATAAATAGTCATTTTTCGTAATTTTATTTCCTTTTTCTATTAATTGACCATTTCCTTTTTCATTATGGTCATCTAAATCTTTCCCAGAAATGAGAATTTTCCTATCCTCGTGATCTTTCAATAAAAGCATTCTCCTGATCTTGTTGTCAAAAAAGGACACGTAAAACTAGAAAAGAACAATTTTTGCCTACGCAACTCTTAACAGGACACACCCGCTCTTGCATCACCTCCTTTTACTTTAGCCAAAGATTCGAACACAAAATATTTAAATACTGATATTTCTTCCCAACAAAAAGGCTCTGAGATTAACTTTTACAAAATAAATAATTAATTCTCATCATTTTAATTAATTTAAAATTTAATTTTTATAAATTTATTTAAATATTAAATTTTATAATTTTATTTATTTATATTTTAATATTTTAAAAATTAATATTTTAATAATTAAAAATTATAAATATTAATTTTTTATAAAAATAAAAATTAATATTTTAATAAATAAAAATTATAAAAATTTAAATTTAAATATATAAAAAATATAAAGACTAATAATTTAATAATAAAAACTAAAATTTAAATAAATAAAATTATAAAATTAATATTAAAAAAAATTATAAAAATTAAAATATAAGTCGAATAAAATTATAAAAATTATTTATTTATTTTAAAAGCTTAAGTTTTATATCAAAACTCTTATGACCAGATGTACCCAATACACTTAAGGAGACTAACTGCTAAAAGCTCTACAGAGCTTCAAATTGCTTTCAATAACAAGAGAGCCTCAGGCCCTCAGCAGATACAGAACACAAAAAGCAAAACTAGAGAACAGACTATAAGCGCTCAGCATGCAGATTAGGGCTATTTTTTATTCTCAAGCAGGTCCTAGAAAACACTGATCCTCAAACCAGACCATCCTCTTCTTTGGGTGGGGGGAATGTTGGGTAGAACAAAGCAGCTACACAGGGTATTTGTATTCCTGGACAACCTTCTTCCAAGATGGCCTGCTGCTAATGTCATCCCACCAAGCACTCACATGCTTCCTGTCTCTTACCATACTGGCTCTTCCCAGTTGATTCACCAGATAATGACCAAATGAAAGATGGCTAAGATCAGCAAGACTGAAGAAATCCCCAGCCAAGTACTTGCTCTTTGACAGCCTCTCCTCATAAATGTCCAGTACCTTCTCAATCTTCTCGTCACTCTCTTGTGTCACTTTTGGGTCCGAGGGAGCCTCCAATATTGGGGCAAACAGAATATTAGCAACTAAGCTGTGGACTGGTGGGTCAAAGTAATGGGCTTCAACTTCAAGCCATTGATCAACAAGACCCCTTTCTTCGATTGTGTTCCCCAGCAAGTCAGTCCCTTGGGTTTTGTACTTTTCAGCATAGTACCTAAGTATTGCACGAGATTCTGCAGAATTGGTTTAGAATCAGTTTATTGGTGTGAATAGAATATTCTACATCAGCAAATAGTGCAGAAATTGAATTTGGGAAGACGGGCTTTTCATATTGAATTAATATTGGAAATTACATATACCAATTGAATTTCCAACCCTCCTCCAAAAGATTCGGGAAGGGCAAGTATGGACAGTCCTAACCCCACAACTTCAATTTAACATTTTTGACCAAAAGTTTGAAATACCCACCTCAACAAGGGCTCTCCAAGGTGAAAGAAACTAGGGAGATAGATCAAAAAATTGCCAAATTTTAACTTCATGGCATAAAAAAAAACAAATAGCAGAAAATGGAAAAGGGGCAAACCGAAGAGAGTATAATCTCCATCTTGAACAACAGGAAGCACTCCAAATGGCTGCAGATTTATGAGAAACAGGTATAATTATACATGGAAAAAGATCAAGAAGAAAATATCTGGAAAACCAGAGAAACAAATAGAGGGATAAATTAAAAGGTAAAGTGGAAGAATTTTTTTAAAAAAACCAAAAAAAAATGAACCTGCAACTTGAGGAACTCAGGATCCTTGTGCTCTCGCTTGAAGATGTCAACAGGCACTGTTTCAAACTCAATTTCCTTCTCAATCAGACACACCATCACCCTCTTGGGGGCAGCGTAGGTGGGGCCGTACACCTTCACCACCATCTTTTTCTATTGAATTTGCAGGCAGCAAAGATATTTCAGGAGTTGGTTTTGGTTGTGGCCAGTGGGACAACGTTATCTCTTCTTAATAGTGCGGAGGTAACCAGAAAGGAGCAAGAGAATGGTCGAAGGTGGAACATGCTTTTATGTTGACCCAAAAACAAAAACGTTTTATAAAATTATTTTTAAGAAGAATAATTCTATATCATTTTATATAAATATTAAAGTTTTTTATGTCTCCAACATAATAAAAATTTAATTTTTTATTTAATATTTATTTTATTAAATATTAAAAAATTATTAATAAATTTTTTTAAAATAATATAACAAAACTCTTTAAAGAATTAATTACAATTGTGCCTCCTTAAAAAATTTTTTAAGCAGCAAAGTGCCAAACAAAGTCAGTCTTCAGTCATATACTTAGGCACGTTCTTCAGTCATATTCAATTCAATTTAATGAGAATTAATTGGAGAGATAAAAAAAATTTATGAGTATGTAAAAATTAATAAATTATGAAAAGTATATACATAAATTTGTGAAATTTAATGGCATAAATTTATGAATAAATTAAGAAAAATTTTACATTCTCCTAATAAATCACTCATAGTAATACTAAATACTCTTAAAGAATTAGTCTAATGTATTTTAATTATTTAAAATAAAAAATATTAAATGAAAAAAATAAATATTTCAAGAATCGAAAAGGTATTTAAAAATTTAGCTTTAGATTATTTGAAGGTTTATTAGCTATATTCACCAGAGAAATTATAAATCTTTCTTAATAAATCAATTTAATAATTCTGTTAATCACCTAAAAAAATATCTCGACACTGTATGGATAGAGGATTAATCTCTTTTTATTAGGGATAATAATTGAATTCATGAATTTATGACTCATTTAATTCATTTATATCTAAATCTAATCTAATATATTCAATTATATTAATAAATTTAATAGATTTAGATATATTAGTTTTAGTTAATAAACAGTTAATGGATCAACTAAAATATTTATTGGATTTAATAAATATGTATATATAATTTGAAGAATATAATATATTTGAATATAGAAAGAGTTTAGATGTAATTAGCTGAGAATGCATGTATTAGATATCCATCCATTAAAATTGATTAATAGATGGATTAGATATCATCTATTAAAATAAATTATAAATAAATTGTATGGTTTTAATAATTTTTTAATAAATTATAAATGTATTATTAATTTATTTTTTATCATTCTATTAATGATTTAACTCAAAAATTAGGGTTGATCATAGGTTCGGGTCAACTCGTGAACCCGACTAATCCGAACTGATTCAATCACAAAATTTTGGGTTGGTTCCGATATTCAAGTTAGTTCCAGTAAGATACTTGTAAACCCATTCGGTTCGGGTGTCGGGTTTGATTATTGAAACCCGATTACTCGAAGACCCGACCCGACCAGAGTTCCCAAATTCCTTTTGATGCTGTGCGTTTTGGGTGACTTGTCTTTTGCAATCCCTTTGTACTCGATGGTTTCCAAGCTCCAGTCTCCCCTTTTCAATTTTGTTTTCTGCGTGTGTGCTGCTGACCCTTGCCGCAGCAGCAGCCCCAACCCACTCACAAGGCCAATCATTTTGCCTTTTGTCGCTGTGCCGCCTTGCTATTCCTAGAAGCCGACGGTGACCCTCCAACTCTACTCCTAGTCGCTCGCCACGGTGCTGTTTGCCGCCTTGCCTCACCTCTGCTACTCGAGTACTGAGTGGTGCGACTGTCTTACCGTTCCTAGTCGCTGACGGTGACCCTCCAACTCCAGTCCTAATCGCTTGTTGCGGTGTTGCTCGACGCCTCGCCTCACCTCTGTCAACAAAGTGTCTGAAACGATTCACGGGGTTTTTTTTAAGCCCATAGATGGACTTTTTAAGGGAGCAGACATGATCATGTAAAACGCCATGTAAGAAGGTGTTGTTAACATCCAATTGACGTATAGACCAGCGATTTTTGAGAGCAATAGAAATAACCAGACGAACAGTTGTTGGCTTGATCATTGGACTGAAAGTTTGAGAGTAGTCTAGCCCAGGTCGCTGGTGGAATCCCTTGGCCACTAGTCGCGCTTTATAAAGTGCAATTGAGCCATCCGAATTTCTCTTGATACAAAAAATCCATTTGCAGCCGATAATGTTTTAAGTCTCATCTCGAGGAACTAAATCCCAAGTCCCTACTCTAGAAGAGCGTTAAGTTCAGAGCTCATAACCTCACGCCAATGTGGTGACTTCATTGTCTGTGATACAAAAGTTAGTTCTACGATGGTCGGTAATGGGTGTTTGGTGCTGAGGAGGAATTTTTTATTTGGTTTGTGGATGTTATGCATAGACCTTGTGATTGGGCGTAAGGATAAAGCAGGTGGCAATGCTAAGACGCGGTCCAAGTTGATATTTGAAGGAGGTAAGACAATGCACTCATGTGACATTTGTGAGCTGGACTAATAAGGTATGATAAGTGGAGATAAAGTGGGAGTAAGAGAAGACGTGTTTGATGCTGAATTGGGAGAGGAGGACATTGTGGACGCATGTGCAGGGGAGGGGACGTGTGTAACATAGCTATATGGGAGTGGGACGTGTTAGCTATGGGATGAAGGGAGTGAGATGTGTTTGACACTAAGACTAAATGTGGGACCGGTAGTGAATGATTGGCAGCGGGAATGAAGGGATAACGGTTTGAGATTATGGGAGTTGAATATGATTTAATGAGAGGATGTGATTGAGGCGAGATTAGTGGCAGAAGAGAAGCTTGACCAATGGATATAGGGGACAAGGACACAAAATTGGAGGGATCATGCCAGGATTGATTTGAAGAGGGAGATTTATAGTGGTTTTTGAAAGGAAAGTCTAACTCAAAAAACACCGCATGATGGGAGAGATATATTTTGTTGAGATTGGGATCAAGCTATTGATAACAATGATATTGAGATGAATAACCCAAAAATATACAAGGAGAACTACGGGATAAAGTTTATTTGATGCATACGGATGTAACCAAGGGTAACAGAGACACCCAAAACCTCAGAGGTGAGTGTAAGAAAGAGATTCACTAAAGAAACGATAAAAAGGTGAATCATTATGTAACACAATAATGATTAAGGATTTAATTTTTATGTGTTGTCAGTGTAAAAAATTTTATATTATTATTTAATTATAAATTATTAAATTATTAAAAAAGATTTATTAAAATAATAATTATCTAAAAAATCAAATACTAATTAACAAATGATTAAATAATATTATAAAAAAAATTTACACTACCAATAAATTAAAATTAAATTAATAATTAATTATTGGACTATGAAGGAATTAATTACACTCATTTCCGGTCAGTGAAAGTATAACGAAATCAAATTTAGGGGTGGAAATTAAAAGATGATAAAGAACTCCGAATGTTTCCACAATGCCTAAATGATGTTAGAATTATAAAATTATGTTTCACATTGACTTATATTATTTTAGATTTTTTGTAACATCTGCTTAATTGATATGGTTTTATTTAATCTTATAACTACGAATATTTATCTTGCATCAGTTTCAAAATTTTTAATTTCAATTATATGGTTTTTTTTGTATTTTTTTTCTTATTGCAATGTGCAACCTAACCTTTATATGTGGGGAATGATGTTCTCAAATAAATTCTTTCAATCTATGCTCTTGAAATCAATCAATTTTAATCAAATTAGTGCCCCAAGATAGCGTTTCCTTGGATTATTTTACTTCTACCATCCTCTCTAGGCCACAAAATCTTTAGCAGCTGTTTCATACAAAGGCAAAGAACAGAATGGAATCAGAATAAAAAGTTTTTTATGTTTTAATATTAAAAATTTTATATATTTTATTTTATTTTATTCTTTTCTTTCGATCATACCAAATGTACTCTTACACCAATTGATCTTTTTAATTCATAACCTTTCAAATAATCTTGAAATTTATTAGGACACATTCATAATATTACTCGATCATTTTTTTTTTTTTGCACCAACTAGCCCAGGAATCAGCTACAAAATGTTTCATTTCATAAACATGACACTCGTTAAAGTTAAGAGAAGGAAAGAAAAGATAGAGGGAGTGTTACTTCTCCATGTTTGAATGTCCATATAAAGAAGGAATGTGAACTCTCTTCCTCTTGTTTGAAAGTTGAAGTAGAGGGAGCTAGAATTATTTTTTCTTATTTAAGACTAAATTTTTACTTTGATTCTCTAAAAATAAGATTAACGTCACTTTGGTCTTTTAAAAAATATCAATATCAATATCAATTTAACTATTGAATTATTGAAAATGATATCATTTTAGTTTTTAAAAAAATTAATATTAATTTAATTTCTCAATCATTAAAAATGTTATCAATTTAGCCAGAGACATCCCTTGGATGAGTTAAGTACGATTTGGGATGATTTTACATCAAATCTGCTCATCAAAATAGTAAATTAAGTTGGGTCAGAGAATTTTCTTTTTTTAAAACCCAAACTAACCCAATCCGTACATAAGCTCATTGAGTTGGGCTAAATCGTGAATCCAACATATATTAAAAAAATTTATCTACTAAAATAACTGTTAAAACCCATACGGAATTAAAAATTCATCACACATCATAATAAATAACATAATAAGTATCAACAAAAAATGACATATAAAATCTCAAATAAACTAAAAGTTAAATACAATTAGTCTCAAATCATAAAAATACCATAACAAGTCTTAATAACATAACAAATACCATAACATTTATACTAAAATATTTTTAATTGTGAAACATTATTTAATTTGATATTTACCTTTACAAAACAAAAAAGTAAACATTTTATTTTAAAGTTACATTGGAACAATGAATGTTCGTTTTTTTTTCTTATAATATATTTTTGTATTCATTGAATATGAGATTAATTTTTTTTTAAGATATTGATACTATCCCTCCATATAAAATGTTCTTGAAAAAGATAACACTAATGACATTATTAATAAAATTTGCCTTACTAAAATTTTAATTTGTTTATTATTAAATTACACTTATAAATAATATAGTGAGTTTCTTGTTAATAAATCTAGGTGGCAATTTTTTTTTTTGACTTGAAAGGCATATTGATCACATAGAAAAATGAAATATATTGGCTTGTTTCATGAAAATTCTAGCACTTTTCTAAAGAAAAAAAAGCACAAGAAAATAATTTTTGGTAAACAAATTTTAATTTGGAAATAGTTAACCACTCAATGAGTTAATAATATTTAAAAGTAATTAGTAATGACTATTTATTGGCTTAATTGACCATTTCAGTAATTAAATATTTTTAATAAAAAAGTCATTTTTCGTAATTTTATTTCCTTTTTCTATTAATTGACCATCTCCTTTTTCATTATGGTCATCTAAATCTTTCCCAGAAATGAGAATTTTCCTGTCCTCGCGAACTTTCAATAAAAGCATTCTACCGCCCTTGTTGTCAAAAAAGGACACGTAAAAGTAGAAAAGAACAAGTTGCCTACGCAACTCTTGACAGGACAAACCCGCTTTTGCATCGGTTCCTTTTGCTTCAGCCAAAGATCCGAACACAAAATATTTAAATACTGATATTTCTTCTCAACAAAAAGGCTCTTGCATTAACTTTTTGACAAATTTTAGGTTATAATAAATAAATAATTTTTATAATTTTAATTAATTTAAATTTAAATTTTTTTATTTTTTTAATATTAACTTTTATAATTTTATTTACTTAAATTTTAATTTTTTAAAAATTAATATTTAAATTTAAATTTAAATACGTAAAAAATATAAAAATTAATAATTTAACAATAAAAATCAAAATTCAGATAAAATAAAAATTAATATCTAAAAAAATTATTAAATAAATTAAATAAAATTATAAAAATTATTTATTTATTTTAACTCTTAAGTTTTATATCAAAACTCTTATGACCAACTAGATGTACCCAATACACTTAAGGAGACCAACTGCTAAAAGCTCTACAAAAGCTTCAAATTGCTCTCAATAACAAAAGAGCCTCAGGCCCTCGGCAGATACAGAACACAAAAGCAAACTAGAAAACAGACTATAAGCGCTCGGCATGCAGATTAGGGCCATTTTTTTATTCTCAAGCAGGTCCTAGAAAACACTGATCCTCAAACTAGACCACCCTCTTCTTTGGGTGGTGGGAATGTTGGGCAGAAGAAAGCAGCTACACAGGGTATTTGTATTCCTGGACAACCTTCTTCCAAGATGGCCTGCTGCTAATGTCATCCCACCAAGCACTCACATGCTTCCTGTCTCTTACCATACTGGCTCTTCCCAGTTGATTCACCAGATAATGACCAAATGAAAGATGGCTAAGATCAGCAAGACTGAAGAAATCCCCAGCCAAGTACTTGCTCTTTGACAGCCTCTCCTCATAGATGTCCAGCACCTTCTCAATCTTCTCGTCACTCTCTTGTGTCACTTTTGGGTCCGAGGGAGCCCCCAATATTGGGGCAAACAGAATATTAGCAGCTAAGCTGTGGAACTGGTGGGTCAAAGTAATGGGCTTCAACTTCAAGCCATTGATCAACAAGACCCCTTTCTTCTATTGTCTTCCCAGCAAGTCAGTCCTTGGGTTTTGTACTTTTCAGCATAGTACCTAAGTATTGCACGAGATTCTGCAGAATTGGTTTAGAATCAGTTTATTGGTGCGAATAGAATATTCTTACATAAGCAAATAGTGTAGAAATTGAATTTGGGAAGACGGGCTTTTCATATTGAATTAATATTGGAAATTACATATGCCAATTGAATTTCCAACCCTCCCCAAAAGATTGGGAAGGGCAAGTATGGACAGTCCTAGCCCACAACTCAATTTAACATTTTTTGACCAAAAGTTTGACATACCCACCTCAACAAGGGCTCTCCAAGGTGAGAGAAACTAAGGAGAGAGATCGAAATTGCCAAATTTTAACTTCATGGCATAAAAAAAACAAATAGCAGAAAAATGGAAAAGGGGCAAACCGAAGAGAGTATAATCTCCATCTTGAACAACAGGAAGCACTCCAAATGGCTGCAGATTTATGAGAAACAGGTATAATTATACATGGAAAAAGATCAAGAAGAAAATATCTGGAAGACTAGAGAAACAAATAGAGGGATAAATTAAAAGAGGTAAAGTGGAAGGATTTTTTTTAAAAAAAAAAAAAACATGAACCTGCAACTTGAGGAACTCCGGATCCTTGTGCTCTTGCTTGAAGATGTCAACAGGCACTGTTTCAAACTCAAT
Organism: Castanospermum australe; assembly: GCA_019955255.1. Classification (NCBI taxonomy): domain Eukaryota; kingdom Viridiplantae; phylum Streptophyta; class Magnoliopsida; order Fabales; family Fabaceae; genus Castanospermum; species Castanospermum australe. The sequence continues at coordinate 416,205 of NSJW01000331.1, read as the reverse complement.
TTCCTTCTCAATCAGACACACCATCACCCTCTTCGGGGAAGCGTAGGTGGGGCCGTACACCTTCACCACCATCTTTTTCTATCGAAATTTGCAGGCAGCAAAGATCTTTCAGGAGTTGGTTTTGGTTGTGGCCGGTGGGACAACGTTATCTCTTCTTATGAAGAGAATGATAGAAGGTAGAACATGTTTTTATGTTGATCCAAAAACAAAAACGTTCTGTAAAATTATTTTTACTAAGAATAATTCTATATCATTATATGTCAATATTAATGTTTTTTATGTCTCCAACATAATAAAAATTTAAATTTTTATTTAATTTTTATTTTATTAAATATTAAAAAAATTTATTAATTTTTTTTAAATAATATAACAAAACTCTTTAAAGAATTGATTACAATTGTGCCTCCGTAAAAAATTTTTTAGGGAGCAAAGTGCCAAATAAAGTCAGTCTTCAGTCATATACTTAGGTACGTTCTTCAGTCATATTCAATTCAATTTAATGAGAATTAATTAGAGAGATAAAAAATTTTTATGAGTATGTAAAAATTAATAAATTATGAAAGTATATACATAAATTTGTGAAATTTAATGGCATAAATTTATAAATAAATTAAGAAAAATTTTACATTCTCCTAATAAATCACTTATAGTAATACTAAATACTCTTAAAGAATTAGTCTATATATTTTAATTATTTAAAATAAAAAATATTAAATAAAAAAATATTTCAAGAATCGAAAAGGTATTTAAAAATTTATCTTTAGATTATTTGAAGGTTTATTAGCTATATTTATTAGAGAAAATATAAATCTTTCCTAATAAATCAATTTAATAATTCTGTTAATCATCTAAAGAAAAATATCTCCACACTGTGTGAACAAGGATTAATCTCTTTTTATTAAAAGTAGCAATTGATTTTATGAATTTATGACCCATTTAATCTATTTATATCTAAATTTAATTTAATATGTCTAATTATAATAATAAATTTAATAAATTTACATAGATTAGATTAGTTTTAGTTAATGAATAGTTAATGGATCAACGAAAATATTTATTGAATCTAATAAATATGTATATATAGTTTAGAGAATAAAATATATTTGGATATAGAAAGAGTTTAGATGCATTTAGGTTGAAAATGAATGTATTAGATAACCATATATTAAAATTGAATAATAAATGAATTAGACATCATTCATTAAAATAAATTATAGATAAATTATATAATTTTAATAATTTTTTTAATGAATTATAAATATATTATTAATTTATTTTTTATCATTATATTAATGATTTAACTCAAAAATTAGGAGTGATCAGAGGTTCGGGTCAACTCATTAACCCAACTAACCTGAACTGATCCAATCACAAAATTTTAGGTTGGTTTGGGTATTGGGTTAGTTCGGGCAAAGTTCTTGTAAACCCGATAGTGTTCGGTTCGGGTGTCAAGTTTGATTTTTGAAACCCGAAAACCTGACCTAACCAGAGTTTCCAAATTCCTTTTGATGTTGTGCGTTTTGGGTGACTTGTCTTTTGCAATCCCTTTGTACTCGATGTTCTCCAAGCTCCAGTCTCCCCTTTTCAATTTTGTTTCTGTGTGTGTGTGCTGCTGACCCTTGCAACAGAAGCGGCCCCAGCCCACTCATAAGGCCCATCATTTTGCCTTTTGCCGCTGTGCCGCCTTGCTATTTCTAATTGCTAACGGTGACCCTCCGACTCCGCTCCTAGTCACTCGTCATGGTGCTACTTGACACCTTGCCTCACCTCTGCCGCTTGAGTACTGAGTGGTGCGACTGTCTTACCATTCCTAGTCGTAGACAGTGTTGCTTGTCGCCTCGCCTTACCTCTGTCGCTTGAGTATTGAGTTGTGCGACTATCATGCATGAGTGGTTCTGTCAGTCACTCCTACGCTTCATTGTCGATGCTAACGTGCTTCACTACTTCTAGTGACTAGAGGTTCACTAGTCAGTCGGTCACTCCATGAGGTCACCCCCCACATCTCACCCTTGTTGTTGCTACGCTTGTTTGCTACACTTTCAGTTCAATCATTTTTTCTTTTTAATTTTTTATATTTTTTTCATGTTAAAAAGTGGAAAAGATTTTAAATGGATAACTTGATGGCTCAACTCAAACCAACCCGAATTTGTTTGGTTTGCTTCAGTTCAGGTTGAATTAATTTTTTTTTACAAAACTAATCTAATCCAATCTAAGCTTCTGTGTTACGACCCAAGCCAATGAGGGACTTATCCCAAAAGACTAACTAATTGGGTGGGTGTGCTCTTATGACTTAAGTACCACATTGAGTCTCTAATCTTATTTAATGTTGAGCATAACATTGCATACCTTTTAGAGAGCCGACGTCCATGGTAGCTTCACTCTATTGACATTGACCCGATGGTAACCTTTTTCTCTTTGACGACTTCACTCATCTATCAGTATTCGGTATAGCACCTCCTCTTTTTGGAGGGCACACTACACCTTCATTTAGCCTCTAGGTATCCCTTTTCGTAACCCAGCCTCTCAATGAAAGCACCAATTGTTACGACCCAAGTCAATGATGGATACATCCCAAAAGATTAGCCTATTGGGTGGGTGTACCCTCATAGCTTAAGTACCACATTGAGTTTCCAATCTTACTCTATGTATGACATAACATTCTGTCATCGGTTTGGATTTGTTTTTGCTTGCAACCCGACCCGACCCAACCCGTGTGCACCCATATCAAAAATTTATCAAATCTATCTATTTGTTACCCTTACTTTTCATGTGTTGGCTTGACCCTAGCAACAAAATACTTTTAATAGGTTTTGAATTCTTGCACTATAAGTGAAATTGTTTAGGGGGGATCAATTTTTCAAGTGACACCTTAGTCAAGTGTTTCATATATTTAATTTTAATATTTTTTTTGCTTTAAGTAGTTAAGAAGATATATATATATATATATATATATATATATATATATATATATATATATATATATATATATGGGTAAAGATTAATTAATATCAATGTAAATCAAAGTTAATTTTACACCATTAAATAACTTTTTATTAGATGATTTTTTTTACAAAATCTATCATTAAATTCAAAGTTCTTATCATGTAGATTACATATATAAAATTTTATATTAATTTAAATTTATACTCTAATAATATATCTAAAGCTTAACATAATATATACTTTTTAAATATAAGAAAATATGAACTATTTGAATTATATTCTTATTGATGTTTAATTTTTTTAAAATTTAACAAGAATGATCAATACAATATATAAGTTTAATTCAACAATTGAATGAATAAAAATTACATTATATAAAAAGTTATTAAATAATATAAATAATTGGTATACATGGTGGGTGTGAATTAATTCCACACACGCACACACACACACACAGAGAGAGGATGTCAATTATAGAGTCCATTGATTTCCAACATACAATTATAGAATCCATTGGTTTCCAACATACTTATGTCATTTCATTTAATACTTTAAGTAATTTATACATATAGCAAAATTAACTTAATTAGATAAAATACACATACACACATACATGCGATGTCAATTATAGAGTCCATTGATTTCCAAAATACTTATGTTATTTCATTTAATACTTTAAATAATTTATACATATAGTAAAATTAACTTAATTAGATAAAATACACACACACGCACACAATGTCAATTATAGAGTCCATTGATTTCCAAAACACTTATGTCATTTCATTTAATACTTTAAGTAATTTATGCATATAGTAAAATTGACTTAATTAGATAAAATATATTAAATATTCTAATAAATATTGTTAGATAAAATATATTAGACAATAAAACTAAATACTAATATAATCAAAATGTTTTATTTTAAGATAAATATATTGAATATTAATATAATATAAATAATATATTTTTAATGAAAAAATTCAAATGAATTTTTTTTAAGATATATACACTTAATATTAACACAATTTTAATTAAACTATTTTTAATAAAAAATAAAATGTTCTTTAAATAATTTTTAAAATAATTTAAAATATGTATAAATTTAGTCATTAATTCAATAGTCATTACTAGCTATACTGTATTATTGAAGGCGTGTGATGTTATTTATTTTTTTTCACCCATTGTTTGGAACAACAAAGAATAAGAAAAGAGAAATAAGAACAAGAGAAAACTAGTAGACAAAGGAATTTTTTTTTTTGTTTGAATGTGAAGAGAAAACAGGAAAGAGGGAAAATTTTGGACGTGAGGGCCACAAATTTTTTTTCTCCTCTGTTTTCGGAAGAAAATGCAGAGAAAATAGAGCTAAGCCTTTCTATCCTCAAGTTTTCAGTCACTCTTGGCTACTCTTTGAACTCTAGGATCTACTTCCTCTCAAAAGGAATCATCATTATAAAATGGATAGAAAATGGAAAGATCTTGCGCTCTCAACATTGAAATCGAAAAATAGCATCCCGTCAAAAATTACCAAAAAGATCTCTTATAAGAAAATTGTTTTAGATTATCTAAAAGAGGACTTCTTTGGATGGGAAATCTTTAAAATTTTTGAAGAGTTCTGTTATGGTAGCTACTGACTTAACTAATAAAATGAAGTAATTCATAGATCAAGATGTCAAAATATGTGATAGTATTTAATTCAGTAAACAATTTTGTACATTGCAGTAGATAGAGTATGTGATACTGAGAAATAAGAAACAAGAGGTAGAATTGTATACGAAGAGATTATAGAGAAAGGAAGGGAAGAATGTCTAGAGAGAAGGAGTAATGTCCAAAGAGAAGGAAAACGACCTTCAGTATTTTCTTCACCCCTTCCGTTGCTTTCCCACCGACTAAATCCACTCATGTTTAGTGTTTTTGGTTGCCATGTGTCCATCTTCACTCCTACCGTTGCTTTCCCACCCTTTAAATCCACTCATGCTTTTTGTTTTTGGTTGCCATGTATCCATTAGTAGTAACTAACTACCCATATCATCAGCAGACTTGTAACAAGCTCCTACATCAGCTGCAAGATGTTGGCGGCTTTGGCATTTTTTATAAGGGAAGCTTGGAGATAGCACAATGGTGGTGGCAGTGTTGATGGCATTGTTTTAAATTGCGATCGCGATTACATTATGATAGTAAAAATTGTAAATAATTGTAGGAAAATACAATGTATATAACTGCAATTATAGTCATGTTACGGTTAGAAAACTACAACAACAATATTGCGATTACAATTATAATTACGATCGATGCTTTGCTTCCACCAAATTAGCTACACCCAAAAGATTTCTCATATTTCAACAATGATAACTAATGGGAAAACAATCAAACCATAATCACCAATCACGGCCACTCGAAATTCACGGAGACACGGAGCTATAAGCAATTTGAACTCTAGGTGTATATTTAATATGGGGTAAAAATGAGATAAATTTCGTGATCAATATGTGATAAAACTTTGTTTTAACAGAAGTTATCATGTGCACTCTACAACTCACGTGAGATATTTTCGTCACAAATCATAAACATAACATAACAAGTCTTAATAACATAAGAAGTACTAACACAAGTTTCATAAATAAAATATAATAAGTCACATAAAATCTGAAAGATGAAAAAAGACAAAACATTAAACTTAGTAGATTGAATATTAAAAAATAACATAATTTTTTATTTTTTAAAAAATATGAATTGAGTTGAATGGGTTAAAACTGTCCTAACCCGCAACCTAACACATTATCATTAGGTTAAAAAATTTTAAACCCAGCCCAGCTCGTAAACCTAGTCTAACTTGTCAATTATGAGTTGGGTTGGATCAAAACTCGCGAGTTTTCATATTACCCCAACCCAATAGATAACCCTAAATTTAGCCTATCAATAATACAAAATTAACATAAATTTAATCCCTTAATTATAAAAATTATATTAATTTAGTCACTAAAAACTATTTTGATGTCTCCATCCATGATTTAAAGACTAAATTGACTAAAGTAATGTCAACACAATCATTAAAGGACTAAATTAAGATTTTACTCTTAATTTAAAATACACCCTTTCCCTCAACTTGAAAATCTTTCGCACGAGTTTGGGTCACTTTCCAAACGTTGCATAGGAGACTTCCATCTCCATACCACATTATGAAATTGTGCTTCCATCCTACACTACCTCACCACAAGCATGCTTGCTTCCATTCAGAATTTACAATTTTTAAGTTCCCTTTGACAGCATAAAACCAATTGGTAAATTCATGATATCTGACAAAATTCACCATACTTCTCCCTCGTATCCTACATTGTCCACTGCACCTTAACCACAACCAGCTAATCCTATACTGCTACTCCTTGCTCCATACCTAATTTACAGAGTCGTGCTCCTTTAGCGTCAGAAAACAGAAATCTACTTAAGACAAATAAGTAACAAAAATCATATGCATTTCCTCAGCAGTCACCGCCCATTATCTGATATGGTTTTTGCAATCATAACCAGATAGAGACAGTGACAAGCAATGATATGGTTTTTGCATTCTCTGCTTTTTATTGCAAATGGAATTCTTCAACTAACTGAATCACTATTAGATTATCCCTTTGTCAACCTTTTACTCCCATTTTCTCCACCAGCTTCCTACTTCCACACCAGCATCTCTAACAGAAAAATACAATGCAACACTCACTCCCTATTCTAATGCATCGCTTAACCATTCTCCTGGAAGTTAATCCAAATTCTTCACAAACAATTCAACCAAGTATCAACAATCCAAAACTGAAGAAGAATATATTAAGTGTGTGTTTTAATTAGCTTATTTTGTATTCAAAATAAGCTGTAATTAAAATCTCAGTGAGATAGTTTTTAAATTAAAAAAAAACTGATTTTTTTCATAAAAATATGCTGTTTCCAATCATACACTAAAAAACCCCTAAGAAACAATTATCAGAAACATCTTGTTTCAAAACAAAAAAAACAAAACAAAATATTACGAAATTCCCAATCAAAGCTTTGAGATACTGTGAAAAACAGAATCAAAGTCGCTACGGTCTTTTCTTTTCACAGAATCAATTTTTTCAAAAAAAAAATGCAGAGCATTCAAATGGAATACAGAAGATTCACAGAAAAGCGAATAATGGAAGAAATGAACCTTCAGATCTGAAGCGCATCATCACCAGGCCCAAGGGTTTTGCGATCGGGTGGCGCAGAGAGAGAGAGAGGAGAACGCGAGCAGCAAGACGGATTCAGATTGAAAACTATATAAAAAAGAACATCACGAAATGATAAGATCCCCCTTTCAGGAATTGGTTTTCGCATCCACATGTTGTTGCCGCTTCCAGCTTTCACCGCACCACACTCTCTCCCAACAGTCACCACTACTCGCTAACCCTCACTCTGCAACCTGCGGGCGTACTCATATTTATCTCATACTTTACATTTTTTTTTGGGCACGCGACAAAATAGGAACTTTACATTTATTCTATTGTAAAGTATTATCGTTTTAATAAAATAAAATATTTAAATAATTAAAAGACGGACAAATATTTATTTTAATTTTTTTATGTAATTTATTTCAATTTTTTTTTAAAAATATAAGTCGTATCGTAATAATAATTTTTAAATAATGATTTTATCTATAAGAATCCTCCAATTTTTTTATGAATAAAATTAGTATTTAAAGAATTATTTTTAATAATATTTATAAATAAAAGAGTAATATGATTATAACAAATAAAAAATAAAATAATAGGAACTGTTTATTTATTCAAGAATTAATAATTATGTCAAATTATTTTATCAAAAAATTTTATAAAAAAATACTGAGTATATAGCATTTTTATTTTTCAAATATCAAAATAGGTGTTTAGGATTTTACTCTTCACCAACATAATACTTTTTATAATTTTGTTGAATTAAAGATTTTAGATTATTTTCTTTTGTTTTGAGCAAATTTAAATGATTTTCTTTCGTACACTCCAATTTTTTTAAATAATAAAAAAATAAAAGGATTTAGGATATTGTAACTTTGATAAGGTATCATAAAATGATAAAATGGGAAAAGCATAGAAGACAGAATATAGTCAAACCATTATTAAAATGAAGAATAATAGAAACAATTTTCCAAAACAAGTTTTATATTATCAACTATTAACTAAAGACGAAATTAATAATTGAGATGCAAGTGGTTTAATGAATTGTTTATATATTAATTAAATTAACTACTCTAGAATTTTTTCAAGAATTATTACTCATCATATCTACACAGTAGACAGTCTGTATTATATTTGTATACTAGACCAATAAAAATATCTAGTTATTTTGATAAATTCCAAAATCCAAATTCAAAAAAAATCCAAATAATTAATACTTTTTATTAACATGTAATGCACAAACTTTTTGGAACATCAAGTAGACCCAAAAACTTCCCAACATTCATTGTGAAAGCTACTAAGATAATCAAAGTTTATGCATTCAGGCTTCACACTAGCCAGCTCCTAAATGAAATCAAAGAGGAGACAAACTCAGCGAAAAAACAAATAAACCATTTGGTCCATTTCCAAACCCCCAATACCCATTATTTTCTCATTACTTATGTACAATGCAAGCGGTGTGTCTCACGGCTAGATAGGTCTATATTACCACAAAATTTGTATAATTTAACCGCTTGTATGAACCAAACAGCATGGTGTACTCAGATACAGTTTCCATAAAAGTGACATAGCACTTATACAAGACATGGCGCACAACGAGATGGAAACAACAGATATCAGAATGACACCACGGACTGTGGACGAGTTGAAGATTGCAGCTGAGATAGTGCAGTATCACTTTCATCATTCTCATCAAAAGCAACTGGTTTTCCACATACATGCTTCCTGTGAATCAAACAACAAATTGAAAAAACCAGGGAGTGTATAAGGATCAGCGGTGAGTGGTGACTAAACATCATGCTTATACAAATGGGTATTCCTAGATAAATAGTAATAAATTTTATCCTCATAGCCACATGCTAAACTAGAACTTTCTATGAGAACCATTATTAACATTTAGCGCAAAATATTTGTGCAAAGCATGCAAAAAATACACTAACTTGAGTTGACACTTTTGTCATGGTTCACAGTAAGTTTGCAACTTGTCAGACCTCATACTCTTCTTTTCTTTTATTTGTTTTTACTTTTTTTTACAGGTGAAAAGTGTTCAAGAGAAACAGCAATGCTTAACTAGGTATACCTTTGAGAGATAAAACTCTCCTCAGACAATGCCTTCTCCAACCTCTCTTCAAATGGTGTTGCATGCCAGTTCACTTTCTGATCCTGAAAACAATCAACACTAATCATTGCAGTATCTATATTTAAAACTCATTTCACATAGCAAATAATGATTAGAAGTCATACTTCCTTGTACTTATTGGTTGAATTTGGTATGCCATTGCCATCCCACCACTTAGGAGGAGGAACATTGGAATCCTCATCTTCATTCCAGTGAGCAGCAACCATCCCAATGATAGGCCTGTCAGCAGGAGTTTTGCGAAAATGTGGGAACTGACTATAAGCAGTCTCCATTCTCTTATTTCTTTCCTCCAGAATGACTGAAGCAGGCTTCAACCAAGAAGATAAGCTTGCTTCCACCTCAGATTCATTTTCATACGAGATTTTCTTCAACCCTTTTTCTGGAGTAGGAGTTGCATTATGAGGCTGCTCAACTGATTCAGTCAGCTGCCTTGATTCTTGTTCCGGGTTAAAATCCTCTTCCTTGATTGTGTTGCACTGAGAAACATTCTCACCTTGGGTAATTGGATGCACAAACTGGGATCGACCTCGAGTCATACAATTAGGTAAACCTTCTAATGTTGCAGGGTAAATAGTTCCCGGTGTTTGCATCTCATCAGATAGCTTCAATGGGGTAGGATAAGGTGATGGTTTATATGCACTCTGATTACTTGGTGACTCAGCTTTCTTCATATGCCATCCATCATAACCAGACGAGCCACAGGATGATAAATCAGTGTCACATTCAAAACGTACAGACTTGTTCTTCCTCTGAGTGTATGAGACTGATGGCCAAGGTGAAACAGAAGCTGCATTCTTTTCATTCCTATCTGAAGTATGAAGGCTCCCCGTCCTACTTCCTTCTGTAGAGTCAAGAGACTCGCGTTGAGTATTTTGTGCATTAGAGATACAGCTGCAAAAGAAATTAAATGGGATCAGCATCATTGTTTTTTACAAGGAGACATTTTTTAATAGGGACTGTTAGAATCAATTAGGATTGTCAAAATATGTAAAGAATCACGTAGATTATGTAATAGGATCATTACATTATTTCCTTTTTTATTGTACACAAGTATTATAAAATCTGATACAGAGGGCAGTGTATTTTCACTGACTCATTCTCACAAATTAAGGATTTCTATGATCTTTCCTTCTTTCAACATGGTATCTAGAGCCTAGGAATAAAAACTCAATTTTTTTTTTCGCTCCCCTGCCGTCAGCGTTTTATACTTTCTCACTATCTCATCCGAAGTCCTCCTCCGGAACACACCTAGCGCCCCAGCCGATCTGATCGGCATTTTGCTCCAGTCGCGCATGGTGGTTCTGCTCTAGCTGCGGCCTACCACAGATCACAGCCCTCTGGCGGTTTTTCTCTTTCCTCCTGTGGTTTCCATCTCAGATCTACGCATCTGAGGTGTGTTTTTCTGGCAACCGACCCGACCACACAACGTGCGTCTCCCCGAAACCTGTCCGATACCCAGAGTCGGCGCCGTCATCAGGAGATCTCCGACGCGCCACCACGCGCCGGTCACCGGAAATCTGTCCAGCAGGTGTTTTCAGCTCGAGCGTGAGAGCGCGTTTTGCCCTCTTTCTGGCCGTCCGTTTTTGCACAACCACTTCTCTATGGGGGTTTTCCAGGTCAGAATACAGCCCTTTCCACGTGGTTCATGATCTTCCAGTGGGTGTTTGGCTTCCCCACCTCCGCGCACTGCGTCTACTATCGTAATTTTTGGGGTCTTCCGCTCTCAACTCAAGTTCTTCTTTTCTGAGTTTCTTGCAGTTCTGTGCCTATCATGTCCACCATTGCTGCTGCTAGTTTTGGGTCTCATGGTCGTAGCAAAGGTCAACGTTCACAGTGCAATTATTGCCACAGGTTTGGCCACACTCGTGAACGTTGCTTCAAACTCCATAGGAAACCCCCTCGCACAGCTAATCTTGCTCAGTCAGACTCTTCTGTTCCGGCATCTAACTCTTCGGACATGCCCATTGTCACTATCCCAGCTGCTGTCTATGAGAGTTATCTAGCGTATAAGGTTGCTCAGTCATCGACTCTGCCTCCGCTTCTCAGACTGGTAATTCTGTTGCTTGCCTCACTCATTCTTCCCTTGGTCCATGGATTTTGGATTCTGGTGCCTCCGATCACATATCTGGTAACATTAGTCTTTTCTCTCATCTTTGTCATTGAACTTCCCTCCCTATGGTTACCTTAGCCAATGGTTCTAAAAACTATGGCTAAAGGTCTTGGTCAAATTGTCCTCTACCCTCTCTAACTCTTGATTCTGTCCTTTATGTTCCGAGTTGTCTTTTCAATCTAGTCTCTATCAGTAAATTAACCAGCTCTCTTCATTGTTTGTCACTTTCACTAATAATTCTGTTCATGTGCAGGACCGGGATACGGGGGATGATTGGCGAGGGTGTGAGTCTCACGGGCTTTACCATCTTACCATCCCTTCATCACCTGCTGCCTTTACTTCTGCTGTTTCTCCTTCTCTCCTTCATAGTCACCTTAGTCATCCTAGTATCTCCAAACTTCACCGAATGGTTCCTACATTGTCGTCTTATCATCTTTAGATTATAAGTCGTGTCAACTTGGGAAACATATTCGCACTTTGTTTCCCAAAAGTGTCCATAATCGGGCTGTGTCCCCTTTTTTAGTACATACGGATGTTTGGGGTCCTAGTCGTGTTCCCACAACTATGAGATATCAGTATTTTGTCACTTTTATTGATGACTTTTCCCGATGCACTTGGTTATTTTTACTAAAGAATTGTTTTGAGATCTTTTCTGTTTTTCAATTTTTCTGTGCTGAAATTCGTAATCAATTTAATACTTCTATTCGCATTTTACGTAAATAATAATGCTCGTGAATATTTTTCTTCTTCTTTTACCTCTTTTATGGCTTCTCAGGGTATTTTTCACAGTCCTCTTGTGCTCACACCCCACAACAAAATGTGTTGCTGAGCGTAAGAATCGTCATCTCATTGAAACAGCACGAACTTTACTTATTCATAATCATGTCCCTTTACGATTTGGGGATGCAGTTCTCACTGCTTGTTATTTGATTAATCGCATGCCTTCCTCTGTTTTAAATAATCAAATTCCTTCATCTATTCTGTTTCCGTCTTAACCATTGTATTCCATTCCACCTCGTGTTTTTGGTTGCACTTGTTTTGTTCATAATCTAACCCCTGGACAGGACAAACTTCAAGCCAAAATCCCTTAAGTGTGTCTTTCTGGCTATTCTCGTCTCCAAAAAGGATACAGATGCTTCACTCAGACAGTAACCGATATATCACCTCCACTAATGTCACTTTCTTTGAGGAGTCACCATTTTTCTCATCTTCTCCTGCTGAGCGTTCTTCAGTGTCTGATGTTCTTCCTGTTCCCTTACTTGGACATCCTACCGAAGTCAATTCTTCTCCTCCACTTCAAGATACTTCCATGGTGGTACCGGTAGACTCTAGCCCTGAACCAACACCTTTACCGCTCCAGTCCTGCCTCCCGCTAGTCCGCCAATTGTCATTCGCAAAGGTATTCGTTCTACTCATAATCCTCATCCTATTATACCTTTTAAGCTATCACCGTTTGTCCTCTCCATAATTTCTTTGTCACCTCCTGTCATCTGTTTCCATTCCTAAGACTACAGGTAAAGACACTATCCCATCCAGGGTGGCGACAGGCCTATGTAGATGAAATGCAAACCTACACTCTAGTGGTACTTGGGAGTAGTTTCGTTACCTAAGGGTAATCCCAATTGGTGTCGATGGGTGTATGCTGTGAAAGTTGGCCCTGATGGATAGATTGACCGTTTGAAAGCTCGCCTGATAGCCAAGGAATATACTCAGATATATGGTTTAGACTACGGTGATACATTCTTACCTGTTGCCAAGATTGCTTCTGTTCGACTTCTTCTATTCATGGCTGCCATGCGACATTGGCCTCTATTCCAACTTGATATTAAGATTGCCTTCTTACATTGTGAACTTACTAAAGAGATTTACATAGAGCAACCTCCTGGTTTTGTTGCTCAGGGGGAGTCCGGATTAATTTGTTGCTTACATCGTTCCATTTATGGGTTGAAAGTCTCCGCGGGCATGGTTTGGACGATTCAGTACAGTCATTCAGCAATTTGGCTTGATCCACAGTGAGGCAGATCATTCTGTTTTCTACCGCCATTCTCCTCAACATCAGAGTATCTTTCTAGTGGTATATGTAGATGATATTTGTCATCACAGGTGACGATTAAGATGATATCAATCAACTAAAACAACACATCTTTCGTCATTTTCAGACTAAGGACTTAGGTCGCCTTAAATATTTTCTTGGTATAGAGGTCGCTCAATCCTCTACTGGTACTGTTATTTCTAAAAAAAATATGCCCTTGATATTTTAGAGGAGACTAGCATGACATATTGTCGACCTGTAGATACTCCTATGGATTCAAACACCAAGCTTTTATCAGAACAGGGAGAGCCCTTGTCGGATCCTGGAAGATATCGAAGACTTGTTGGTAAACTAAATTATCTTACTATCACTCGACCAGACATCTCCTTTGCTGTAAGTGTAATTAGTCAGTTTTTACAAGCTCCTTGTGATAGTCATTGGGATGCTGCGATCAGAATACTCAGGTATATCAAAGGAGCACCAGGTCAAGGCCTTCTCTATGAAGACAAAGGACATACCCAAATCATTGGTTTCACAGATGCAGGACTGGGCTGGCTCTCCCTCAAATAGGCATTCTACCACAGGTTATTGTGTGATGATTGGAGGCAACTTGGTATCTTAGAAAAGTAAGAAACAAGATGTTGTTGCAAGGTCAAGTGTAGAAGCAGAATATCGAGCTATGACATTGGCAACATGTGAACTTATATGGCTGAAACAATTGCTCCAAGAGTTAAAATTTGGAGATGTTAAGCAAATGCAACTGATCTGTGATAATCAAACAGCTCTGCACATTGCCTCAAATCCAGTGTTTCATGAAAGGACTAAACATATAGAAGTGGACTGCCACTTTATCCGAGAAAAGATTTTATCTGGATGCATTGCCACTAATTTTGTCAATTCAAATGATCAGTTAGCAGATGTATTCACAAAGTCTCTCAGAGGTCCTCGAATTAGTTATATTTGTAACAAGCTTGGTGCATATGATTTATATGCTCCAGCTTAAGGGAGAGTGTTACAATCAATTAGGATTGTCAGAATATGTAAAGAATCGGTTAGAATCAATTAGGATCATGTTAGAATCACGTAGATTATGTAATAGGATCATTACATTATTTTCTTTTTTTATTGTACACAAGTATTATAAAATCTGATACAGAGGGCAGTGTATTTTCACTGACTCATTCTCACAAACTAAGGGTTTCTATGATCCTTCCTTCTTTCATCAGGGACAAACGTTCTTAGATTCTTTAATAGTGAAAAGCTGTAGTCCTTAACCAGGTGGGATTCCTATTGTGTTGAGATTTGAGAGTAAAGAATGGAATATCCACCTCCTATGAAAATTGACTAAATGTTCCCTGTTCACATTCATTATTATTCAATATTAGCATTAAAAAGATTCAATTTACAAAGAGATAAATAACCTGCTTGGTGTGTGCTCTAAAGAGTCTGTGCTCTTTCTCCATTCTTCGCGATGTTTTATGGGAGTTGGGGGGTTATGTGGTTGAACATCCAGCTGAAGTTTCTCAGCAAACTTGGCCTGCAGAAGGAATTTATCGTTTACAAAACATAAATAAATCTGTACCTATCTAAAGTAAGAATCAACAAATTAAACAGAATATAACAATGACTTAAAAGTATTCTTGAAAAATGTTGTATATAAAAATTAAAAGTTGAAAACATAGTTCACTCATCATAAACAAAATTTAATATGTAAGAATTGAAAATCTAATTTACAGAAAAATTCCATCAAGACTCTTTTTCTTCCAGTAAGCCATCAACTATCTTACAGAGTCTAGTTGCAGTGATTACACAAGATTTCTGTGACTGAAGCTGCATATACTACTATACTAGCAATTACATAATGTAGTAGATATATGGTTCACAGACGACATATCATGAAGGTTCCTTCTAAAGCAAAAATTCCAAGAGAGATTAGGACCCTGATTCCCTGAATAGAATAAAAACTTTGTGTGGGTGAATTATGCAACGAAAATAGATGATAAAGGCGAGAGAAAGGCATGATTTTCCAATAACCGAAAAAGTATATATTTAAGATGTTACAAAAGTACATGATAATTACAAAGTCAGACATTAAATACAAATCCTGTTAGAAAGAATTATATAAGTCCCATCGTAGGAAAAAGTGACATACACTACAATTATGCCCAAATTGTAATGGCTTATGTGCTTCAGTAATCTCAATCAATATGAGTATAAGAGTTTTCATCTGTAAAATTGCGTAAAATTTCTATAAAATTCACAATTCACACTTGTCCATGAACAACTCAGAAACGCAAACTAGAAAACCAATGCAACATACTGGGTTACAGATTCAGTTACCCATCCTGAAGTCTAATAGTATGAAAGAGAGTTCACAAGAGAAAAGTTTAACATATTTTTCCTCATGATGATTTGTAACAGGAAATGAATACCAAAAAAAAAAAAAAAAACAGAAAATTTGAAACAGGTAAAAAAGTAAGAATAATCATAAAACAATCATTGCAGCTATATTAATACTAACAATAGGGAACACACCTCATCCTTAAGCCCCCTGTCATCTCTCTGAGTTCCAACACTAAAATTCTCCCCATCATTGCGTGAAGATTCTTCTCTCTCTTTTCAAAAGTTAACCACAAAATTAGTAGAAATACTGAGAAAAGAGACAAATGTCATAAAACAACAGAGAGAGACACAAGAGTAACAGCAAAATACCTTCAGCCAGAAACAAAGAAGACAAACGATTTCGAGAGATCCCAACATCCTGGTTTACACACAGAAAAATTATCCTCAAGTTCAGCTCAATTCAGTCAACATTTGAACCACTCATAATTTTCCTACAACGGCAACAATTAGCCTTTATGCCACTATCGGGGGTCAGCTACATGGATTAAAATTTTCAAGTTTTCAACAATGTCATTGGGCTCTACCAAAATTATCATCAACTTCAGCTCAAAATTCAGTCAACATTCGAACCGTTCACAATTTTTTCAAACGATCCAAAAAAAAAAAAACAAGAGGAAATGCCGAAACCCACAAAGCAAAAAACAAAAATTCCGTCTCTTTATCAAAACCCCATTTCGACTAACGAAGAAAAGAACAGAAATTCAGCATCACAAACAACAAAGGAAAACACTTCCGATTTATTCGTAATTCTTGAAGCAAATTTTTTTTTAAAAAAAAAGGAGACGCTACGGTGGGTTTGTTCACTTTGCTGGAACGAGTCGAAGAGGCGGAGGCGGGGAGGCGGCGATTGTCTTGGACCCCGAAGCAACGGAAGAAGCAGCCCATGGCTCTGGAGAGGAACCTCAACCAGCGCATGTCATGGATGGAGCAGAGGAGCGAGGTTTCTCTTCCACAAAACCCCTTCTTTCTTTTTCTTTTTTCTTTTTTTTTTTTTTTGCTTCGAATGAAAATTGAAACAGAGAGAGAGAGAGTGCGTGTGTGAGAAGTGGGGGAGTGAGGTGCGACTGCTGAATCGATTTTGAAATTTGAACTAATTCGCTGCGAGGGAGGGAATGGAATCGCGATGCACGCCTCGCGCTCCCCCCTCGCGTTTTCCTCACTCGCGGAGCGTTGGAAGCTCGAAGCTCGCTCTCTTGAAACGACACGTGGCCGACTCCGCAGTGGGGCTCGCGGCGGCGCGTGTGCGTGGCGGGTGATGCCGTGATGAATGAGACTGTCTCTTGTCTTGACTCTTAAAAGAGAATGTTTATCATGGATGAATACGAACGTTAACGCCTGATTTGGAATTCATTAATCTATTTTTGGTAACTAATGTTTTTGGGAATAAAATATTGTATGATTGGATTTTTTTAATAATTTTTTGAATCCCTCCTATTATTTTACTTATGGATATATTTTGAAAAGTGAATTATCATTTGGGACCTAAATTTTTTATAATAAATCAAATGAGGGACCGATATTATCAAAAAATATAAAAATTAATTAAAAGACAGACCTTTTATTATTATTAATTAAAAAACTTAATTTTTTAAAAAAAATGTTAAAAAGATAAAAATATCTAACTTTGTATGTTAAAATAATTTGAGACTGGAGCAAAATATTTAGTTGTATTTGACATGAAATGTTTTCTTAATTAATACATATTGTGAAATATTCTTTTGTCGAATTTAATTTTTTAATGGGTAAGTTTTACAGTTGAGGTTTTAATTAATTATTGCTCTAAAGTTGAGGTCATTATAAAATATTTTTTTTATTTTAAAAATTTAATTTGATTATTGATTCATATAATATATTGTAATTTTTCTTTTGGATGTAATAGATGGATCTTAATCTCTTTCCTTTTTTTTTTTGGCCAAATATCTTAATAGAATTTATTGTTTTGACAGAATAGTTAATGTTTTTAAAAATGATTCAATTTAAAATTGAAAAGGAAAGTGATTCATGTTTCAATCGGATGCATATGATACTGTACCAAACAACATCATAGATATATTTAAAATAAATCAATTATTTATAAGTATACATACATATTAGAATATTTTAAATTATTTAAATAATTATTTAATGTAATTTTAATCTTTCATTAAAAAAATTTAAAAACATGAAATATGAGAATATTAATTTCATTTGAATATATATATATACATATCCACACACACACACACACACATACTTCAACGAAATAATATTTCATGTAAGAATTACATTTTGTTTCATTGACTTATTTTTTACAAATAGAAATATTTGTTATTTTCTTATTTTAGAAAATTGAAGAAATAGTAATTATTTTTTTATTTTTATTTTTTATATCAATCAAATGAAAACGAATTTTGAAGTAAATAATAATATTTTATTAAAAATAATTTAATTAAATATTTTTTAATAAATAGTGTTATTTAATGATTTTTTAAATGTATGAACAAGATAATTAGAGGAAAAATATTTAATAATAGCAGGGAACGGATACATGGGGGTTGAGTGGGGTCACAGATTCACAGTTCCGCCAGCCTCATAACCCTCAAATAATTTTAATAAATTTGAAAGTTTTTCATATAATATAAACTTAGACTTTTGGTATCTCAACTTAAAATTATTGGCTTCATCCGTGACCGTGAGTTTACCCTTTATATAAATGAGTTTATTAAAATACTGTTAAAAATCACTAAATTATAAGACAAGTGAGCTCATTCGCAGGCTAGCCTGTGTTATATTTTTTAAAAAATATTATTTAGTTTTTGAAGGTAGACCCATGAATCGGTGATAAACTGATCAACCACTGATAAACTGGTCAACAAACTTATACTTCAAGTCGCATATTGTTGTGAGTTGTTTCTTGATCTTTTTTGAATAAATTATTAAATTAGTTCTTGAAAATTTTCATCAACTTTATATTAATTTTTGATAAATTTTAATCTTATCATGATTCTTATAATTTTGACAAATCACTTCATTATTTAATTTAATCTTTATTTAATAATTAATATATCTGACTTTTAAATTTTTTAAAAATTAATTTGAATGACGAAATGATTTATTAAAATCACAAATATAATTAAAATATCTCAAATACTACTATAAAATCAGTGAAGTCTTTTAAATATCATTTTAATGATTTAGTCTTCTTTTTTTAGTAGGTTCACATCACAATCCACATATTTTTATTTTTACACATGTCTAAAGAGAAAAACTCACATGTTGCGCGGGTAGCATTTTGTGAGTTAATTAAAGGGATTGGTGCGGTATTATTCTTGAACATTTTACTCTGATTCTCTATGACCTGATTTGACGTAGACAATAAAAGGATAAAATAGAATTAGTTATTCCATTTCTTACTCATTATTTTTCTACTAAATTCATTTGAAGATAAGCCAAATCCCCTATTCAACCAATTAGTGATGCTATTGACATTATGATGCTGTTGTCTTAAAACTATGAAGTGTCTTTGTGAAGGTATTGTCTAGCTAACTATAGTTATATACAATATCATTGCTTAAAAAATGATCACTATTGTAGTTGGCACACCAACCTCACCTCACTTCTAAGGGCATCATGGGATTCATTTGATAAAGTTGTCCATGCCTGTGAGGTAGGTAAGGCCACAAATTGGTTGAAGTTATGAGTTGACCGAAAACTATATTTACCCTTCTAGCTGAAACATGGTATATAAATGCTTCGAAGTTTGTATATGACAATGATAGAAATGCGTCTAGTTTTTTTGGTTACTGAAAATTGTGCAAGGAGTACAAGCAATTGCTTACGTAATTTTGATTTGAGAGTGGTCTACGTAGGTAAAGTAAATCCTTTTTTAAATTGATAATTCTAAGATTCAAACTCTTAATATTATAAATAAAATTCGTCTAAGACATAGTCTACTTCTACTGTATCAACTACACTTGAGCACAAATGCCACCTAGTTTGCACATGAATGATACTCACTTTAAGTAATTATTAAGTTTTGAATTGGATCTTGAATCCTCCCAACCTTAAAATTGTGTGTATATGAATGTAAGGGCCCAAACCCCTTGGTCAAATTATTAATAAGCTTCTAGGCACATTTAATATCTAAAAAGTAAATATCTTGTGCCAAATTATATCTTAGATTAATCTATATCTTTCTAAGAAAGTTCATGAGTATCTAAAAATATTCTCTAATTTAATTCCAAAATTTCAATTTATGGGAAATTTTAAAGAATTGATTAATACGTTTATAGGCAAGTATCTAAAAATATATCGTACCAATACTTAGGATAATGATTCCAAACTCGTAATTAATAGATCTTTAATCAGGAAAATTTAATATCTAATAATATCTTGTACAAATAGTTAGGACATATGAAGCGTGCATGAACATTCAACAATGAGCTGTGTTCATGTGAGACGTGACGGTGAATATGCTTCTATAAACATATATTTCAAAAAACAATTATGATGAAGTATTCATCCGTCCCGTATCCCGGTGAATAAATATTTTTTTTACTGTAGGAATATTTCAAGTAAATTTTTACTTCAAAAGAGACCAAGTCACTAAGCAAATGATTTTAAGTTTGTACTTTCACATTGGTCTGATGCATTTATTAAGAGAAATAATTATCTAAGTGCTGGCCCAATTAAGATTTGCCCTGAATAGTTAAGGCAAGGAGCATACTTACTCATCTATTAGGGCAACCCCAAGTTTAATATCTAAAAATATCTTATTGTACTCCAAAATTGTAATAATTAGGCAAAAATGCAAAAACCTTCTTCTAACTATGAGTCATTTTCAAAAAATTTCATATTTTGAAACTCAATAATTTAACTTTCTGAATCTATCAAACCGTGCATATTGACTCTTTATAAGGATTTTTTACATATGCACAGAGAATTCAATTTACATTAGGATACATGTTTTGGTAGGCTGAGAGATTCATGTTGTTAAGTTTAAAAACACAAGAGTTCTGAAATATGCCCCATAATTAGAAGGGATTTTTTTACATTTTAACCTAATAATTATTGATATACCTTTAATGTATACATCAAGTAGACATTAAAAATTTACACAAATACTATATTATTATATATTTTTATTAATAAAAATTTCTATAATTATTTAAATGATGATTTTATCAATATCAAATAGTATTTTAATTTTATGTTTAAATAAAATAAAAATTTAAAATTAAATTAGAATATTATTTACAATCAATCATGTTTATTGATTTATTTCTCTTATGATTTTATATAAATGAATCACAAATTTTTATTTTGAAAAATTAGATTATATTGAAAATATGTAATTATTTTAAGAATACTAAAAGTTTAATTTTAATTTTGTTGAAAGAATAAAAAATCATAGAAACCCTTAGTTTGTGAGAATGAGTCAGTGAAAATACAATGCCCTCTATATCGGATTTTATAATACTTGTGTACAATAAAAAAGAAAATAAGGTAATGATCTTATTACATAATCTACGCTATCCTAATTGATTTTTTATATATTCTAACAATCTTAATTGATTCTAACATAGTATTTACATATTCTGACAATCCTAATTGATTCTAGCACTCCCCCTCAAACTGGAGCAAATAAATCATATGCACCAAGCTTGTTACAAATACAACTAATTCGAGGACCTCTGAGAGACTTTGTGAATACATCTGCTAATTAATCATTTAAATTGATAAAATTAGTGGTGATGCATCCAGATAAAATCTTTTTTCGGATAAAATGGCAGTCCACTTCTATATGTTTGGTCCTTTCATGAAACACTGGATTTGAGACAATGTGGAGAGCTACTTGATTATCACAAATCAGTTCCATTTGCTCAACGTACCCAAATTTTAACTCTTGAAGCAATTGTTTCAGCCATATAAGTTCACATGTTGCCAATGTCATAGCTCGATATTCTTCTTCTGCACTTGACCTTGCAACAACATCTTGTTTCTTATTTTTTCAAGATACCAAGTTGCCTCCAATCATCACGCAATAACCTGTGGTAGAACACCTATCTGAGGGAGAGTCAGCCCAGTCTGCATCTGTGAAACTAATGATTTGGGTATGTCCTTTGTCTTTATAGAGAAGGCCTTGACCTGGTACTCCTTTGATAAACCTGAGTATTCTGATTGCAGCATCTTAATGTCTATCACAAGGAACTTGTAGAAATTGACTAATTACATTTACAGCAAAGGAGATGTCTGGTCGAGTGATGGTAAGGTAGTTTAGTTTACCAACAAGTCTTCGATATCTTCCAAGATCCGACAAAGGCTCCCACTGTCCTGGTAAAAGCTTAATGTTTCGATCCATAGGAGTATCTACAGGTCGACAATCTGTCATGCCAGTCTCCTCTAAAATATCAAGGGCATACTTTCTTTGAGAAATAGTAACACTAGTAGAGGATTGAGCGACCTCAATACCAAGAAAGTATTTAAGGCAACCTAAGTCCTTAGTCTAAAAATGACGAAATAGGTGTTGTTTTAGTTGATTGATACTGTCTTCATCGTCACTTGTGATGACAATATCATCTACATATACCACTAGAAAGATACTCTTATGTTGAGGAGAATGGCGGTAAAAAACAGAATGATCTTCTTCACTGTGAATCAAGCCAAATTGCTAAATGAATGTACTGAACTGTCCAAACCATGCCCGCGGAGACTGCTTCAACCCATAAATAGAACGTCGTAAGCAACAAACTAATCCGGACTCCCCCTGAGCAACAAAACCAGGAGGTTGCTCTATATAAATCTCTTCAGCAAGTTTACCATGTAAGAAGGCATTCTTAATATCAAGTTAGAATAGAGGCCAATGTCGCATGGCAACCATGGATAGAAGAAGTCGAACAGAAGCAATCTTGGCAACAGGTGAGAATGTATCACCGTAGTCTAGACTATATATTTAAGTATATCCCTTGGCTACTAGGCGAGCTTTCAGATGGTCAATCTGTCCATTAGGGCCAACTTTCACAGCATACACCCATCGACACCCAACTGTAGACTTATCCTTAAGTAACAGAACTAACTCCCAAGTGCCACTAGAGTGTAAGGCTTGCATTTCATTGACCATAGCCTGTTGCCATCCCGGATGGAATAATACCTCACCTGTAGTCTTAGGAATGGAAAACAGATGACAAGGAGGTGACAAAAGAAAAATATGGTGAGGACAAAAGAAAAATATGGTGAGGACAAACGGTGATAGCTTAAAAAAGTATAAATAGGATGAGGATTACGAGTAGAACGAATACCTTTGCGAATGGCAACGGGGGGCTAGTGGGAGGCAGAACCTGGAGCGGTAAAAGTATTAGTTTAGGGTTAGAGTCCACGGGTACCACCATGGAAGTATCTTGAAGTAGAGAAGAAGAAGTGGCTTCAGTAGGATGTCCAAGTAAGGGAACAGGAAGAACATCAGACACTGAAAAATGCTCAGCAGGAGAAGATGAGAAAAATGGTAACTCCTCAAAGAAGGTGACATTAGCTAAGGTAATATATCGGTTACTGTCTGGGTGAAAGCACTTGTATCCTTTATGTAGACGAGAATAGCCGAGAAAGACACACTTAAGGGATTTTGCTTGAAGTTTGTCCTGTCCAAGGGTTAGATTATGAACAAAATAAGTGCAACCAAAAATACAAGATGGAATAGAATACAATGGTTGAAACAGAAACAAATAGAGGAAGGAATTTGATTATTTAAAATAGAGGAAGGCATGCGATTAATCAAATAACAAGCAATGAGAACTGCATCACCTCAAAATCAGAGAAGGACTTGATTATGAATAAGTAAAATTCGTGTTATTTCAATGAGATGACGATTCTTACGCTCAGCAACACCATTGTGCTGTGGGGTGTGAGCACAAGAGTACTGATGAAGAATACCCTGTGAAGCCATAAAAGATGTAAAAGAAGAAGAAAAATATTCACGAGCATTATTACTACGTAAAATGCGAATAGAAGTATTAAATTGATTGCGAATTTCAGTACAGAAAGATTGAAAAACAGAAAAGATCTCAGCATAACTCTTTATTAAAAATAACCAAGTGCATCGGGAAAAGCCATCAATAAAAGTTACAAAATACTGATATTCCATAGTTATGGAAACATAACTAGGACCCCAAACATCCGTATGCACTAAATCAAAAGAGGACATAGCCTGATTATGGACACTTTTGGGAAACGAAGTGCAAACATGTTTCCCAAGTTGACACAACTCACAATCTAAAGATGATAAAGACAACAATGTAGGAACCATACGGTGAAGTTTGGAGATACTAGGATGACCAAGGCGACTGTGGAGGAGAAAAGGAGAAACAACAGAAGTAAATGTAGCAGGTGATGAAGGTATGATAAGATGGTAAAGCCCATGAGACTCACGCCATTCGCCAATCATCCGTCCCGTATCCCGATCCTGCACATGAACAGAATTATTAGTGAAAGTAACAGAACAATGAAGAGAGTTGGTTAATTTACTAATAGAGATAAGATTGAAAGGACAACTCAGAACATAAAAGACAAAATCAAAAGTTAAAGAGGGTATAGGACAAATTTGACCAAGACCTTTAGCCATAGTTTTAGAACCATTGGCTAAGGTAACCATAGGGAGGGAAGTTGAATGACAAAGATTAAAGAAAAGACGAATGTTACTAGATATGTGATCAGAAGCACCAAAATCCAAAATCCATGGACCAAGAGAAGAATGGGTGAGACAAGCAACAGAATTACCAGTTAGAGAAGCGGAAGCAGAGGTCGATGATTGAGCAGCCTGATACGCTCAATAACCCTCATAGGCAGCAGCTGAGATAGTGACAGTGGGCACGTCCGAAGAGTCAGATGCCAAAACAGAAGAGTCTGATTGAGCAATATTAGCTGTGCGAGGGGGTTTCCCATAGAGTTTGAAGCAACGTTCACGAGTGTGGCTAAGCTTGTGGCAATAAGTGTACTGTGGACGTTGACCTTTGCCAAGATCATGAGACCCAGAACTGGCAGCAGCAATGGTGGACAAAGAAGCCAGAACAGAGGAGTCACCAATAGATGCAGCTGGAGCAGGGATAGACTGAGTAATTCGAAGTAGCTGAGCAAAGACATCCTCTATAGAGGGAATAGAAGTACTAGCCAACAATTATTGGCGAACAGAGTCGAGTTCAAGAGGCAAACCAGCCAATGTGAGGAGCATGAACAACTTGTCATAGTTAGTCTCTTGCGTTGTAATATCAGCAGTGATAGGGAGAAGTTTAGTAAATTTGGTACGAACACTTTGAATATGACCCAAATAACTGGATATTGATTGATCTTGTTTACGAATATTAAGCATATCAGAAATAACGCCATAGAAGCGCTGAATATCATTAGTGTACAGTAATTTGGCTTTAGTCCACACCTCATGACTAGTCTGATATGGTCAAAAAAGAGAAAAAATCTCACGATCAATGTTATTCCAAAAGAGACAACAAAGTTGAGCATCAATTGCCTCCCAAGTGTCTCGATCAGACGCAAGAATATGAGATGCTTTCTTTGTTAAATGATCATAAAATCGTTGACCTTTAAACCAGAGTTCAATTGCCGGAGCCCAATGTAGATAGTTGGAACCATTAAGTGGTTCAGTAGTGATAATTGGAGATCTCGGTATTACATAACTGAAAATGCTCAACTTTCCAGTGAAGGAAGGAGGACTAGAGGTGGACATAATGGCACAGAACCGCAAGAAACCCAGAAAACAAGAACCTGAGTTGAAAATGGAAGACCCAAAAAAATGACGACACGGTTGCGGAGGTGGGGAAGCCAAACACCCACTGAAAGATCACGAACCACGTGAATAGGACTGGAAAGAGGACGAAAAGAGGACCAAACGCTCGCGCAATCGCGCGAAAAATAGGGACTGGACGGATTCCGGTGACCAGTGCATGGCGGGGCGTCGGAGCTCCGATGAAGGCATGGCTCCTGGGATGGGACGGGTTTGGAGAGACGCCCGTTGTGGTCGGGTCGGTTGCTAGAGAAACACACCTCAGATGGGCAAATCTGAGATGAAAACCGCAGGAAGAGAGAGAAAAAAATAGCGCTGACAGCAAGGAAGCAAAAAAAAATTTGAGTTTCTGTCCCTTGGCTCTAGATACCATGTTGAAAGGAGAAAGGATCACCGAAACCCTTAGTTTGTGAGAATGAGTCAATGAAAATACACTGTCCTCTGTATCAGATTTTATAGTACTTGTATACAATAAAAAAAGAAATAAGATAATGATCCTATTACATAATCTACGTGATCCTAATTGATTTTTTACATATTCTGACAATCCTAATTGATTCTAACATATTCTTTACATATTCTGACAATCCTAATTGATTCTAACAAATTTGTTAGTAAAAAATTATTAAATTTAAATAAGTTGTATAATTGCTTTAGCTGTTATCAAGGCGCAGTTAAACCATGTAAGGACTAAAGAGAAAGAATATCATTATTGAGAGAGCCATGTTCAATATTTTTTTTAAAAGCATTTAAAATAAACAATTTGCACAAAAAGAAGAAGACCCCTCACTGTGAAGTGTGAACCTAGCTTCGCCCCTGATTTTTACTGTCACTAAGCAATAACTCCTAATAAATTAGGAGTTTATAGGATATCTGCAAAACTTTAATTTCTATTAATATCTCATAGCAATGTCGTAACGTACTCATATGACGACACAATGTAAGGCAACTGAAATTTAGTAAAAAAAATTTTAAATTTAAGGAGTCACCACTAATTTTTTTTTTAATGAGAAAATAATAGAAAAAAACCTTTTTAATAGAAAATTAGTCTTTAAAAAGAGATTAAGTTCGGGAGTCTGATTATGCTCAGGGAAATGCAAGCATTTAATCTCACTGCAGCCTTAATACATTTATCATAAGACGATTACCCAAAATTAACTGTGCAAACTGGTGTTACCCCATAAAGCATAAATATCAAATAACAAACAAGTGATAAAAGACAAATAAAGGATTAAATGAAAATATTTATAATTTTGACCTACCTCTATTTTATGCCTATGTATCCTCGTATGTAATGAGAAATTAAAGTCATATAATTCTTATAAAAAATAATTGTGCGAAGAAAGATTTTAAAAATTAATAATTAATAAAAATTATGGGTTGATTGTTTGATTTTTAAAGTAAGTATTTGATTGTTTGATGGCAAAAATAAAATGATTGGTTGACTATGATTGATTGATTAATTAAAAAAAAGTTTATCGATTAATTTTAAGAAAATGATTAATGCCTATGTTACTTGCGAGTCAAAGAACTGTCATAGTTGCAATGACAGCTAGTGATTCAGATGTTTGGAAATGGAAAAACTGTCGCAATTATATTATCCCTAATTAATTATTTTAAATTAATTCTTTTAAAAGATGAATAAATTAGAAAAAAGTGACATGCATTGGTCTCATTTAAATGCTTAGTTGACTGATTCTTTTGTCAAAATATTATTAAAAATTAGTTGATATATCACTTTCAAACAGTTACGTAGACCGATAGTAGTTCTCAATTATTTTCAGAACGAAAGAATCATTACGTTAACATCATCCTTAATTAATTAAATATTTTAAATTAATTTATGATCAAAGATTTCTAAAATGAATTTTAATTTTTGGGATTGAAGAGTCGTCACGGCATCATATTTTCGATTATATTACTTTCTAAATTAACGAGTTGATGTAACTTAGATAATTTAGATTAAATTTGGAAGTGAGGCTTAGTGTAATGTCAAAGACATTAAAGAGTCATCGCGACAATGTTAGTTAGTAATTTTTTTAAAATTTTAAAAATGTATTTTACTATCCAAAATATATTATTTTATTTCACTAAACACAAATTAAAAATTAATAAACTAACACAAGGCAATAAATTATGAAAATTTTAAAGTACACAAACATTTAAATCAAACTAAAATTTATGTTAAAAAAAACGCATGTGATGAATATGAAAAACCAACTCCCACTAAAGAATTAATCTTATTTATTTTGATTTTTATTATTTTATTATTTTATCTCTTACCCATTTCCTTCTCTTTCTTCTCATTCTCTTACTTTCCATCACCTCTATCTTTGAAAAATCCCGAAAGTGATGAAAAATAGAGCAACACATATCCTAAACCCACCTGAGAAATTCTTATTTTCATGACCATTGGTGAATGAGAGTGTTACGGAGGTTAAAATACCTTCAAGCACTTTTAACTGATATTTTCCACCACTTTAAGTAGAAATCCATATGTCACTTAAGAGTATTTTTTTTATTTTTTCAAACCCACGCAAATAGGAATTGAGTAATTATTCCCAGAACTAGAAACCACTAATCAAGAAATTTGACATAGCATGCAGTCCATTGTGATTTATACCATTTGTTCATGGCCACAAATATCCTCAGATTAAAATGCAATACTACGACATCCTGGATGGAGCTACCAAATTGGTACCATGCAACATATACAAGTTTTTGTTTGGTACGTATTTTTTAAGTGAAAGAAAAATGATAGAACTCAAGAATTAAACTCATCTCTTATTTAGTATCAATTTAAAAAATATATATAAAATAATAATTTTTTTATAAACCCCATTTTTTTACATTCTTTCAAATTTTAAGACATTAGAAGAAAAAGTATCCTGTACAGGTTAACTGGCCCAACTAGGTGCTTGGGCTGTGACTCCGGCCCGCTAACTCGAAAAAGCCCAACTCATGAGCTATAAACCCCACCTGACCAAAGCCCCAGTCAACCAAGGGGCCGCAGTCCTCTTGCCCCCGATCCTACACTACCTGGACATGGGAAAAAAAAGCATTCATCTTCTCTCTCTCGCTCGTCACCTATAAAAGGGGGGGCGGTCTCATCCCCTCAAGTGGGCCATCTAATCTCACCTCATCACTCTATACTCTCACTCTTTTATTTTTACTCGCTTAAGTATTAGAGTGGTCTTGCAATTACATTCCCATTTAGGAGTTACCTTCGTATAAAGCAGTCGGCTCAACCATGTCGTATTTACTCAAGCTACTAAGATAGTTGACGCGAAAATAAAAAAAAATTTTAAAATTTTACTTTCATATTTTCCTTTACTCACCTTAAAATCAAATAATTTTACGAGTTAATGTAGAGCAATTAACTTAAGAGCTATCTTTGTATAGAGCAGTCGATTCAACCATCTCGTATTTACTTAAACTATCTTATTGACGTGAAGATAAAAAAAAGTTTTAAAATTTTACTTTCATACTTTGCTTTACTCACATTAAAATCAAATAATTTTATGAATTGTGAAAAATAATAAAATAATTTATATACATTTTTATTTTTTTTATTGGTTAATACAAAAAAAGGTAAATAACAATCTTTTCACTTCTACATTTCTTTTTTATCTTTTCCGTTCTATTTTATCCATTATTTTCTTTTTCACTTCATGATACCAATCAAAGGATAAGACTCTACATGCTAGAGAACGAACCTGCAAGTAGGAAACGGATTGCCCAAAGTGTGTGCGAACCTGGTGTTTGGTCGCTGCTGGGGGATTAATGGTGGAGGGTTGGAGAGCATCGTGTGGGTATGGAGTCTTGTGTGCGTCTTGCTTGAATGTGCAGGTTGTTCAAGTGCAGGAGGGGAGGTGTTCTGGATTTTCGAAGAGTTAATACCGGTGGATACTGTGTGGAAGTATGGTGAAGAGAGTGTGGGTAATTAAGGGCAGATGGTGATCGAGATGAAGTGCTATCTGTGTGTGTTAGTGGAAGAAGTGATGAAGAGGTGAGCTGTGTGCTTTGTGTGAGAAGTGCCGTATATGAAGGTGAGCTAAAATTGTGTCGGTGTGTCGAGTAAATGTGTAGCAGAGTGGGTGCTGGAACCGATTTGGTGTAAGGGAGCAAGGTAATGAAAATTTCAGCTACTGTGTTGCTTTCCTCTTGACCACAACCTTATGCATTTTTCTGTTAAGCTCAGTTTTACTTTTCTTTCTTGCAGGGTAGCCAATTTTGCAAAAAGCGTGCTGAACCAAATGGTGTCAAAATTTGACTAAATATGGCTTTTGTTTTTTCTTTCTTTTATTTTGTTTTTAATCTTAGTTCTCTTTTTTTTTTTGCAAGGTTGTATAGCCAATTTTGTAAAAAGTGTTAGGCATAACTATGGAGTGGATAGGGGTAGGTTTTTGTCTAACCTAACCTTGCCGTACGCATATCAAAATAACATATAACCTACTCCACAGGTTTTAAGGATCAAATCTTGAATCTGTCTTGTAAAAATATTAAAAACCTGCATCCTACTCGTCCTGGCCCGTATTCCTCAATATTTCAAATAAATTTAAATTATAATTAATTATAATGTTAAAAATTAATTATATTTTTGTATAAATTAAAAGAAATATCTAAATAAATATATTTTTATTAGCTTTATTGATAATTTAAAAAGTAAATTAATATAATAATCTCTAAATTAAAATATCTTTTAAATATAAATTTAATATAGACAAAGAGTACGAGGCAGGACAAGAAGGGTTGAACCCAAACCTGCACCCAACTTGCTTTGCAATGATAAACAATCTTAATCTGCCCCAAGCCCCGTTGGTGTGGCTAAAAAACCCACCCATGAGTGATAGGGTGGGTTAGATACTCACAAAGCGGGAGTAACATGTTAAAATTGTCGAGTTTAAAATGTGTGATTAACCAAATGATGCCAAAATTTGACAAAATATGGCTTTTGGCTTTTCTTTGTTGATTTCTCTCTTTTATTTTGTTTTTAATGTCTGTTTTGCTTTTCTTTCTTGCAGGGTTGTATAGCCAATTTTGCAAAAGGCATGCTTAACCAAATGGTGCCGAAATTTGACTAAATATGGCTTTTGTTTTTTCTTCGTTGATCTCTCTTTTATTTTGTTTTGAATCTTAATTTTGCTTTTCTTTCTTGCAGGGTTGTATAGCCAATTTTGCAAAAAGCATGCTGAACCAAATGGTGCCAAAATTTGACTAAATATGGCTTTTGTTTTTTCTTTGTTTATTTCTCTCTTTTATTTTGTTTTGAATGTTATATATGTGTGAATGTGTGTGTTATACATATATACACATGAAGAGTATGTGGTTTAGGTTGTGGTGATGGGCTAATAACAAAAATTTCAGCTATTGTGCCGTTGGCCTCTTGACCACAACCATATGCATTTTCGTGCTAAGCTCACTTTTGTTTTTCTTTCTTCCAGGTTGTATTGCCAAATTTGTGAGAAGAGCGTGCTGAACCAAATGGTACCAAAATTTGACCGAAGCTGCCTTTTGTTTGTTCTTTTGTTGATCTCTTTTTTTTTTTTTTGGCTTTTGCTGTTATATTTTTTAATAAAACTTATTTTTAACATCTCAAATATGCATAATTTATCAATTTAGTTCTTTAAAGATTAACTTTATTAATTTAATCCTTTAAATTTTAAATTTATAATAATTTAGTCCTTTTGAAAATTAAATTGATAAAAATTAAAATGAATAAAATGATGAAATTTATGAATAACTTAAAATTTGAGGGATTAAATCGATAAAATTAATATTTAAGAAATGAAATTGATAAATGATGTTTCTTCTAGGAACTAAAAATAAGTTTTACTTTATATTATTTTTGTTTAATGTTTGGTGTGTGTGTGTGTGTGTGTGTGTGTGTATATATATATATATAACAAAAATTTCAGCTATTGTGCCGCTGACGTCTTGAACACAACCTTGTGCATTTTTGTGGTAAGCTCAGTTTTGCATTTTTTTTTTCTTCTAGGTTGTATGGCCAATTTTGTGAAAAAAGCAAATGCTGCCAAAATTTGGCCGGAGCTAACTTTTGTTCTTTCTTTGTCTCTCTCTCTTTTTAATTTTGGTTTTTGCTGTTATATTTTTTGTGTTTCTATTTTGGTGATATGTATATATAAACAGCATATGGTTTGAGTTTTGATGATGGGTTAATAAATTTGAGTTAAATTCATGTTGGGCCAAGAATTTGACCTAAAAACTTTATGAAAATTTTTAAATGACTAAAAAACTTATTTGGTTGGTGTAAAATACGGTATTTACAATCAATATACAGTTAGGATATAAATATCTATCACCTAAAATTTTTTGTTTGATTAGTTCTTCATGATAGTATAAATGGGATTGTTGTGGCTCTGATATAAAATGAATTCATGTCTCTCTTATAGATCCAAGGGCATTTTGTTTAGCGTGGATATATACATTCAACCTAAAATAACTGAATTGGGGTGCATGTTAATATTTTTTTATAAAATAATAGTAAAAATAGGTTATTCTAATACTGTTAGTTAAGATGTTAGTGGTATGTTAGGAATTCCAATGGAGCAAGTAATTAGGCCTACTCAAAGTATTGTCTCTATGATTATTTTTTTTCTAAAGAGGCTACTTAATTAGCTTCTAAGTTACTAGATAAATTGTGATATTTTATTGAAAAAATTAAATTAAAAAATAATTGTCACAAAGAAGCATATAAAGAGGATAATTGTGGTATTTATATTTTTTTATTAATAATAAATATTTATTATGAAAATTAACAACTAATAAATTATAAATCTAAACATGTCAGTCTTATCGCTCATTTAATTTTCTCCGTTCTGTTCCATATCATTGGACCCAAAAGCAAAATGAAAAAAATGAAAAAAATTCTTAGAGGCTTTGCTACCATTAATGGAGTTGACGAAACAACATCGCAAACGACAAAAAAATAAAAAACTCATGGAGGGTTTGTTGCCATTAATGGAGTTGACGAAACAACATTGACTACATTCTTCGAGGGCTATTATAAATTTAGCCCATTCCTCTTGGCTTTGTTTCTTTAAACTAATCAACTGAATCACATTCTTCACATTTTTTTTTTGGGCTGGTTAAACACGCTATTGAGACACATACAAAACCCAAATTTACAGCACTTTATAAAAATTTATGTATGAGAAACCAAACCACAATATGAGTCGTTTAATTCTTGTGCTTACACAATCCTCCAACAAAACAAACATAAGTTATATATGTGTGTGTGCGTGGAGATCCAATTATTCTAAAGTAAATCTTATTATACTTATTTCATTGAATAATTTTTTTTAAGCATTAAATTTTATTATATCAACTATTAAAATAAAAAATTTTATAAAGTAAATTAAGCTTTTAAAATTTTAAAAAAGTTTTGACTTATCTTAAATTTAAGATATATAAATATGATAATAATATTAGATAATTCAACAGTTATATTGATAAAATTTGAACTCTATACAAACTTATTCAAGATGTAAATATACAAGACTTATTTTGTGAATTTCGATCCTTGAGCTTAACAATAATAAAACTAAATTGAAATGGTTATTGTGGATTACTTATGAACGTACTTAGAAGAGAACAATGATTGTTAATAGCTTTTAAATAAGCCAAAAAGTCAATCATGCACACTCACATCAAGAAGATGAGGATTAAGTAAGTGGTTCGGAGCAGACGAATCAAAACTTGATTAGTTGACCATACGGTGACAAAAGTCCTAACTGTTTCTTATAAGAAGATAAGGTAGCTAAGGAATATTAGGCTAAATAACCAGATTAGATGATGACAGGCCAGCTAGTGCCATTGCAAATGTCATCGATCCATTTTAGTTATTATGTTTATGTCTTAAGAATTGAAAAAAGTTTAGGATAATTCAAACAAGGTCCTAATGGGGTACACATGCTACCATTGAGTGAAGCTGATCATGTGGCTGTCTACTTGTATGTTTGTTTGTTTGTTTTTTTTGTGGTTTAATTTGTTGTGTGGTAAAAGTATTATTTGGTTAGCTTTTACATCAATTGATATTAAGTTTTTCTCCAAACAATCTGAAGAAATATTTCCTGCATCAACTTATAAATTTAGGATAACTAATAAGAGTACCTGTGCGATGCCCAAGAAAAATAAAAAAAAAATGAGAATAATAAGTATAAAAAAATTTAAAAAATAAAAAAAATGAGAGAAAAATATTGTTAAATAAAAAGAAGAAATAAAATAATAAAAAAAGAAAGGAAGGGAGAATTCTAGAATATCAATTAAAAGATTTGATTTATGAACTTCTCCTCATTAATTGAAAATTTAAAATTATGATATATTAATTACCCGAGCAATAAATATATTATAACATATAAGATTTACATCATCATTATTTACTACATAAGCATTATTTATTGGTGTCATATGTCAAAATAAAATTTTCAAATAGTATAATCAAATTACACATGATAAAGTCAAATCATTCTTCTCTTTTTAAGTATTATAATTATAATAGATTAATTTTTTTTAAGTGTTGGCCTAATGTTCCAACTAGAAAATTCAAGGTATGGAACACATCTCTTTAATCATTAATTTAGCCTAAAAAGAGTATAATGCTACATAGTCATTAAAAATAGTTAGAATATTGACAGAATTTCAGTTAAATTTAAGGGTAGTTGTTGGATAAATTAAAGAAGTTGAGTGTGCTCACCTATTCGGTCTAAATCGCTACTAAAAAACATTAACATCAGTTAGTAAACTATCATTATATATATTGATGCAAAGTCACTTCGCAACAGTTTATATAAATTGCCGTTATAACTGCCGTTTCAGTTAAATTTAAGAGTAGTTATTAAATAAATTAAAAAAAGTTGAGAGTGCTCACATATTCGGTTTAAATCACTACTAAAAACCATCAACATCAGGTAATAAACTACCATCATATATATATTGACGCAAAGTCAATTCACAACAGTTTATATAGATTGCCGTTATAACTGTTATTAAATGACTAAATAGCAGCGGTTACAACTGTCATTATTATGTTTAATGTTTAGCATATATGCTAGGAAGGTAGTACATAAAACATTTAAAATATTTTTATATCACTAAATTTATTTTAGTATTTATATAATTATATAAATATTTTTATATAAAATAACATAAATTTTAGTGGCCTTTGCATAACATTACTCAATTTCTTATTTTCATGATAGCAATAATACCAAATAAATAAGATGATAGATTTGAGATTATTAATTTTAGACATTTGTCTTACGTATAAAACAAGTAAATAAGATGTTATGTTTGACATTATTTACACGTACATTTAATTCCCAAAATAGCAAGCACTACGGCCCTAAAACATCACATGCTTGCTTCTTCCTATAATCAGTGTCGGTGTCTGCTAGAGAAATTTAGATGAAGATGAGCTAGACATGAACCTATATGCATATCCCTAGAAATACTAAATTTTTCTCAAATAACTGCACACCTCAACTATTATATTAACCCCTTGAATTAATACTTAAGTGTGGTTTTTTCTTAAAATTATATCCAAGTAATATAATCCACATAATAATACAGTGCACACTTGATTTTTCTTTTTGGCCAGTGTACACTTGAATATAATATAAGGCAAAGGATGCTTTTAAACTTTTGTATTTGTACTATTTTTTTATATAAAAATTGACCCCCTATAAATCCATATAATGAATCTCTTGTATAAAAATTAAATCAATCCCAGTATAAAATAATTTTAAACGATGTAACTTTTATAGTTTATCATAATGACAACACTTATGCTCTAAAATTGTAATTTAATTGACACTAAGTTTTGTTTTTTTGTTTTAAAGAGTGTTTGATTCTGAAATTATATTTTATCCAAATCATTTTGCTTAAATTTCATCAAATCATTTCACATGCTCTTCACACTAGTTAGTTATTAGATTAAATATGTATTTCAATTAACTTATTTTGTATTTAAAATAACTTATAATTAAAATCTTATAAAAAAAATATTTAAAAAATATTTTTTTCTAAAAATAAACTATGCATTAAATGATTTTATTTTTAAGTTATAATGTACACCTTATACAATTTTTTTGTTAGAAAAAGTTAAAAAAGGAGGAGGTTACTTAATTTTTAGATTTATGAAAATGCAACAAATCTCAAAAAAAGTTTATAATGATATTTATTAAAAAAAAGAAACTTTAGCAAAATTCAAACTTAAAAAAACATTTATATATGAGAAATGCTAATATCCTCTCATTAATTTTTAATTTAGTTGATATTAATAAGTTTATTTTTTTATTAAAAAAATAATGTCTTATTTTTTAATTTTTAAAAATAATAAATTTTAAAATATTTAAGATATTTTATTATTCGAACCTAAAAAATACATAATTTGATTCTATCAACATGCGACTTCTGGTCAAAACGTACTGTCCACGCATGCACATAATTTAAGCACATGCCTCCCCAGACCCAGTTGTATCTCGGAGACATGAATTGCGTTCGGATATTATTTTGTACTGGTACCTGATATTTGTCCGTACAAGACCAGAACAAATTATAAACAAGTGTTGGAGGATATGTTGCCACTGCCCTTGTATCCGTACTGCGTATGATATAGCTTTTTATAACAAAAAGTAAATAAACATAAAAAAGGCTTAGAAATCGATAAACCAACATTGACCTGAAAGGCTAAAACTCCTCAGCCCTCACCAACCTCTCTCTTTCTTTTAGAAATACTTTGGTAAGAATTGTTTACTTCAATCATTTCATTCATTTATTATTACGATAAATTTTTATTTACTTTTAAAATAAGTATTTTTTTACTTCATATAAATAAATATAAAATAAATAAATATATAATATTAAATTTAATATTATTTTTATATATTTATTTTATATATATTTATGCAAAGTAAAAAAATACTATTTTATTTTATAAAAAATATATTATTATTATTTTTAATTAAAAAAATTTAATTTTATGAAGTGATTTAAATAAGTTAAATTATATAAAAAAAATACATCTTATTTACATAAAAAATTACTATTTTAAGAATAAATAAAAATATTTTATAAATACGTATTACTCTTATTAAATATTAAATGAATTGCTACTCAGGTATTCTTTTCTCTCTCTCTACAATTATCCAATCAACACCCTCTGTTTGCCTATAAAAATCCACAGGACCCTCAGAACTTGTTCACCAATGATTACCCAATCAAGTGAATCAACTGAACCACACCCTTCACCTTTGCATCCTTGTTATTCCCAAAATGGGTACTGAAAAAAATGGAGACTTCACCGTGAGCGTCACCAAGGAAGAGGTGGTGGCGGCGGTGCTGCCACTGCAGGAGCATTGGCTGCCACTCTCTAACCTCGACCTGCTTCTTCCTCCGCTGGACGTGGGCGTTTTCTTCTGCTACAAGAAGCCCACCGTGCCCACGTCCGCCGCCGTAGGGGACGGTGGGGCCGACGGCACAATGTGCTTCGGATCCATGGTGGGGTCTCTGAAAAAGGCCCTGGCTCAGGCTCTGGTGTCCTACTATGCGTTTGCGGGTGAAGTGGTGACCAACTTGGTGGGTGAACCCGAGCTGCTCTGCAACAACCGCGGGGTTGATTTCATCGAAGCTGATGCAGACGTTGAGTTGCGGTGCCTCAACTTCTACAACCCCGATGACTCCATTGAAGGGAAGCTTGTCCCGAAGAAGAAGCATGGCGTGCTTGCTGTTCAGGTACCAGACATATATAAACAAGAGTAATGATACTTTGGTGTGTAAATAATAAATATCATCAATAAGGAAATTTGTATATCATTTTTATTACATTATACTCCGTTAAAGTGAGATTATGAAGATAAAATAAAGATTTATAACTATTGATGAAAAAATTAATATTTAAAATTATAATAAAATATATATACATGTATAATAAATTATAAAATTATTAAAATTTATTTTATTAATTTTATTTATTAATAATTAATATTTTTTATTTTATTATTAAAAATAAATACTTCACTTTAAAAGAGTTAAATACTTCTTTTAACAAGACAAACACACGTTCGAATAACACACTTATTTATATATTATTTTTATTACAATATTATTATATTATTTCTTTTTAGATAATAAAATTAAAAATACATATTTCAATACACATTTTTTAATTTTTTCTTCCCAAATAAACAAATGTAGGATGTGGTGTGAAAAATTAGTTTACAAAGATGATTTCCTAAATATCATTAACATTAAGCAACGTTATAGAAGTGGAGATTTTTGTGGCTGTAGTACTATGAATAGGACCAGCTGTCCTGTATACCCATGTCTTTTCTTGGATATAGTATGAATAGCCCAATATTTATTATATATTTCTTATTTTTATAGTAAATGTTCAAAGTCTATATATAATAACAACTGATCTTCAATATACTGGATCCAA
The DNA here is from genome assembly GCA_019955255.1 of Castanospermum australe. Classification (NCBI taxonomy): domain Eukaryota; kingdom Viridiplantae; phylum Streptophyta; class Magnoliopsida; order Fabales; family Fabaceae; genus Castanospermum; species Castanospermum australe. Next base: position 378,176 of record NSJW01000331.1, on the reverse strand, counting down.
AAAACAAAGTATGCAGTTTGAGATATATCATTTAGGAAATGCTTTTCATATAATTTTGAATTATATTGTAAAATGCCCCCATATACATATATATGGACTGAAAAAGAAAAGTTATGTTACTCGCATAGTGGCTTGTTAATTTGATTTTATGGCATACTTTTTTTTTTTAGTAAAATGTATTTTGGAAGAATAATGAGTTTTATGTTTGAAATATTTATTCAGAAGTAACATTGTGAGAATCGAGTTTGAAATTTTTTTGCTTTAGGTTGCAATATTGGATGAGAAGCTTCTGTTATAACAAGGTTTTATGATTCAAATAAGCTTGTAGCTCAATTAATTTAGGCTTTAATAATGATTTTTTATTGTCTTATTGAAATATTTTAATTAGGAAAGTATTTTTTAAGAATGAAGAAGTATATCATGTCGCGTAGGATAAGTCATAGTTTTTGATTTAACGTCCTAACCAATCACTTATTATGATAACTTTTGAAAGAAGGTGGAGTCAGTTTTAAGATACAGCAATCGATCTCTATTTTAAGATGGGCATATATATGGGTAAGATATTTTATTAGCGGCAACAAGTGACATGTTATGGATTTCTAAATAAAATGGATTATGAAAGCCGAATTATAAAATGATAAAAATCCAAAATGAACTAAAATAAGCACTGCTACAAAAACACGTATTTTATAATTGAAGAAATAGCTATTACAGCTAATGCTTGGCAAGATCCACTATGTAAGTGCATGTTTGGGATTGATTATTTTTTAAGAAAAAATTATTTTATTTCAAAAAAATTTTAAATAAAATTTTAATTATAAACTATTAAAAAAAAAAAAGTAAGTTGATACACGCTAAACCTCAAATGCATATATTTAAGTAGTTGATGGCAGTTGTCCCATCCCAGGAACTGAACCCCAACTCAATATATTAATTATTTGTCTTTCAGCTAAGTCAGATCCGTCCACAACTATATAAAATCTAAATTAAATAGTTCAGTTTAGTAATATATAATATATAGCACTATATATATATGATGATTGGCATTAAGAATCATTTTCGTATTCTACTATAATTGAGAGTAAAAAAATTTAGAGATGAATTTTTCTCCCTTTAATTCTAATAGTACACTAAACTAAGTGCACGCTTGAAAATATATTATTTTAAAAAAATTATTTTTTTAAAATATCTTTTAGTTAAATTTTGATAATTATAAATTATTTTAATTACAAAATAAATTATTCTAAATATACACATGTTTGAAAATATATTATTTTTAAAAAAAATAATTATTTTTTTAAAAATTCTCTCATTAAATTTAAATTATAAGTTATTTTGATCATAAATTAAGATTAGCTTATTTTGTAATTAAAATATCTTATAATTTAAATCTTACTAAAAGAACTTTTAAAAATTATGTGATTTTTTCTTTAAAAAATTTATTCCAAACATACATTTAATATATAGCAATTAACTATTGATCGAAATTAGTGTGATTTTTTTTTTTTTGGTTCCAAAATTAGTGTGATTAGATGTGCACTTCCGCAGGCAACTTCACTTAAGTGTGGTGGGTTAGTAGTGGCATGCACTTTTGATCACCGCATAGCTGATGCCTATTCTGCCAACATGTTCCTTGTATCGTGGGCCGAGATGGCCCGGCCCACCAAGCCCGCAACCCCCACTTCTGAGATTCCACGGCAGCCATGTTTCCGGCGCTCCCTCCTCAGCCCTCGGCGTCCGGGTTCCGTCCACCCTTCCCTCAACGACATGTACGTCCCCGTCTCCAAGCTCCCTCCTCCGACCGCCGCCGCCAGCCCTCTCATCAGCCGCGTGTACTACGTCACGGCGGCGCAACTCAACCTCATGCAGTCATTGGCCAGCTCCGACGGCCGTCGACAATGGGGTAGTATTCAAGCGCACAAAGCTCGAGTCTTTCTGTGCATTCTTGTGGAAGATGGTTGCTGTTGCCGCCGCCAGCGCTGACGGTGGCAAAAGGGTCGCTGCCAAGTTGGGCATAGTGGTTGACGGAAGAAAAAGGCTCGGTACCGGCGACAAAGGAAAAGCAGCGCTGATGGGTTCCTATTTCGGGAACGTGCTTTCCATTCCCTTTGGTGAGAAACCGGTGGAGCAGCTCGTGGAGAACCCGCTGAGGTGGGTGGCGGATCAGGTTCACAAGTTCTTGGAGACGGCGGTGACGGAGGAGCATTTCCTGGGGCTCATTGATTGGGTGGAGGCTCAGCGGCCGGTGCCCGGGGTGGCCAGGGTATACTGCGGCGGAGGAGATGATGGACCGGCCCTGGTGGTCTCTTCGGGGCAGAGGTTCCCGGAGGAGAAGGTGGATTTTGGGTGGGGGAAGGCAGTGCTTGGGTCGTACAATTTTCCGTGGGGCGGAAACTCCGGGTACGTGATGCCGATGCCGAGCCCTGTTGGTAACGGTGACTGGGTGGTGTACATGCACCTTATGAAGGGGCATTTGGACATCATAGAATCCAAGGCTTCTCATGTCTTTAGGCCCTTGACTTGGGATTACCTCGTCAATCACTGACATTTTCAATCGTATATTAGGTGGTTTGGTTCAGTATGTAAAGCATGCAACGTGTTAATTCATTTGGAAGGACTGTGTTTCATTACTTCGTAAACGCGCATTTAATTTAAGAGCGCTTGCTATTTAGTTCTGAATAATGCTACTAAGCTCATCATAAATTTTTAAATAGACATTACCTACTTGATACACTCTATTTAATAATTAATATGTGTAAAACTTGATTGATAGATTATGTTATAAAGATACATCATTCTTTAAAAAGATAACACATGTTAATTGTTAAATATAATGTTTAAAGTAAATAATATTTACATAAAAATTTCTCTTCAGTAAATGTGCCAAAATGGGCTCAAATAGCTTAATAAATGGGTTGTGTTAGGTTACCAAAATATGTATTTTTTTGTGATTTGAATCCAGCTTGATTTTAGAGTAACTCGAAGTACGTTGGTCCGATTTTCCAAAAGCAAATTATTTTTTTAACTTTTTATCAAAAAAATAATATTATAGAGATACCAACTATGCTTTAATTTAATAATTTAAATTATAATATAATTAATTTTACATATAAATAAATAATGATTACTTTATAGTGATACTAATTGTTAATTATTACATTATGATTTTATATTAGTTACTAATTATAATGTCTATATTATTTAAAAATAGAATTATATATATACCTTAGAAAAGAAAAATAACTGATTAAATAGTATATATAAATAATTTATAGAATTAATTTTAATTATTTTTAAAAACAATATAAAAAAATAAAAGATTTTATCACAAAAAAAATTAAAAAAAAAGTTTGGATTAATAGGCCAACCCAATTAACTTGTGTCCCACAAACTTTTAGCTTTTACACTGCGAGACCAAACGTACTCTAAATATATATGAAAGGGTATTTTCTCATATTTTGACAAGTATAAAGATGTTTTATATATGAATTTAAAAATTATAATAGTTATTTTAAAAAAAGATAAAGTTCACAGTATCTGTATATATTTTTTCATAAAATAAAATGACAGTGTTTGATTGATTTGACTGCAAGATGCAACAACTGAAAGTTTATGTAAATACGTATAATGCATGGCTGAAATTCCATGAAAGTATTGAAACTGAAATGAAACTATTTACAAAGGAAAAGTGATAAAAAAAAATGAATTGAAGAATACAAAAATATTTTATCACCGATTCCTTCTCTTGGAAATTTTAGTATTATTTTTCTTGTTCTCGTTCAAAATTTGTGGACATTCTCAGTTGACTCAGAACTCAGCAGTCTCGTATGCAAGCATGAATTGTCATAAACAGGAATAATTAAATTATTATGTATAAATCAATTACCTACTGATTGATAGTTTTCAACTGTTTATGTCCCTACTGCGCATGCACTTGCTTGTCTTAAACGCATTGAACAGTCATCACTCTTCAGCGAGAAAAACATGCGTCATTACTTCAAATATTCCATCAGAGAAGATAACGTATGTGAAACGTAGACGGTTCAATGATTTATTGGATAACAGGAAGTAATAAGGTACGCTGACATAATGAAAGTGATTTATTGTGATTTGATTTATTATTTTTTATTTAAAAATATTAATCTTATAAAATAGTTTAAATAAATTAAATTTTGTAAAAATATTTTTAATTTATAAAAAAAATAACATGAATTTGGATCTCTTTAAATTATTTTTATTAAATTTATTTATTTATTTGAAAATCGATCGTTATCCCTAAAGATTTTGTAAACCATACATGAATTAAATACTTTTTATGTAATAACACAGCATTATTACTCACTTATACATTAATTCTTTCTCTCAATGGTTCACAAAAGTTTGGAAAGAGATGAAAGATTATTTTATTTTAAGGTTATAACATGTTACAAGTCTTAACGAGATCAAAACTTTGAGAATACGCAGTTTGGTCATACCAACTGAGCGAATCTTTGTTGATATTCCTTCTCTCTAAATAAATGGCATGTTGTTGCACTTGCCAGCCATATCATACGTGGTTGTTGAATGTTGACTGAGTGAGGGTGATCAAAGTTAAAACTTTACTCATGTCAAGTTGCACATTTTATAATAATGGGTGTTGTTATGGCAAAAAGATTATGCCAAAAGTTGAAGAAGCTCTTCGATATGGCACCTAGGTCTGAACACGAAGATGCAATCACGCAAGCGTGCTAGAGGGTTGGGAATAGTTGCCCAACTTCCTAACCAGATCTTATTCTATTTTTGGGTAATTTATTATTATTATTTTTTGTTATCATGTAAGAAAAGTCTCTGCATAATATTAAAAATTTTATTTAGGATATCATATTTATGAAACGCGCTATATATATATATATATAATAATAATAATAATAATGATAATAATAAAGTAGCCATATAAGTTATATAGAGCTTCGTAAACTTGCATATGAGGGTATTTGATTTTTTTTTATTTTCAGTTAATATATTTTTACTGATAATTATAAAATTGTCACTTTATTTTTATTTTATTTTTTGTTTTAAAATTTTGTGAAAGAAATTATGAAAATAATTATTTTCTGTTTTTATTATTTTCTTCGTAAAATTTTGAAAATAAGAAGCAAAATGAAAATTATGTGACATTTTTGTAATTATCAATTATCAAATAAAAATGAAAAAAAAATAAGAATGTTTGGTTTGTTTTCTATTTTCAGTTTATATGCTTTCACTTATAATTACAAAAATGTCACATTACTTTTATTTTGTTTTCTATTTTTAAAATTTTATGAAAGAAATAGTAAAAACAGAAAATGCTTATTTTAACAATTTCTTTTACAAAATTTCAAAAACAAAAAATAAAATAAAAATAAGGTGACGTTTTTGTAATTATAAATGAAAACATATCAACTGAAAATAGAAATAGAAAACAAACCAAACACACGCTTTCACCATTTCCTTCATAAAATTCTAAAAACACGAAATAAAATGAAAAATAGGATGACATTTTTGTAATTATTAAAAAAAATATATCAATTGAAAATAAAAATAAAAAACAAGCCAAACAACCAATTTTTTTGAGCTCTCTTTTTATTTTTTCGATTAGGGAAGGGGTTGGAGGAGAGCGGTGTGGAGGATTTCATGTCCGGAATTGAACCCAAAATGGAGAAATTTCATAGCATTCAACAATATTGTGTGGCCACTTAGGCATGGGAAATACACTCCGATGTCTAACCCGCCCCGTCCCGCATGGGGCAGGTTATGATTCATTTCACTTGTGGGGCAGGGCGAGTTTGGGTTTGAAACGATCTATTCTGTCCCGCCCCGCATTCCTAATATTTTAATTTTTTTATTTTTTTTTAATTTTTATAGATTATATTACAATTAATGATAAGGAAAAGGAGAATGATGAAGAGTTGATTGCATAACAGAGAGCTATGCAAGAGCAAATGCTAGACTTTATTATTTTTATTAACTTCATATCTAATATTTTAATTTCTATGACTTTATTATATTTAGAATTAATCATGTTATTGTACCAAAAAAAAATGATCATGTTATTAACTTGTTTAATTTTTGACTTGTTAGAGTTTGCATTGTTCTTGAAACATGTATTTTAGTTTATATCATATTATAGTTTTTTTTATATTTTAATTGATTATTTTGTGAATTTATAGCTAGAATAATCATAGGTGCGAATAGGGTGCGAGTTCTTTGTTTATACTGTGGGACGAGTTAGGTTTTTTCATTCAAAACTTACAGGAGTGGGTAAGGGCGATTTCTCACAAAAAATAGAGAGTGCGGAATGAGATCTAGGTATAAGAAAACTTGCCTCTACCCACTTCATTGCCGTGCCTATAGCCACTGGCCAGATCCCTTTCCTGAGTTCTCTTAAATCGCCATTTCAGCTCATTTTTAATTTCTCCCGTTCCTTTCAGCCACATCGACATATTCTAAACGCAATTAGTTTTGTCTCTTGTATTCTCATGTCTCTTGATTAACTCAATTGAATGAGCACGGGCGTTGCATTATTGTAGTTTGAATGTCTCAAAGACCTCTAATTATTTTATCATTAGCTTCAGTTACACGATCTTTTCGGTATCTCAAGTAAATGACTTCTTCTTATATTGTATTTTACACACGCACCCACGTCTTTGTCCTTCTGCCAGAAATTCGTAATACAAGAAATATTTATTGCAAGTTACTCGTACAACTTTTAATTTATAAAAACTGCAATTGAGTACAACAAACAAAAAAATAATGTTACTTATACTGTTAATTAAACACCAACATTTTAGTGTAATTATTATATCTTTTTAATAAAAAATTCATGTGTTTATAAATTATCATATCGTAGCTAGAAAGAATCTGGCTAGTGATTAAAAGAAACTCAACAAAGAACAAACAACAATTAGATATGTTAATTGGGTTGTCGGCAGAGGGAAGAAGAAGTTAGATTTCAACCAAAAGAAAAAAAGAAGAAGGAAAAAACAGTTATATTGTTTATAGCCAAGTTGCGCAAATAATTCATAAAATACATTACAAAAACCAAGTGTGTCGTCATGGCCAATAAAAAAATGTAATAGATTAACTACTTTCGTTATTTTACACTTTATGGATCTTATTATATATGTGCAGTTTGGTATAACAAGTTAACAACTTTTTTCTTTTGCTTTTTCTTTCTACCAACTTTTTGAATAAAATAAAAAGAGGAGAAAATTAAATTGATCATCACAATGTATAAACTTCTCCTTCAACGATTCGGATTATATGAAAAAAATACAAAATGAAGAAAGACTAATAAAATTATAAAAAATGTTAATGATATTTTATTAGGATAATATTTCAAAGAAATAATTATTTCAATTCAAAAACGTAAAGTTCATGCATCTTTTTTATATATATATTTTTTTCCTTCACCCTTTTATTCATCACAGTTGAGAACTCTTAAAATTGGTTACGAAACCAACTCAGTTACGTTATTGCTCGTGATTAGAGAATCTCTAACGTCAATGTTTGTTCCTCCTATAATTTTCTTAGCTTTCGAAACAAAGTAACTTGGCTCGATATAGACACCCAAAATTAATTTCATTCCACCCGAATGATTTTGATTGTTAGCTCCCCCTTCTCTAACAAACCGATCTAATTCAGATTACAATTTTTATCAAATTAAATTTTAAATGAACATACATGCCTTGCATATAAGTAGGGGAAGTATTTTTTTTATATTATTAAAATCGAACTGGATAATGAATTGACAATGGTTTTGATTCAAGTTTAATTGGTTCCATCAGTTAAACTGATTGATCGAATTAGATAACATTATAAAAATAATTTATATGTAACAACATAAAATATATGAAAACATTCAAAGAATATAATAAAAATTGAAGATTGTTTTTAAAAAATTAATGAATGACCTACTAAACTAGTTTTGACCAATTCAAACCAGTTTGACAATGATTGCAATTATAAAAATAAATCATAATTAGTTGAGTAGCCAGTTCACGGTCTGACGATTGGTCCAATCTAGTCTAGATAACACTACTTTTTCCTCACATGATTACATTAGAAATAGGAAGCTTTGGCCAATGAGTGTTGACCACTTAATTGGCAAAATCAAGTGGCGTGGACCCAAAGGACTGTAGGTTTGATTTCTACTAATGATCACTCGTTGGTAGATAGACGATTTATAAGTAATAATGTAAATTTTCACCGAAGCCGTGACCTTTCCTAAGCTTGAGGTGTGACAACCTTTCCTCAATACAAAAAAATTATGAAGCTTTCGTTTTCCGAACCATATATTTACTAATTGGGAAATAAATAGAGTGAAGCAACAATATGCATAAAACAACCCACTATATACAACAATGGTGTTGTCACGACACTAATAATGAAAAGCAAAATGGTCCACAGAGATATCAAATTCAAACAATGCTACTGGGTTGTTGCTGTTTCATTTTCTCCCACTAAAAAGAGTGGGTAGGACAAAGGATATATATATATCTTTGCCAATTTCTTGGTCACGAAGACACCAGATATATATTTATGCATAGATTAAAATTACGTACCATTCAAGTGACTTAATCAGGTCTTTGTTAATTTGTAGAAAACCTAACGCATAACATGATAAAGTTTGACCTTCTGCTCAGCTGACTTCGTAATCTTTGTATGGTTACTAGGAAAGTTGGTGGTTTGAATTGGTTCAGTTTTGAGGGAAAAGTTATATCCTAACCAAACTAATTAATTTTCATATATTGAGACTCGATTAATTTTGTTCTAAACAAAAAAACGAATTAAATCAAATCATTTATTTCAGTCTAATTAATTTCTGAATAAGCACTTCTTCTTTTTAAATAATTTATAGTAAACTTTACTTTTTTTCTTTTTCATGACTCAATTAACATAAATTAGCCTAAAATTCTTAATATAAAAACAATAAAAAAGATATTAATTAAAACAAATTAACTTAAACTTTTCTATACAAATAACATCAAATAAAAATCTAATCATCTATAAATATGTAAATTATAAAAACATATATATATGAGTTCGGTTTAATTTATTTTGGTTCAGTTTTAAAATGAAAATAAAAAACTAAACCAATCAATTTTTATAGAAAGCAAACCAAACAAAATTGATTAATCAGTTTTGATCGATTTTTTATTTTTTGATTTGATCTTTTCAGTTTAAATCGATCTGATTTGATTACGAACACTTCTAACGATTACATAATTAACCCATTCACACAAATAAGATAATAGAAATATCAGTTATGGACTCATAATCGATATTGCAACTACTCTGAGAATCAATGAATATATACCACCATGAAATTGGTTATATGAGTAATTTCCCCAACTTTATGTTATACAATAAGCTTCATCAATCGTTAGATGACGACGATGACTCCGCAGAGAACAAAGATACTAAAATGTTAGTGGCTGACTATAGTATATATGATTTAATTTATTCTAAAATTCAGTTGCTTTTTTAGAATAAATTCAACCTAATCACAGAAAACTGGGATGGAATATATTTTAATAGCTTTCCGTAACTATTTTAGTCGCTAACGTTAGTGGGAATCATATATATAAAATTTCATAAATTACTTAGTCGGCATTCAAAGTTCCTATTTATAATCATACTTATTAAATTTCTCGCTAACCTAAAATTATTTTATACTCCAACAATCTAACTAAAGATTATCATAATATAATATATAAAAATATGAATTATTTGATTACATTTTGGCTGATGAATTTTTTTTTAAAATTTGGCATGAGTGGTTTAAATGATAAATATAATAAGTCATTAAACAGTGTAAGTACACAAAATCTTATACCAATATCAATTAATTTTTCCTCGTTTATATATATGTATATATATATATCTCTATGTGTTTGTGTGTGTGTAAGATAAGGATCAATTTGTACTGGTATAAATCAAATTTAATATTATACTATTGAATGACTTTTTATTAGATAATTTTTTTATACAAAATATACTGTTGGATTCAAAGTTCTTATCATGTAAATTATATATATATAATTTCACATTAATCTAAAATTATTTTATACTCCAATAATTTGTCTAAAGATTAATGTAATATATGCTTTTTAAATATAGGAAAATATGATCTATTTGATTATATTTTTATTTATGTTCAATTTTTTAAAAATTTGGCAAGAATGATTAACATGATATGCAGGTTTAATCCAATGGTTGGAAAAATAAAAATTACATTATATAAAAATATACTAGATGGTGTAAGTATTGGTATAAGTGATGGATGTCAATTGATCCCTCCTTATATATATATATAAAGAGGATTCCCCTATTTGGTATTTAATTTTTACTTTTTCAAATAATCATTAATAATTAATTGAATACAAATAAAATAAAGGATAAAATTATAAATACAAATATTTTTTGATAACTACAATTTAAAATTATAATTACTTTTAAATATAAAGAGTCATCTTTATTTTTACATATATATATATATATATATATATATATATATATATAATTATGGTCTCTTTGCCTTCTTTCACTTCAATTATTTTAAAACCCTCTTTAGAGTATCTTTGAGATGTATTTGAAGCATGTACGTAAGTGGTCTATTTAGCATGTTTTTATTTTGGAAAAAAAAGTTTATGTCCACACATACCAGGACGAACATAATAGATATATACTGGTTTTTCCATTTATTTCAGTTTCAAGTGGCTTGATTTCACAAAATATCTTGAAGACACATAGCCATAACAATTCCCTTTAATATAAAATGTGTATTTGGCAAGGTTCTGAAAACTGAACCGGTCACTGAACTGGTCGAAGTACTGATTCAAGATTCAATAGTCGAACCGTAGTCGAATCGGAATATAATAAAATATATATTTATATTTATATATAAATATATATATATATATATATATATATATATATATATATATATATATATAATTTTCTCTCTTGCTCTTCGAAGATATCGATGGCTACCTTCAAATACTACTGGGTAACCTTGTTCTTTGCTCTTGTTTCCCTGTTTGGGTTGCTGAGCTTTGCAACCCAAGTACAAGCACAAGCAGCTCCCACTTACACAACCTTTTACTGCACAAATGACACCACTTACGTACCCAACGGCACTTTTCAAAAGTCAAAACAATCTCAATATCCTTTTCTCCTATTTCGCCAGTAACATCTCCCAGCCCGATGGTTACTGCTTGACTATCGTGGGCTTCAAAACCACTTGATGCCGTCAACTGGCCTCTTTCTCTGTTGCGGCAACGTCAATGCCACCTTATACCAACGGTGTGTCGTCATCCGTAGCCAAAGAGATCTTCCGTCGCTGCCCCAACCAAAAACAGGTCCGTGATCTGTACGACGAGTGCATGATTCGTTAAGCATACAGGCACTTCCAGTTCGGTAGCATCGTCCCCAGAGTGATCCTGCAGGACCGCGGCAACATCTCTGGCGTTGACGTGGGACGGTTCAACCAATCATTGTCGGTTTTGTTGAATGATTTGGCAACGGAAGCGACGAATTCCCAGACGACGAAGAAGTTTGCCACCGACGAGGTAGCACTCACGAGCGACGTGACGCTGTATGGGTTGGAGCAGTCGGCAGACTCTGCACCTACGAACTGATTTGGAGGCTTGGAGCAGACCCGTTCTACGCGATCCGAGGGTTTTTGTGTAAGATTCGAAGCAAAACGACGTCGTTTTGCCTACAGAATTTCAAAAAAAAAAAAGTTCAGAACCGGTAACCGTACGGACCGGTACCGGTTTGACCGGTTCACCCGGTTTGGGACCGGTTCACCAGTTTTTGACCTCACCGGTTTTGAGAAGCCACTCGAATCGGTGAGAGGACCGATTCCCTATCCGACCGGTTGAACCGGCCAGTCCGGTCCAGTTTTCAGAACCCTGGTATTTGGTATAGAAAGCCATGAAAATAACGCGTGCGATATGTGAAACACACAACCCTATGGCCACCATCACTGCTGTTTGCAATATTTTAATTCTGATACATTGCATTTTCCACATATTTTTCTTGCTAGTGCTTGGGAATTGTTGATGAGTTCTAAGTTGACCTAGATATGCATTGAGTTGTTGTCGGCTGAGTCGCATAGACCACGGTTGGTCAAAGTTGGAACTTTACTCATGTCAATTTGCACATTTTGATAATGGGTGCGACTTTTCTTCTTTTGTTGACTAAAATTTTAATGGGATGAGAGGTTATTCCATTCTAAACAAAACAAATTTATAGTAATACTTACCAGATTGTTTATCTACGAGAGACTCCATTAGAATTTGAACCCATTACCTATTAATGAAAGACTTTAAGGGTGTATGTGGAATAATAAATTTTATAATTTGATTTCTTTCGTAAATCAAATTTTTATTTAAAAAATTATAAAATAAAAATTAATATAATTTGAAAATTTATGAAAATCTAATAAATTTTAATTAGGATAATTTTGAAATCCTCTTTAAAATGAGAAGATTTAGATAGATTTTAGTGAATTTTACATAAATTTATTGTTATACCCTTAATAAAAATATAATAATCATATCATTATTAGTGTAAAAATATAAATTTCTTAAAACAAAATTAATTTAATTTCTTTTTAGTATATTCTAAATATAAAAATTAATTTCTAAATCAATTCAAATCATAATTTTTAAAAACTGAGTTATAAATATAAAAATTAATTTTTAATTCAATTTAATTTAATTAAAACTTAACTCAATTCAATTTTAATTTTTATGATTTTAAATATACCCTAACATAATTCGAATTTAAAATCTTTTAAAATACGCAGTTCGATCATATCAGTTAAGCTAATTTGTATGATAATGGATAAGTCGAGGTGTTATTATTATGAGAAAAAAAATAATGTCAAAGTTGGTGGTCTTCTTGCTATGTGCCTTGGCACACAGATCTGAACAAGGAGATGCAAGTGGGTTCCCATCTTCCTAATCAGGCTTCATAAATTATTTTTTTATCATGAAGGAAAGTCCTTACATGATATTAAAAAAGAATTTGTCCCAACAACCTTCACCGTAGACCAAACCAGCATATAGGTATTTAAAAAAGAAAATCATAAGTATTCAAATAAAAAAATATATAAATAAAAAAATTTTAAAAAGTAAATAAGTTGTTATATGACTAAGACAGCAAGATACATAGTAATTAGTGGATGGTTAATGAGAAATTGAATCTAAAATAATTTTTATACAATTGGATTTTATCAATTGAGTAACTAATAATTGACATTCATATATTCACATTAATTAAAGCAATTATCAGTGCTACGAGAAATTCATAAAACTGGAAATATTTATTACACATAGGTACAAGTTACTTGTATAACTTTTTAATTAGTTCATGAAACTGCAATTCAGTACAATAAAAAAAATGTTACTTATACCGTTAAACATCAAAATTTTAATGTAATTCTATATCATTTTCTTTGCACCTAGATTGGTCCATTTTTTATACAAATAAACTCGCGTTTGTAAAATGTCAGATCCTAACTAGAAAGGACACACTGACGGAAAGGAAATTCTGAAAAACAACTAACAAAAATGTAGGGTGTTTATTGGTCTGCAATTGGGGGTCAGCCCCCTGAAAGAAAAAGTTAGATTTTAAAATAGTTTTAAAAATTGAATTAGACCGGTATGTTCAACTCCTTCTGGTTGGACTAAAGAATCGACCAAAGTACTGATTCAGTTATGCCTTAAAAATTGTTGTGGTAAAAAATTGGCAGAATTGTTCAGCCAATACTAGACTATGTGGCTGATTGGTTCAGCTCTTTTAAAGTGATGTCGTTTTAAGCTCTTGTTTTTTAGAAAAAAAAAACATAAAAATATTGTCGTTTTGGGGTTGGAGGTTGAAAAACCTAACCAGCCCCTTCATTTTCCATTCTCACACATGTGCAACCCTGATCTCAATCTCAAGTCTCTACAAATGCTGCTGTGCTATGAGCCATCACACCTCTGCCTGCGCCATGCTAGCCTCCACTTGTCACTGAGCAATAAGTCGCCTGCTGCCACATTAGCCTCTGCTTGCATCCAGTTCACTTTTGAGTGTTATTATTAATTATAATTGACTATAATTGTCGATTAATGTTATGTTGGTGTAAGTTGTGAATTATGTAAATTATATTTTATTTTAATTAATTTGTATATTATGTGAATGAATGTTGTATTGCTTATGTGAATACAATTTTTTTGGCTTTATGAAACTATTTTTATCATGTTCCAAATAATTTTATTCTTGATTTGGATTGTATTTTTATAATTTTTACTTATTTAACTAGTATATATATAATTATATATAAATATAAATATTTATATATAATGTATATACATATATATATATATATATATTTTAATTATACTCTAGTTCGAGTACAATAATTTAACTATAGATAAATCATTAAAATTTGAATCAGTTCTTTCACCAATTCAATTATCAATTTAGTTTTCAAAACCTTGATTTTTAACAATAAAAGGTTATTTATAGCCAAGTTGCTCAACTAATTCATAAAATACACTATATGAACCGAGTACTGTGTCCTCATGGCCATTAAAACAATGTAAATAGAATGAGCAACTTTCACTATTTCACACTTTATGGATCTTAATATATATGTGCATGTTGGATTAATAACTTTTGCTTTCGTTCCCTCTTTTGCCTACTTTTAATTTGGATAAAATAAACAGAGAAGAAAATTAAATTTGGCATCAAAATGTATAAATTTCTCCTTATGTGCGGATTTATAAGAAGTAAAACAAAATGGAGATAAACTAAAAGAACTATTAAAAAAATATTAATAATGATATGTTGATCTAATAAATCAATTTTGACCAATTTAGACCAACTTAATAATGAATTCGATTGTAAAACTAATTATATTATAACTAGTTGGTTTGACTGTTCGGTGTGGATTGATTTACACAATCCTAGTTTTTCCTTGTAAAGATTACATTAGAATAGGAAGCTTTTATATGTGAGAGTTAATTCAATTGATAACGAGTTATGTTGACTCAAAAAATTTTAGGATTTGATTCTTATTTATGATCTTCTATTAAGTAATACTATAAGATTTTAATGAGATTTGTGACATGTTATGATCTTAAAATGCGATGACCTTTTATCATCTTAGATACCAAACAAAAAAAACAATATGAAATACATATGAAGCTTTCGTTTTCTGAACCATTTATCAATTGAGAAATAATTAATAGAGCATACAACAGCCCACTATATACAACAACATAGTGCTGTCACGACACCATTAATCAACAGCAAAACAGTGTCTCAAATTCAAACCATTCTACTGAGTTGTTGCTGTTTCATTTTCTGCCCCGCAGAAAGAGTGGGTAGGAGAAAGGATATAACTTTGCAAACTTTCTTCAGGCACCAAGACACCAGGCTTTAGTGCGCACCAGAAATATAATTAAACATTCTATTGATGCGACTTGATCCGGCCGTTGTTTCTATTCAATTAATATAACAAGCACAAAAAACGACCTGCTCAGGTCTTCGTCTGTGGAAACGTAACCCAGTTTCTTTTTCATTTTTTTAGTATGACACAGTAATTTGAGTCTTTGACCTTCTGCTCAGTTAATTAATGAATGGAAGTTTAATATTTATTGTATAAAAAAATATTTTTCATATCAAAATATTTACTATTTAAAAATATTATTAAAAAATATTAATTGATTTTTTTAATTTTATTATTATATTTTAAAAAAATAAATAAAATTAAATAACAAAAAAATTAATAAAATAAAAAATTATAATTTAGTCATATTTTAAAATTATTTAATAACATTTTTAATCTTTCGATAATTATTTCAAAGTAAATGTAAAAATAGAAAGAGAGAGGGTGATTAATGAAACAACTACTATGGGAATCAATAAATGCCGCCATGAAAGCCTCATCTGTATCTGCTATACTGTGGGGTCTTTTAGTACTATTTTTTGCTTTCTTTTTCAGTGTTGTTTCAATTCTTTAAGTAGTGTATTGATTAAAAATGTTGGGCCATCCATATTTATATAATTGCTTTCTAAAATTTCCAAATTATATACCAATTTGAATTTGAGGGATATTATAATCAGAATCCTTTCCTTCAATTTCAAGTGTAAATTAAACAAAAACAGTGCTGCCCTGCGCTTGGAGGGATGGGTGTTGGGTCTTTCTGGGAAGCTAGATGCTGATCTGCTAGTTCTGTGCCCATCCATCTTATTTGTTCTCTTGTTCTTTTGTGCGAGGTTCTTTTTGGTCCCTTGCCTTGCTTCCCCTCTAACTTCTATTATTTTATAACCTTCTGCAGAGTATCTTGTCTTGCATGTTAATATATATACATAGTTAACTCACAAGCTATTGATACAATGAAAGTGAAATAAATCTATATATATAAAAATTATAATTTATTTTTTAGAGTTGTATTATTAATACTACTAACGTTTTAAAAAAAATTAAACTTATAAAATGATTCAAATAAATCGAATATATAAGAATATATATATACAATTTATGTCCATATACTAGGACAAACAGAATAGATATATAATGGTTTTTTCATTTACTTCAACTTCAAGCTTAAAACTTATAATTTGTCATTGAATCTCCCATGAATGTCATGAGTGGCTGAAATGCTTTGATTTCATCAAATTTCTTCGAGATACAGAACCGTAGACAAAATTCCTTTTAAATAAACGTGTATTTGGAAGAAAGCCATGAAAATAACATGTGGGATATATAACTTGAACACATGCAACAACTTTGTGACCACCACCAGGCCTAGGCCTGCTACTGCTATACTGTACGTATTGCGTATTTGAGTTCTGATACACACGACATTTTCCACATACGTACAGGAGATTTATTAAAAACTAGTCCTGGAGGAGGACTTGTTTCCCTCTGACCACTATCCATGACTTTTCCAACACTTGTTGCCACTGGCCACTCGATATGACTTTTTCAAAAGAAGTCCTCACCAACCTCTCTTCTCTCTCCCTCTATAAATCCATACGACCCTTGGAACTTCTTCACCAACAAGCCAATCAACTCAACCACACCCTCCACCTTATAACATCTTTGTTATTGCTAAAATGGTGGCTGAAAGTGGAGAATTCTCCGTGAGGGTTACCAGGGAAGAGGTTGTGGCGGCGGCGCTGCCAATGCAAGACCACTGGCTGCCACTCTCTAACCTCGACCTGCTTCTTCCTCCGTTGGACGTGGGCATTTTCTTCTGCTACAAGAAGCCCGCGCCCACGTCCACCGCCGTGGGGGACGGCGACGCCAACTGCACAGTGAGCTTTGGATCCATGGTGGGGTCTCTGAAAAAGGCCCTGGCTCAGGCCCTGGTCTCCTACTATGCCTTTGCGGGTGAGGTGGTGACCAACTCGGTTGGTGAACCTGAGCTGCTCTGCAATAACCGCGGGGTTGATTTTGTTGAAGCTGCCGCAGACGTTGACTTGCAGTGCCTCAACTTTTACAACCCGGATGACTCCATTGAAGGGAAGTTTGTCCCGAGGAAGAAGCATGGCGTGCTTGCTGTCCAGGTATCAATATAAGAGATTATGTAACCAATATGAAAAGTGCTATATTACTTACCAAGGTTTTAAACCGCGATTATGGCGGAAGTAGCCGTAAACAAGGTTTTAAATTGCATTCATGTTGTGGTTATGGTCGCGTTGCAGCTCTCATAGGCTAATGTGAATTGATGTAGCCTTATGCGAGTTACAATCGCAATATGTCACAATTGCATTGGCTATCATGACCAAAATATTGTGACTGTATCAGGTAATATAGTTTGCAATTTAAATCTTTGATCATAAAATTTTCTTACAAATAATATGCTAAATAATTTTTTGAAAAAAAAAATTTATATAAAATTTGTAACATTGAAGCTATTGCGGTGCAAATAGAGATCATCCTGCAATTAAGGGATGTGGCTGCATGTGATGCCGTCCATTGCTTAATTTAGTGTTACTTTGAGTTCTATGTTCAACTATTTAAATCTTATCTAAAATTTATTATAATAATATTATAAACTTAATCTAATAGTACGTAAACTTATGCTATAACATGTTCATATTTTTACTAATTTAGCTAAATGATGTGAGAATACATAAAAATTTCAAAGTCCACACATGACTGCAGTTAAAGTTTTTCCGTATGCAGTACAAAAGAAATCTAGTTATAAAACATTTCACAGATATTTTATATATAACATCAGAATATGCATGGGATAAGCTTTTCTTATAACATTGATTTATGTGGCAACTAATATGCTTGTATTAGCGGCAACAAGTGACATATTATGGCTCCCTAAAATGGACAATTAATGTTATAAAATGATAACAGTATGAAGTACACAATAAGCATTGCTTCGCTTAGTAAACCTCTTATATGCATATTTAAGTGAAGTAGTTGATGGCAGTAGTCCATCTTAGCTGCACTCTCCAGAAACCGAATCTCAATTATATATATTGGATGTTGTTATGATATCTTGATTTGTTTTTCTTTAGATACCAATATTTAAGATGATTTGTTCAACATTTATTGATTGTTATTTTTTTACAGCTATCGACAATAATCAGCATAAATAGCATAGTATATATAGTTAGTAATGATATTTGACTCAATTTGGTGTTTAGTGACATATTTTATGGACAAATTTTTTATATAATTTTTCAATTTTCTTTACCTTTATTTTTATACTTAATTACAGTTTTAGTCTCGCTATTTAGTAAAATCATCAATTTGATCATTCTATTTTGAAAATAAATTATTTAATTAGTTTCTTTATTTTCATAAAATAAGCAGTTTTTAAACCTTCTAATCTGTGTACTAGTAAAAATTTGACAGAAATGATGATGTGGCATAAAAAAATCAAATTATTTATTTTAAATAAATAATTTAAATACATTTAATATGCACAATGCTCTTCTAAATACTCAAATTACCCTTGATAACAATATTAATTTTTTTTATTAACATTATCTTTATTAAAATCAATTTGGATATTTTAGGAAATCATATATTTGTCACGTGCATTTAAAATGACTTATTTAAAAATAAAAATTAATTTTTTAATATTATATCAATATTTTTTTAGGTTTTTAACGGTATATTAACAAAAGAACCAAAATTATTTATTTTTTAAAAATAGAGATACTAAATAATTCACTTTTAAAATAGAGAATTTGAATTATTCCTTATGCTAAAATAGAAGACTAAAAGTACAATTAAACCTTATTCTTGAAGAGACACGAAACCGGCCCTAATAGATATTAAAATTAGTAATTAACTATTGAATGAAATTATTGGTGATTAAATAATTTCAATCTACACTTGCGCAGGCAACTTCATTGAAGTGTGGTGGGATTGTAGTGGCATGCGCTTTTGATCATCGCATTGCTGATGCCTACTCAGCCAACATGTTCCTCGTTTCGTGGGCCGAGATGGCCCGGCCCACGAAGCCCACAACCCCCGCTTCTCAGATTCCATGTTTCCGGCGCTCCCTCCTCAGCCCTCGGCGTCCGGGTTCCGTCCACCCTTCCCTCAACGACATGTACGTCCCCGTCTCCAAGCTCCCTCCTCCGACCGCCGCCGCCAGCCCTCTCATCAGCCGCGTGTACTACGTCACGGCGGCGCAACTCAACCTCATGCAGTCACTGGCCAGCTCCGACGCCGTCGACAATGGGGTAGTACTCAAGCGCACAAAGCTCGAGTCTTTCTGTGCATTCTTGTGGAAGATGGTTGCTGTTGCCGCCGCCAGCGCTGACGGTGGCAAAAGGGTCGCTGCCAAGTTGGGCATCGTGGTTGACGGAAGAAAAAGGCTCGGCAACGGCGACAAAGGAAAAGCAGCGCTGATGGGTTCCTATTTCGGGAACGTGCTTTCCATTCCCTTTGGTGAGAAACCGGTGGAGCAGCTCGTGGAGAACCCGCTGAGGTGGGTGGCGGACCAGGTTCACAAGTTCTTGGAGACGGCGGTGACGGAGGAGCATTTCCTGGGGCTCATTGATTGGGTGGAGGCTCAGCGGCCGGTGCCCGGGGTGGCCAGGGTATACTGCAGCGGCGGCGATGATGGACCGGCGCTGGTGGTCTCTTCGGGGCAGAGGTTCCCGGAGGAGAAGGTGGATTTTGGGTGGGGGAAGGCAGTGTTTGGGTCGTACCATTTTCCGTGGGGCGGAAACGCCGGGTACGTGATGCCGATGCCGAGCCCTGTTGGTAACGGTGACTGGGTGGTGTACATGCACCTTATGAAGGGGCATTTGGACATCATAGAATCCAAGGCTTCTCATGTCTTTAGGCCCTTGACTTGGGATTACCTCGTCAATCAGTAGATGTTCCATCATGTGTTAATTACATTGTTTTGTTGTGCATGTAAAGCTTGTAACGTGTTCATAATTTGGAAGAGAACTTTGTTTGATTGATTCTTAAACATGAAAAATTTATACTATACTCACTGCACGTTTGGTTTTAATTAATTTTTTACAAAAAAAAAATAAATCATTTTTTCTAGTTCTCTCAAATCCCAATAAGATTTTGATTAAAGTGTTTTAAATATAAAATAAGTATAAATTCAAACGTACATTTAGTCCGTAAAAAGTCCGAATATTCACATGCACATATGTTTTACTGTTGTACATCTTATATATAGGATGAGATCTATGACCAATTAATATATTTAGTGGAGGGTCCGGCAAAACTATTTGGATATGAGACTTAATTTTGGGATCTAGTAGTCTTAAAAGAAAATTTGATGTCACTTGAACTACAGCTCTTAGGGAGATATAATGTATATAATGTTTCTTATATATGTTAAGTTTTTTTTTTTTTTGTTAGCACTGAATTCAAACGAAGTATCAGAATTTCACAAGAGTTAGCAAACATTGAAAAAGAGATATTAGTTTGTCTAGGTAGGATTTCTCTCCATAGAAACAATGAAGAATAAGAGCAAATAAGAGTGTTGCATTGTGTGTGTACCTCCCTATGGATTAGTGCACAATTTAGAGTTCTCTTTATATTTATAATAATTTAAATGTGCAATGCTTTTATAGGTTTGCAATACTTTATTTCGTATAAATAATCTAGTTGTTCGAATGTTACATTTATTAGAGTACGGTATTAATAAAACTAAACCACCTTTGATTAAAAACTGGTATTGATGTAAAAATAGAAGCTATTGGTTAACTTTTGATAATACAAATATAATTAAAAAAAAGTCATTTCTATTTACACCTCCAATAGTCACATTTTTTTAAATCTTTCAGTAGCGGCTACAATGTACTGTTAATTTAGTTTATAGCAGAAACCAAAGATCGGCAGAAGTTTGTATTATTAAAATGCTACTAGTAACTCATAGAGTCGTTGGTTTAGTGGTTAAGAAAGTATCGTCTTTATCTTGATTATTTTAATTCAAACCCTGAACTAGTATGTGGGAAAATTAATTCTCTTAAATGTATTAAGCCAAAATTTAATAGGTACGTTCTTAAAATTATCAAGAAAGTTCATTATTTGACATGAAACAAACCTAATGATATACTTACAGCACAAAAAAAGAAGAAGAATGCTACTCGAAGTAAGGTTAAAAATTAGTAATGGTCATTGATTGCTGTTAAACAAATGCTTCTAAAAGATTGCTCGGTATAGGCAGTATACAAACCCATTGAGACGGCGTTATAGGCTTATAGCATTTTGTTAGTGGCAGCACTAACAAATGCTTCCAACTGCTTGTAAAATTTTAGTAGAAAGAAAGACTTTGCATAGATTAATTCTACGTGCCTTATTTATGTATTTAATTAGCTAGTTTTATAGTTTGTTGTTGTTGGGTATATTTTTAGAAGTAGATTCTTAATTTTGAAGATGTTAAAACCCAAAAATGTAAATTGGGTGTCTAAAAGATGTTTTCAAAGGACCAATTTCAATATATAAAGATCGAAAGTGTAGCTCAAGTAACTACTGAAAAGTATGGGTACCCGTAAGAATGAAGGTTGGATTTTAAGGCTTGATGAACATTCTATTTTTACTATCACTAGCATAACATCCGTGCGATACACGTGAAAATTTATAAAGAAAAAATATTATGACTTAAAAGTATTATATTATTTAAAAATAATAATATAATATTCTATAAAAATAAAAAAAATGTCACTTATAATAATTTTAAAGGAGATGTTCAATAAGTCATTTTCTTTTTAATTTTACATACTTTAAATTGCATATCTATTGTTTATTTTGAGCTTGTTTTAATATTTTCTTAGTATTTTTCATATTATTCTAGTATTTTCCTTATTCAAAAGAATTTAAGTGAGAGGAGAATTGAAATTTAAAATTTAATTCATAGAAAAATATATCAAAAGATACTTAAGTATTAATGCTTTAATTCTTTAACGGTACATTTTTTTTTATTAATATGTTAAGATATTAGGCCAGTTGTTTTCAATAGTTTATTTTCTTTCTAACAACTTAGTCTTTTATATTTTAAAAAAAGAGTATAAATAATAACACTCCTATTTATCTATCCACACTCTCTTTAAGTATTTTTTTAGTTTTTATTTTTTTAGTTATCCTAAAGAAGTTTCATTTTAAGAAGTCAAGCTTTTTGTTTGTTCTTTTTTTTTTATATAATTTATTATTACTTTCTATTATTTTAATTTATTTTCTAACATATTATTTTTTTCTTTTCAAAATAAGACAAGATAACATTTATTTAAATATGAGCTTATATGATAAATATTTTGTAATTATGATGATATTTATTAAAAAAAATTTAAGTTCGTATGCTAAAAATCTTTTACTTTTACAATAAAATATAATTTAAAGTATTTGAAATAACATCAAGTAAATAAAGTTTTAAAATTACATAAAGATCCAATTTTTAAAATTATTTATTTAAAAAATTTTGGTATTTATAAAATATAAATATTGGAGATTATTTTTAAATTATAATAAAGATTATATTTGTTTTTTTTTATAAATTAATATATTATAAGTTGCTGAATTTTATAGTATTCATGTTTATTCGAAGCTCTGAACACTAACTCATTTATTTTTTAAATTGATTTAGATGTCAAAATGTCTTTTTACAAATACTTTTACTGTTATGTTCAGAGATTCTTTAGAGTGATTTATAGCGATCAAGGCCACTTTTAAGTAAGAAGAAACAATCGTCAAATATTTTATTAATTATAAAATTGTGATTGTTAAATTTAAATATTTATCATAAAAATTTTGGTAATTGATAAATTTTACATATTTATTGTGAAAATTAACCATGATATATAATTTATTAAAGATATTGGTACCATACTTCCATTTATAATAATTAAGGTAATGTACGAACTCTACTGGTTGAGAGCCAACTTAAATTTGTATGAAAGCAATGGAAGCCGTCGGCTGAAAATGATTAGTGTGGGCATTTCTGGATCACCCAGTTTGTCCACAAACGTTCACCTCAAAATTGGGGAGTAGAATGGGCTAAAGATTTTTTGGGGATTCGAAAAGTATACGAAAGCATCACCCCCCTTTGACAAGAAGGAGAGAATGAGACCTCAATTTTGGATCATTCACGCATTTTCATGGCCACCTTCGTGACACGAAATTGGAAGAAGCACGACAACAACATCAAATTGAAGGCACGAAACCATCTCCATACATTTAAATGCACGTCACGACAGCTATCAAAACCTACGCACGATTACCGAGCATTGCAGAGGAGAAGTTAAAAAAAAAAGTATAAAAAACTTTATAAAAATTACGAAAAAACATTAAATAAAAAGTACAAAGAAATAAAAATTCTAAAAAACTAATTAAAAAGTATGAGTTAAGGACTTTCCTTTTCAAAAGTTTAAAATTATGATCTATTAGTTATTTAAGATAATAAATATTTTTATCTTAATATTATTTTTTATATATCTATTATTTATTAGACTTAAATATTAATTTCTTTTTATAACAAAGTTAAACTTCATATGTTAAATTTAAATCACATTCTCTTTTTAAATATTATAATAGATTGTGCCGACATGCCATTTGTGTACTTATGCAGCTAGCAGTATATATATGGATGAGTTTTGAAACTTACTCTCCTAAAATAGATTTCTCTATAATCAAGATGAGAGATATCACGTGAGAGAAATTATTATATACTTTTACAGTATTATACTTAAATTTGATGTAGTAACTTATATTATTATGCTCTAGTAAGTGTCATATTTTTATTGATATAATATATTATTCCAAGAATAAATAAGAATCTCTCATCACATAGATATCTAAAGGAATCATATATTAATATGAATTAAATTCATCTTCTTTGCGTCAAAATAAATTTAACTTTATCAATTAAGTCAATCTTTATTTTTTACATTTGAATTTAATAGTTTTTTATGAGAAATCTCATTGATTAGGATATAATTAATATTTTTTTATTTTTATGAAGTATAATTTCATTCGAGATATTAAAGTTGTCCTTTCATATAAAGTGTTATTTAGTAGGATTAAAACTCATAACATTGCAAATATCACTCGTTCAATCGGAGTTCTAACTTATTTATATAATTAATGAATTTATTATAATTCTTACCGGATCAATGACTATAGTGTAATATTATGAACTCAGTTTTAAGGGTTGAAAACAAGGAGTATGCATGATTTGAACACAAACCTTAATATCTGAACTTGTGTTTGATATTGTAGATTTATAATAATTTAATAAATTTTCCACAAATAATTTAATAATTTAATAACTTGTGTGGTAAAAAAATTGGTAGAATTGTTCAGTCGATACTACACTATGTGGCTGATTGGTTCAGCTATTTTAAAACGATGTTGTTTTAAGCTCTTGTTTTTTAGAAAACAAAAATAAAAATGCTGTCTTTTTTGGGGTTGGAGGTTGAAAAACCTAGCCAGCCCCTTCATTCTCTATTCTCACACATGTGCAACCCTGATCTCAATCTCAAGTCTCTACAAATGCTGCTGTGCTATGAGCCATCGCACCTCTGCCTTCCGCTATGCTAGCCTCCACTTGTCACTGTGCAATAAGTCGCCTGCTGCCATATTAGCCTCCGCTTGCGTCCAGTTCACTTTTGAGTGTTATTATTAGTTAAGATTGATTATAATGGTGAATTAATATTGTATTGATTTAAGATGTGAACTATGTAAATTATGTTTTATTTTAGTTAATTTGTAAACTATGTAAATTAATGTTGTGTTGTTTATGTAAATATAATTTTTTTGGCTTTATGAAACTATTTTTATCACGTTCCAAATAATTTTATTCTTGATTTAGACTGTATTTTTATAATTTTTACTTATTTAACTAGTATATATATAATTATATATAAATATAAATATTTATATATGCTGTGTGCATATATATATATATATAAATTATATTCCAATTCAAGTATGATAATTTAATTGCAAATAAATCATTAAAATTTGAATCAGTTCATCTACTGATTTAATTATAAATTCAGTTTTCAAAACCTTGACTTTTAATAATAGAAAGTTATTTATAGCCCAGTTGCTCAACTAATTCATAAAATACACTATAAGAACCAAGTACTGTGTCCTCATGGCCATCAAAACAATGTAAATAGAATGAGCAACTTTCACTATTTCACACTTTATGGACCTTAATATATATGTGCATGTTGGATTAATAACTTTTGCTTTTGCTCCCTCTTTCTACCTACCTTTAATTTGGATAAGATAAACGGGAAGAAAATTAAATTTGGCATCAAAATGTATAAATTTCTCCTTCTGTGCGGATTTATAAAGAAGTAAAGCAAAATGGAAATAAACTAAAAAAAACTATTGAAAAAATATTAATAATGATTTGTCAATTCAATCAATTAATTTTGACCAGTTTAAATCAATGTTCTAAAAACGGACTGGACCGGCCAGTTCAACCGGTCGGACCGAGAATTGGTCCCCTCACCGATTCGAGCGGTCTCCTAGAATCGGTGAGGTTAAAAACCGGTGAACTGGTCCCAAACCAGTTGAACCGGTCAAACCGGTACCTGTCCATACGATTACTGGTTCTGGACCTTTTTTTTTAAATTCTTTAAGCAAAA
The DNA here is from genome assembly GCA_019955255.1 of Castanospermum australe. Taxonomy (NCBI): domain Eukaryota; kingdom Viridiplantae; phylum Streptophyta; class Magnoliopsida; order Fabales; family Fabaceae; genus Castanospermum; species Castanospermum australe. The sequence goes on along the minus strand of NSJW01000331.1, from coordinate 352,055 downwards.
CGACGTTGTTTTTCTCTTAATTTTACAAAAAATAATAAAATCAAAACGGCATCATTTTGGGCCATACGAAGGGCTTGCGAGGTGAATGGCATTATATACTAAAGTTGTTTTCAAATAGGCGAACCGCCGAACCCTTTCCGAAAGGTGAACAACCTGCATTGCCTTCGCACTCCGCAGAATGGACACGACGAAGGCAGGTCCGTCTCGCAACCCCCTCTGGCCCGGTCTGCCTTCGTACTCTGCAGAATGGACGCGATGGAGACAGCTCCGTTCCGCAACCCCTTCCGGCTCGATCTGCCTCCGCAGAACAAACGCACCGCAGCTACCTTCGTCCCGCCTCGCGCACCCTAGCCAGCTAGCACCGTTTGCTCTGCCTCCGCATCGCAACTCCCGCCTCCGCACCGCACCTCCAGGTTGAAGTCTTACAGTTTTATTGTTGTTTTAAGTAGAGACTTTATTAATTCTTGCATATGTTACTTATTTATGCTCAATGTGTGTGTGTGTGTGATTGTTTCTTGCTCAGTCGTTAGAGATGTTATATAAAATGAAAGTGAAAGTGAGGTCATATTGTGATTCTATGAACACGTATTAGGCACAAAAATTTGTAAAAACTGATATAAGTTTATGAATGTAATATTTTTTTGCTTTATGATATTATTTTTTTATGTTTTAGATAATTTTATTATTGATTTATATTATACTTTTTATTTATTTTATTATTATATAAATATACTTATATTTATATATAAATATAATATATATTTAATTATATTCTAGTTCGACCATTAAACCTTGAATCAATACCTCGACCGGTTCAATAACCAGTTTGATTTTCAAAACCTTAGTTTAAACTAACTTAATAATGAATTCGATTATAAAACTAATTATATCATAACTAGTTGGTTTGACTCTTCGGTGTGGATTGATTTACACAATCCTAGTTTTTCCTTGTAAGATTACATTAGAATAGGAAGCTTTTATCCATGAGAGTTACTTCAATTGATAACGAGTTGTGTTGATTCAAAAAGTTTTAGGGTTTGATTTCTATTTATGATCTTCTATCATTAGACAATTTATAAGTAATACTATAAGATTTTAATGAGATTTATTAATGAGATTTATGACATGTTATGATCTTAAAATGAGACAACCTTTTATCACCCCAGATACCAAACAAAAAAAACAATATGAAATATATATGAAGCTTTCGTTTTCTGAACCATTTATCAATTGAGAAATAATTAAGAGAGCATACAACAGCCCACTATATACAACAATATGGTGCTGTCACGACACTATTAATCAACAGCAAAACGGTGTCTCAAATTCAAACCATTCTACTGAGTTGTTGCTGTTTCATTATCTGCCCCGCAGAAAGAGTGGGAAGGAGAAAGGATATAAGTTTGCACACTTTCTTCAGGCACCAAGACATCGGGCTCTAGTGCACACCAGAAATATAATTAAAAATTCTATTGATTTGACTTGACCCGGCCTTTGTTTCTATTCAATTAATATCACAAGTAAAAAACCAACGACCTGATCAGGTCTTCGTTTGTAGAAACGTAACCCAGTTTCTTTTTCATTTTTTTTAGTATGACACAGTAATTTGAGTCTTTGACCTTCTGCTCAGTTAATTAATGAAAGGAAGTTTAATATTTGTTGTATAAAAAAAATATTTTTCATATCAAAACATTTACTATTTAAAAATATTATTAAAAATATTAATTAATTTTTTTAATTTATTATTATATTTTAAAAAATAATAAAATTAAATAATGAAAAAATTAATAAAATAAAAAATTATAATTTAATCATATTTTAAAATTATTTAATAATATTTTCAATCTTTCGATAATTATTTCAAAGTACATGTAAAAGTAGAAAGAGAGAGGGTAATTAATGAAACAACTACTATGGGAATCAATAAAGGCCACCATGAAAGCCTCATCTGTATCTGCTATACTGTGGGGTCTTTTAGTACTATTTTTTATATTTCTTTTTCAGTGTTATTTTCAATTCTTTAAGTAGTGTATTGATTAAAAATGTTGGGCCATCCATATTTATATAATTGCTTTCTAAAATTTCCAAATTATATACCAATTTGAATTTGAGGGATATTATAATCAGAATCCTTTCCTTCAATTTCAAGTGTAAATTAAACAAAAACAGGGTTGCCATGCGCTTGGAGGGATGGGTGCTGTCTTTCTGGGAACCTAGATGCTGATCTGCTAATTCTGTGCCCATCCATCTTATTTGTTCTCTTGTTCTTTTGCGCGAGGTTCTTTTTGGTCCCTTGCTTTGCTTCCCCTCTAACTTCTATTATTTTATAACCTTCTTCGGAGTATCTTGTCTTGCATGCTAATATATACAGATAGTTAACTCATGAAGTATTAATGTAATAAAAATGAAATAAATTCATATATATAAGAACTGTTATTTAATTTTTTAAAATTATATTTTATAAAGAGAATTGTACCATTATCACTCATATTTTAAAAATATTAGACTTATAAAATAATTTAAATAAATCTAACATGTGAGAATACATATATACAATTTATCTCCATAAACCAGGACAAACAGAATAGATATATAATGGTTTTTTCATTTACTTCATCTTTCAAGCTTAAAACTTATAATTTGTCGTTGAATCTCCCATGAATGTCATGAGTGGCTGAAATGCTTTGATTTCATCAAATTTCTTCAAGATACATAACCATAGACAAAATTCCTTTTAAATAAACGTGTATTTGGAAGAAAGCCTTGAAAATAATAACATGTGGGATATATAACTTGAACACATGCAACAACGCGGTGACCACCACCAGGCCTAGGCCTGCTACTGCTATACTGTACGTATTGCTTATTTCAATTCAGATACATACGACATTTTCCACAAACGTACAGGAGAGTTATTAAAAAACAATGTTATGAAAATTGGATCGGACCGGCCGGTTCAATCGGTCGGACCAGAAACCGGTTCCCTCATCGGTTGGGGCGATCTTCCAGAACCGGTGGGGTCAAAAACCGATCAAAAACTGGTGAACCAGTTTCAAATCGGCTGAATCGGTCAACCCGACACCGGTCAGTACGGTTGCCGGCTCTCATCCTTCGGTGACGGCCACGCTCCGCACACCGTGGAGAGTTGCGATCAGCTGGGCGAAGAAGAAGGCGACGAGGAAGAAGAAGAATCTGAGAGAGAGGGAGGAGAGAGACAGAGAGAGAAAACGGCGTGCGAGATGATGGAGACGGTCAGATCGCTTGAGGTGAGCAACGTAAGCCTTGACGAACTCGTGAGGCGAAACGTCCTTGACTGTCCTGGCAGTGGCCATGGTTGAAGCAGAGAGAGAAGCAAGTAGGTGATGCTGCTGCGGAGTGAAGAAAAAATGCCGCTGCGAGTTTTCGGACTCTATTGGGTGTTTATTGATAACGCAGAAACACAGTGTAAGCCATAGCTAATAAGCTAGAGATCTTAAAAAACGGAGAGGGTATTGGGAAAATTGGCTTCTTTTGTTAAAAAGTTTGTACCTTTACTTTTCCCCTTTCATGTTGGAAGACTTTCTATTACCCTCTCAACATTGGTGTCTTGGTGACCGGCAACAATAGTGAAAAGGAGAGAGATGAGAAGGTGAAAAGAGGGAGAGATGAAATTGGCCGAAGGGGAGATGGATAACGGACGAAGACCGGGTAAATATAGGTCCCACCAAAATAATATCTGCATATGGGTAGGTGAGGGGTTGCCCGAAATATAATATATTCTATGTTCAATAACCAGTGAGTGTGAATCAATAAAAATGGGACGAAAATAGTCCCAAATTTTCAAGAATTAGAAGAAGAAGAAGTATATCAAAAAAATAGTATATTATGTTTGAAAAATGGGACAAAAATGGTGGACATTGTATATATAAATGTAATATTTTTTTAATTTTATGATATTATTTTTTTATGTTTCAAATGATTTTATTATTAATTTGTATTGTATTTTTATAATTTTTATTTATTTTATTAATATATAAATAATTATATATATATATATATAATTTATATTTATATATAAATATAAATATATATTAAATTATATTTCAGTTCAATCACGATTGAACTATTGAACCTTGAATCAATTTTTCGACCGATTTAATTACTGATTCAGTTTTCATAACTTTATTAAAAACTAGCGTTGGAGGAGGACTTGTTTCCCTCTTACTACTATCCATGACTTTTCCAACACTTGTTGCCACTGGCCACTGGATATAACTTTTTCAAAAAAAAAATGGTGAAAATAATTAGAAAATCCAAGGAAGAACAACATTCACTGTGAAAAGTTAAATTAAAACTCCTCAGTCCTCACGAACCACTCTTCTCTCTCTCTCTCTATAAATCCATAGGACCCTTGGAACTTCGTCACCAACAAGCCAATCAACTCAACCACACCCTCCACCTTATAACATCTTTGTTATTGCTAAAATGGTGGCTGAAAGTGGAGAATTCTCCGTGAGGGTCACCAGGGAAGAGGTTGTGTCGGCGGCGCTGCCAATTGAAGAGCACTGGTTGCCACTCTCCAACCTCGACCGGCTTCTTCCCCCGTTGGACGTGGGCATCTTCTTCTGCTACAAGAAACCCGCGCCCACGTCCACCGCCGCGGGGTGCGGCGACGCCAACTGCACAGTGAGCTTTGGATCCATGGTGAGGTCTCTGAAAAAGGCCCTGGCTCAGGCTCTGGTCTCCTACTATGCCTTTGCTGGTGAGGTGGTGACCAACTCGGTTGGTGAACCTGAGCTGCTCTGCAATAACCGCGGGGTTGATTTTGTTGAAGCTGCTGCAGACGTTGAGTTGCAGTGCCTCAACTTTTACAACCTGGATGACTCCATTGAAGGGAAGTTTGTCCCGATGAAGAAGCATGGCGTGCTTGCTGTCCAGGTACAAATATAAGAGATTAAGTAACCAATATGAGAAGTCCTATATTACTTACCAAGGTTTTAAACCGCGATTGTGGCGGACAGCAGTAATAAACAAGGTTTTAAATTATAGTTATGTCGTGATTATAGTTGCGTTGCAGCTCTTATAAGCTAATGCAAATTGATGTGGCCTTATACGAGTTGCAATCATTGTAACTGCATCTGCTGTTTGCAATTTAAATCTTTGACGATAAATTTTTTTTTTAAATAATATGCTAAATATATTTTTTTAAAAATTTTTATATAAAATTTGTAACATTGAAGCTATTGCAGTGCGAATAGAGATCATCTTGCAATTAAGGGGTGCGGCTGCATGTGATGCGGTCCATAGCGTAGTTTCGTGTTACTTTGAGGTCTACGTTCAACTATTTAAATCTTATCTAAAATTTATTATAATAATATTATAAATTTAATCTAATAGTACGTAAACTTATGCTATAACATGTTCATATTTTTATTAATTTAGCGTAATGATACGAGAATACATAAAAATTTCATAGAGTCCACACATGACTGCAATTAAAGTTTTTTCCGTATGCAGTACAAAGAAATCTAGTTATAAAACATTTCACAGATATTTTATATATTACATCAGAATATGCATGGGACAAGCTTTAGGTTTAGTTTGCAAAGGGTTAAGCTTCTCTTATAACAATGTTTTATGTGGCAACTAATATGCCTGTATTAGCGGCAACAAGTGACATATTATGGCTCCCTAAAATGGACAATTAATGTTATAAAATGATAACAGTATAAAGTACACAATAAGCATTGCTTCGCTTAGTAAACCTCTTATATGCATATTTAAGTGAAGTAGTTGATGGCAGTAGTCCATCTTAGCTGCACTCTCCAGAAACCGAATCTCAATTATATATATTGGATGTTGTTATGATATCTTGATTTGTTTTTTTTTAGATACCAATATTTAAGATGATTTCTCAAACATTTATTGATTGTTATTTTTTTACAGCTATCAACAATAATCAACATAAATAGCATAGTTTATATAGTTAGTAATGGTATTTGACTCAATTTGGTGTTTAGTGACATATTTTATGGATAAACTTTTTATATAATTTTTCAATTTTTTTACCTTTATTTTTATTTTTAATTGCTGTTTTAGTCTCTCTATTTAGTAAAATGGTCAATTTGATCATTCTGTTTTAAAAATAAATTATTTAATTAGTCTCTTTATTTTCATAAAATAAGCAGTTTTAAACTTTCTAATCTGTGCCCTAGTAAAAATTTGACAAAAAATAATGATGTGGCAAAAAAAATAATTTTTTTCATTTTAAATAAATAATTTAAATGCATTTAACATGCACAATGCTCTTCTAAATACTCAAATTAACCTTAATAATAATATTAATTTTTTTATTAACATTATTTTTATTAAGATCAATTTGGGTATTTTAGAAAGTCATATACTTGTCACATACATTAAAAATGACTTATTTAAAAATAAAAATTAATTTTTAATATTGTATCAATATTTTTTAAGGTTTTTAACGGTAAACTGACAAAAGGACTAAAATTGTTTACTTTTTAAAAATAGTAATACCAAATAATTCGATTTGAAAATACAGAAATTGAATTAATCCTTTTGCTAAAATAGAAGACTAAAAGTACATTTAAACCTTATTCTTGAAGAGACGCGAAACCGGCCCTAATAGATATTAAAATTAGTAATTAACTATTGATTGAAATTATTGGTGATTAAATAATTTAAATCAACACTTGTGCAGGCAACTTCATTGAAGTGTGGTGGGATTGTAGTGGCATGCGCTTTTGATCATCGCATTGCTGATGCCTACTCAGCCAACATGTTCCTCGTTTCGTGGGCCGAGATTGCGCGGCCCACCAAGTCCACAACCCCCGCTTCTCAGATTCCATGTTTCCGGCGCTCCCTCCTCAGCCCTCGGCGTCCGGGTTCCGTTGACCATTCCCTCAACGACATGTACGTCCCCGTCTCCAAGCTCCCTCCTCCGACCGCCGCCGCCAGCCCTCTCATCAGCCGCGTGCACTACGTCACGGCGGCGCAACTCAACCTCATGCAGTCACTGGCCAGCTCCGACGGCGTCGACAATGGGGTAGTACTCAAGCGCACAAAGCTCGAGTCTTTCTGTGCGTTCTTGTGGAAGATGGTTGCTGCTGCCGCCGCCAGCTCTAAAGGTGGCAAAAGGGTCGCCAAATTGGGCATCGTGGTTGACGGAAGAAAAAGGCTCGGCAACGGGGACAAAGACAAAGCAGCGTTGATGGGTTCCTATTTCGGGAACGTGCTTTCCATTCCCTTTGGTGAGAAACCGGTGGAGCAGCTCGTGGAGAACCCGCTGAGGTGGGTGGCGGATCAGGTTCACGAGTTCTTGGAGACGGCTGTGACGGAGGAGCATTTCCTGGGGCTCATTGATTGGGTGGAGGCTCAACGGCCGGTGCCGGGGGTGGCCAGGGTATACTGCGGCGACGGCGATGATGGACCGGCGCTGGTGGTCTCTTCGGGGCAGAGGTTCCCGGAGGAGAAGGTGGATTTTGGTTGGGGGAAGGCAGTGCTTGGGTCGTACCATTTTCCGTGGGGCGGAAACGCCGGGTACGTGATGCCGATGCCGAGCCCTCTTGGCAACGGTGACTGGGTGGTGTACATGCACCTTATGAAGGGGCATTTGGACATCATAGAATCCAAGGCTTCACATGTCTTTAGGCCCTTGACTTGGGATTACCTCGTCAATCAGTAGATGTTCCATCATGTGTTAATTACAATGTTTTGTTGTGCATGTAAAGCTTGTAACGTGTTAATAATTTGGAAGAGAACTTTGTTTGATTGATTCTTAAACATGAAAAAATTATACTATACTCACTGCACGTTTTGTTTTAATTATTTTTTTACAAAAAAAAATAATTCATTTTTTCTAGTTCTCTCAAATTCTAATAATATTTTGATTAAAGTATTTTAAATATAAAATAAGTATAAATCCAAACATACATACATTTAGTCCGTAAAAAGTCCGAATATTCACATGCACGTATGTTTTACTGTTGTACATCTTATACATAGGATGAGATCTACGACCAATTAATATTTTAGTGGAGGGTAGGCAAAACTATTTGGATATGAGACTTAATTTTGGGATCTAGTAGTCTTAAAAGGAAATTTGATGTCACTTAAACTATAGCTCTTAGGGAGATATAATCTATATAATGTTTCTTATATGTGCTAAGTTTTTTCTTTTTTGTTAGAAACTGAATTCAAACGAAGTATCAGAATTTCACAAGAGTTAGCAAACATTGAAAAAGAGATATTAGTTTGTCTAGGTAGGATTTCTCTCCATAGAAACAATGAAGAATAAGAGCAAATAAGAGTGTTGCATTGTGTGTGTACCTCCCTATGGATTAGTGCACAATTTAGAGTACTCTTTATATTTATAATAATTTAAATGTGCAATGCTTTTATAGGTTTGTAATACTTTAGTTCGTATAAATAATCTAGTTGTTCGAATGTAACATTTATTAGAGTACGGTATTAATAAAATTAAACCACCTTTGATTAAAAACTGATATTGATGTAGAAATAGAAGCTATTGGTTAAACTATTTTTTAACTTTTGATAATACAAATGTAATTAAAAAAAAGTCATTTCTATTTACACCTCCAATGGTCACATTTTTTTAAATCTTTCAGTAGCGGCTACACTGTACTGTTAATTTGGTTTATAGCGGAAACCAAAGATTGGCAGCAGTTTGTATTATTAAAATGCTACTAGTAACTCATAGAGTCGCTGGTTTAGTGGTTAAGAAAGTATCTTCTTTATCTTGATTATTTTAATTCAAACCCTGAACTAGTATGTAGGAAAATTAATTCTCTTAAATGTATTAAGCCAAAATTTAATAGGTACGTTCTTAAAAATTATCAAGAAAGTTCATTATTTGACACGAAACAAACCTAATAATATACTTACAGCACAAAAAAAAAGGAATGCTACTCGAAGTAAGGTTAAAAATTAGTAATGGTCATTGATTGCTGTTAAACAAATGCTTCTAAAAGATTGCTCGGTATAGGCAGTATACAAACCATTGAGATGGTGTTATAGGCTTATAGCATTTTGTTAGTGGCAACACTCCTTCCAACTGCTTGTAAAATTTTAGTAGAAAGAAAGACTTTGCATAGATTAATTCTACGTGCCTTATACATGTATTTAATTAGCTAGTTTTATAGTTTGTTGTTGTTGGGTATATTTTTTGAAGTAGATTCTTAATTTTGAAGTTGTTAAAACCCAAAAATGAAAATTGGGTGTCCAAAAGATGTTTTCAAAGGACCAATTTCAATGTATAAAGATCGAAAGTGTAGCTCAAGTAACTACTGAAAAGTATGGGAACCCATAAGCATGAAGGTTGGATTTTAAGGCTTGATGACCATTATATTTTTACTATCACTAAGCATAACATCCGTGCGATACACGTGAAAATTTAGAAAGAAAAAATATTATTACTTAAAAATGTTATATTATTTAAAAATTATAATATAATATTCTATAAAAATAAAAAAATGTCACTTATAATAATTTTAAAAGAGATGTTCAATAAGTCATTATCTTTTTTAATTTTACATACTGTAAAATTGCATATCCATTGCTTATTTTGAGCTTGTTTTCATATTTTCTTAGTATTTTTCATATTATTCTAATATTTTCCTTATTCAAAAAAATTTAAGTGAGAGGAGAATTGAAATTTGAAATTTAATTCATAGAAAAATATATCAAAAGATACTTAAGTATTAATTTTTTAGTTCCTTAATGGTACAATTTTTTTTTATTAATATGCTAAGATGTTAGGCCAGTCGTTTCAATAGTTTTTTTTTTCTTTCTAACAACTTAGTCTTTAATATTTTAAAAAAGAGGATAAATATTAAGACTCCTATTTATCTGTCCACACTCTCTTTAAGTATTTTTTTAGTTTTTATTTTTTTAGTTATCCTAAAGAAGTTTCATTTTAAGAAGTCAAGCTTTTTCTTTATTCTTTTTTTTGTGTAATTTGTTATTACTTTCTATTATTTTAATTTATTTTGTAACATATTATATTTTTTCTTTCCAAAATAAGACAAGATAATATTTATTTAAATATGAGCTTATATGATAATATTTTTAATTATGATGATATTTATTAGAATTTTTTTAAGTTCACATGTTAGAAAATAGTTTACTTATACAATAAAATATAATTTAAAGTATTTGAAACAACATGAAGTAAATAAATTTTGAATCTTTCCAAAATAAGACAAGATAATATTTATTTAAATATGAGCTTATATGATAATATTTTGTAATTATGATGATATTTATTAGCATTTTTTTTAAGTTCACATGTTAAAAAATATTTTACTTTTAAAATAAAATATAATTTAAAGTATTTGAAACAACATCAAGAAAATAAAATTTGAAAATTACATAAAGAACGAATTTTTTAAATTATTTATTTAAAAAATTTTGATATTTATAAAATATAGACATTGGAAATCATTTTTAAATTATAATAAAGATTATATTTATTTTTTTATAAATTGATATTTTATAAGTTGCTGAATTTTATAGTATTCATGTTTATTCATAACTCTAAACACTAACTCATTTATTTTTCAATTTGGTTTAGATGTTAAAATGCCTTTTTACAAATACCTTCAATATCGTGTTCAGAGGTTTTTTAAAGTGATCTATAGCGATCAAGGCCACTTTTAACTAGGAAGAAACAATTGTCAAATATTTTATTAATTATAAATTGTGATTGTTAAATTTAAATATTTATCATAAAAATTTTGGTCATTGATAAATTTTACATATTTATTGTAAAAATTAACCATGATATATAATTTATTAAAGATATTGGTACGATACTTCCATTCATAATAATTAAGGTAATGTACGAACTCTAGCGGTTGACAACCAACTCAAATTTGTATGATAGCTATAGAAGCCGTGGGCAAAGTTGGTAAGTAGAAAAGGGCTAAAGACTCTTTTGGGGATTCGAAAAGTGTACGAAAGGATCAGTCCCTTTGACAAGAAGGAGAGAATGAGACCTCAATTTTGGATACGTTCGCGCATTTTCATGGCCACCTTCATGGTCAAAATCTTAGACTACGCTAATTCCATGCCTCATAAATGCTTGGACAGGAGCACGACAACAACATTAAATTGAAGATACGAAACCATCTCCATACATTTAAATGCACGTCACGAGAGCTATCAAAGCCTACGTAAGATTACCGTGCATTGCAGAGGAAAAGTAAAAAAAAAAAAATAATAAGTATAAAAAAATTTATAAAAATTGCGAAAAAACATTAAATAAAAAGTAAAAATAAAAGAATATAAACAAATAAAAATTCTAAAAAACTAATTAAAAAGTATGAATCAAGAACTTTCCTTTTTAAAAGTTTAAAATTATGATTTATTAGTTATTTAAGATAATAAACATATTCACCTCAATATTACTTATCATATAATTATTATTTATTAAACTCAAATGTTAATTTTTTTTAATATAACAAAGTTAAATTTTATATATTAAACTTAAATCATATTCTTTTTTAAATATTATAATAAATTGTGATGACCTGCCATTTGTTTACTTGTGCAGCTAGCAATATATATATGGATGAGTTTTGGAACTTACTCTCCTAAAATAGATTTCTCCATGCTCAAGATGAGAGGTATCACGTGAGAGAAATTTTTATATATTTTCACAGCACTACACTTAAATTTAATCCAGTAACTTATATTATTATGCTGTAGTAAGTGTCATATTTTTGTTGGTATAATATATTACTCTAAGAGTAAATAAGAATCTCTCATCACATTGATATCTAAAGGAATCATATATTAATATGAATTAAATTCAACTTCTTTGTGTCAAAATAAATTTAACTTTACCAATTAAGTCAATCTTTATTTTTTACATTTGAATTTAATAGTTTTTATGAGAAATCTCATTGATTAGGATATAATTAATAAATTTTTTTTATTCTTATGAAGTATAATTTCATTCGAGATATTGAGGTTGTCCTTTCATACAAAGTGTTATCTAGTAGGATTAAAACTCCTATCATTGCAGATAACACTCGTTCAATTAGAGCTCTAACTTATTTATATAATTAATGAATTTATTATAATTCTTACAGGATCAATGACTTTTGTGTAATATTATGAACTCAGTTTTAAGGGTTAAGGACAAGGAGTATGCATGATTTGGACACAAACCTTAATGTCTGAACTTGTGTTTGTTATTGTAGATTTATAATAATTTAATAATTTTTGCACAAATAAATATTGTAGTGTAAACATTAATTATTTATAATTATTACTTAAATGGTCTACTTGAATTAGAAAGATATAGAAAAATTCTTTTATAAATGTTCACGTTGGCGGTAAAGGCTGCCTATGCAAACACAAAAGATGAATTAGTGGTGACGAAGTTGCTGCTGCTTTGGAAACTTTTAAGGCTGTTCTGAGTTGATTCCGAGATAGATGTACCTGTCAGGACACTCCGATGCCAAAATGAGTAGGTGATAGAGTGGAGTGGTAAGTGTGTAAAGGAGTTAGGTTGCATACGTTTGCTCGTGATACTCATTTTCCTTTAAATAATCAGTTTTGAGGAATGTGTCTCCGTCGTGGGCGAGTCGTAAATAAGGGTGAGGAACGAACCTCTTATCGCCATCTTTATCTTTCTAGTAGTACTCTCATCTATTATCTAATTAGAATACATTTTTTCTGCTCTTTGTTGCAATCATAGCCACTTCTACATTAAACTATGCTGCAACCTTAATCTTAAGAAGATAGGGGTAGGATTGGACTTTGAGGGATCTCTTTTGAATGTGGTGTGCCCTTGACCAGGGCAAAAAGACCAAAAGTGGTTCTAGAATGGCCGGGGAAAAAGTCAATCATGGGTCATGCTCTCATGGTGGTTGATCGAGTCATGCTTCGACTGAGTTGGTCTCGACCTAGAGTGGGTTAGGCAGGTAGTGTGCTTCTCATATTTGGGCCTGGTTCCAGATCAGGAGGAAGGCCTATTAAGGCCTAGGAACCCGTACAGTACATTGTCCCCAGCTTAGAAGTTGGCTGTGAAGTAGGTGGGTTCCAAGCTAAGTAGTACTGGGTTCGTAAGGCATCCCGTGCAGGTGGGGTTGCTCATTTGTTTTCTTCTTGTCAGTGCTAGACAAGTCTCGGCTATTGTTCCAAGTAGAATTGCTTATTAGTTGTTCACCGTTTAGTTGTTGCAATTTACTTTGCTATTGCTGCTTCAATGTTTGTACTTTGAAACAACTGGACCCACTTACGAGGGAAGTAGCTCGACTTTGAGATTTTTAACTTGAAGGATTTCGCTGAATCTGCGAGGGAGTTAGCTCGACTTCAAGATTTTTAACTTAATCGTTAAGTTTGCAAGGAAGGTAGTTCGACCTCAGAGAACCGATGATAATTTGTTAAACCGTGAGGGAGGTAACCCGACCTCGGGAACCTAATGATAACTTGTAAAGATTTGTTAAGCCATAAGGGAGGTAACTCAACCTCGGGGTTTGATGATAACTTGTAAAAATTTGTTAAGCCGCAAGGGAGGTAACTCAAACTCGAGGTCTGATGATAACTTGTAAATATTTGTTAAGCCACGAGGGAGTTGATTCGACCTCGGTATGCTTTGTCTGTCCAATAAGCTCTTGGAGCTTCAGCTGTAATATTTGCCAGGTTGGCCGTGTTCCACGTTCTCAAAATGGGTTTCCTATTGAGTTGTTTTAGCTTGTACGCCCTTTTTCTAACCTTGGCGGTGACCTAGTAAGGACCTTTCCAATTCGCTGTGAGCTTTCTGTCTTGACTGTTCCTTCCACCTATATCGGCCCTTCTGAGTACCAAGTCCCCTGCATGGAATTGTAGCGTGATGACCTTGGAGTTATAGCATCGGGTCGCTCTTTGCTTGGCTTCGAGTTCACGTATATGGGCCATTTTTATTTCTTCTTCGTGGAAATCTAGCTCGGCTTCTCGATCTTGATCATTGTAGTCTTGTCGGAACTGGGCTTTCCTCTAGCTTGTCTCTCTGCCTTTGACAGAGATCATCGTTTTCGCCCCAAATGTCAGTTTGAAAGGTGTAGCTTGAGTGGAGGATTGAAGGGTCGTGTGATAGGCCTATAGGATGCTGGGGAGCTCTTTGGCCCATACTCTTTTAGTGCGGTCGAGTCTTTTTTTCAAATCATTTAGAACAACCTTGTTTACCACTTCAACTTACCCGTTTGACTAAGGATGTTCGACTGAGGTAAAGCTATGCTTGACTTGCAGCTCATTGCAGAATTCCTTGAATAGTTTGTCTACGAATTGGGTTTCATTATCGGTGACCAGGGCATAAAATAGCCCAAATCTACACACAATATTTTTTCAAAAGAATTTTTTGACCTTTACCATGATGATGTAGGCCAGGGGCTCGGCTTCGATCCACTTGGTGAAGTAGTCGATGGCTACGATTAAAAACTTTCACTGACTTGTGGCTAGGGAAAAGGATCCAATGAGGTCCATTCCCTATTTACATAATGGCCAGGGTGTCTTCGAGGTGTAGAACTTTGTGGTAGGGGCTAGGTGGAGGTTGGAAAACCTCTGACACTTGTCACACCTTTTGACGTGCTCGAAGCAGTCTGCTTTAATGGTTGACGAATAATAGCCTGCACGTGAAATCTTCGCTACTAGTGATCTGCTATTGAAGTGATTCCCACTAACTCCTTCATGGACCTCAGTCATGACGTACTCAGACTGTTCCCGAGTGATGCGCTTTCGTTGGGGTGTTGAAAATCCCTTTTTGTAGAGCTGGTCGTTGATCAGGACGTACCAGCTTGCCGATTTCTGCACTTTTTTTGCCTCTAACTTAATTGGAGGGAGAGCACCGTGCTTGAGGTAGTCGGTAATAGGCGGGATCCATGAGTCTTGTTCCTCTATCATCATTATGGCTTGTTGCTCAATGCTTGGCTTCTTGAGAGTTTCCTGTATCATCGATTTGTTGTTGCCGGGGTTCTTTGTACATGCTAGCTTGGAGAGAAGGTCGGCCATAGAATTTTGATCACGAGAAATGTGTTCGCATTTGACCTTGTTGAAGGCTGTGGCAAGGTTCTTAACCTTTTGTAAGTATTAGGCCAACATCGGGTCCTTGGCCCGGTAGTCCCCTATGATTTGGCTTGTCACTAGCTGAGAGTTGCTGAGTGCCTTCACTTCTGTGGCTCCTATTTCTTTGGCCAGCTTGAGGCTAATGATGAGGGCTTCGTATTCGGCCTAGTTGTTAAAGGGTTTGAAATTGAATCTCAGGGATTGTTCAATAACCAAGTTATCGGGGCCTTCTAGAATCACACCTGCTCTGCTTCCTTTGAGGTTGGATGTGTCATCAACATAAAGATTCCACGTACTTTTTGGGCTTTCTTCATAGGCTTCTTTGGTTAGTTCGAGTATGAAGTCGGCAAGAACTTGTGACTTGATAGGTCCCTGCGACTCATATTACAGGCCGAACTCATTAAACTCGATGGACCGGGCTATCATTCGTCCTGCCAGCTCTGACTTCCTCAACACTTATCGGATTGGTTGATCTGTTTTGATGACTATTGGGTGGCTTTGGAAGTATGGCCGGAGCCGTCGAACCGAGGTGAGAAGCGCAAATGGTACTTTTTCTAGCTATTGGTATCCAAGCTCTGCTCCTTGTAGCATCTTGCTGACGAAGTATATGGGCCTTTATGCTCCATCTTCTTCTTTGACGAGCACCAAACTAACAGCCTCATGGCTTTTGTTTGGTCAAAACGGGTGGGGTCGTGAGGAAGGTCTTTAGTTGTTGGAATGCCTCCTCCCATTTGAGAGACAACTCGAACCTGTATGCCTTCCTGAGGCACTTAAAAAAGGGAGCTGATTTGGATAGGAATCGGGACAGCATTGCGACTCGGCCGGCTAGCCGCTATACGTCCTTTACCAAGGTCGATATCTTCATCTCGATTATAGCCCGTATCTTCTTTGAATTTTCTTCTATGCCTCTTTTTGTTAGGAGAAAACCGATAAACTTTTCGACCTGGACCCCGAAGGTGCACTTGTCCGGGTTGAGACGTATGTTGTGCTTGCAAAGTTGAACGAAGATCTCGGCAAGGTCAGAGCAGTGATCTTCGGGGATCTTTGACTTGACGACCATGTCATCCACATGAACTTTGATGTTCCTCCAAATTTGTTCCAAAAATACCTTATCTGTTAACCTCTGGTAGGTGCCCTTAGCTTGTTCAAGGAGGGCCTACCCAAGATAACTTTATAAGGGGAAAAGCAATCTACAACCAAGAATCGTACCTTAATTGTTTTGGTCGTGGGGTGCTGGCCAAAAGTGGAGTTTAAGTCTATATAACCTTTGGTTTCTACTTAGTTGCTTGAGAAACTGACTAGGCATCTTGAGAATGGTTGTATCTCGGCTTCAGGAATGCCGAGTTACCTGAACGTCCCTGGATACAGGATGTTTGCCGAGCTTTCTTAATCCACGAGTATATTTTTTACCAAGAAATTTGTAAATATCACGAGATTACCATTGGATCGACTCTGCTTCTGTCCAGACCACGAAAGTCATCCTCGGAGAAGGTGATAGGGGTTCTGGTGTTGCTTCTAGTCGGCTCCTAGTTAGTTGACTTGGAGACAACCATGACTGCTCGAATGCTTTTCTTTTGGGTTAAACTCGATTCTCCTATAGCAAAACCTCCTAAGATAAAATTGATTATCCCTTTAAGGGGTTCCTCCTTTAGGGAGTTTTGGATAGAGGATTGGTCGCGGCGTCTTTTGCGGTCTGAGCATTTGAGACTGCAGCTTCTTTGTTTGGAGGTTCGAGATCTACTCCGATGATCTCGAGAGAGGTCCACATACTTTTATCGCTTGCCATCATGATGAGCTCCTTTATGATGTCTTTGAATTGGATGCATTCTTCCGTGGTGTGGCCATAACAACGATGATATTGACATTGTTTTGACCGATCCAGGTTTGGATTGGAGAACTTTATCTGAGGTGGAAGCTTGATTAAATCCGTGTTGTGAATCTCATGGAGGATTTTTTTCCTGGGTAGTGGTTAGGAGGTATAGCTACTGAATTTGGGCTGCCAACCTGTCTTTCTTCCTTCCGACCTTCTCTGGCTACGCGAGCTGGATGACTTCCATATGTCATCGGGCGTAGGGCTATCCTCTTCCATGGATTGGAATGCTTCTTCGATTTCAATGTACTATATGGCTCGAGGCCTGTGCTCGTCGGTGTTTGGCCGTCTTCTTAATCAGTGAAGCAACAAAGGCATTAGGGCATAGTCTTGTTCGAATGGCCTGCAACGAGACTGTGGAGTTGAGATCTTTAATCTGTAGGGCCTCTTAGTTGAAACGAGTCATGTATTGCTTAAGCATCTCGTTTCTCCCCTGCCTGAAGTTGAAGAGGCTTTTTGAGGTCTTGTCTTAATCTTGGCTCATCGAGAAGTGGGCCAAGAACTTGGCCAAGAGCTCGAAAAAGCTGGTAATCGAGTTAGGATAGAGAGCGTCGAACCAGATAGCGGTTACATTCTTCAGAGTCCCTGGAAAGTTACAGTATTTGGCCGAGTCTGTGCACTTCGTCCTCAACATGGTAATTCTAAATGTCCTTTAGTAATTCCAAGGATCGGCCATTGCATCATATGACTCCAATGATGCTGGAACCTAATAGTCTTTAGGATAAGGGGTTCATGTCCACATAGATGAAAGGATGCTCGGCCAACTCCGCCGGCATGGGTTCTTCAGGTACTTTAGGTGCAGCACGGGAGATCTGCTCTGGCTCTTTCTTGGGGGTGATTGTTTGACACCAGTTGCCCTGCAATGTAGGGGGTGATTCATTGTCTGCTACCTTCTCTCGAGTTGGCTGTGACTGATTCCTCTTGAGTTTCTCAATCTGTTCCTTAAGCTGTCAAATTTTTGTCACGAGCTCTTCGTTGCTGGATGCATGAGGTGCTTGTGGATGATTCGTGGAGGGATTTGCTCTTTCCATCTTGCGTTTGCTTTCTAAGTGAATGAGTTAGCTCAAATGCGGGGGAAAAAGTTTTACCTAATTCCCACAAACAGCGCTAATGTTCATGTCAGTGGCAAAGGCTGCCTATGCAGAACACAGAAGATGAACCAGTGATGACAAAGTAGCTGCTGCTCTGAGGGGCTCCTGAGGTCGTTCTAAGTTGATTCCGAGGTAGATACACCTACAAGGATACTCCAATGCCTAAATGAGTAGGTGACAGTGGAGCGGTAAGTACGTAAAGGAGTTAGATTGCATACCTTTCACCAGCAAAGTTTCCTCTTTTGATCATGGGGGGAATGGGAGGAGTGAGGATCAGAGTTGTCTCTCCCTTTAGAAACCATAGTGGTTAGTCGTGAGATGTGCACGCTAAGCACTAATTGACTAGGTTTTGGTCAGGTGAACTGATCGTGCAGGGCCCGAAGTGCCTGAAGAACCCACGCCGACGGAGTTGGTCGAGTATCCTTTCACTGATGTGGTCATGAAAACCCCTTATCCTAAAAACTTTCAGGCTCCAACGTCGTTGGAGGAGTATGGTGGAACCCCTGATCCTCGGAATCACTTGAGGACATTTATAATCATCATGTTGAGGACGGAGTGCACAGACTCGGTCAAATGCCGCATCTTTCTAGGGACTCTGAAGAATGCAGTCACTCTCTGGTTCGACACTCTCCCTCCTAGCTCGATTTTCAGCTTTTCTGAGCTCTCGGCTAAGTTATTAGCCCACTTCTCGACGAACTAGGATTAAGACAAGAGCTCAGAAAGCTTATTCAACTTCAGGAGGGGCGAAATGAAACCCTCAAGCAATACATGGCTCATTTCAACTAGAAGGCCTTACAGATTAAAGATCTCAACTCCGCAGTCTCGTTGCAAGCTATCCGAATAGGACTCTGCCTAGTGCCTTTATGGCTTCACTAATCAAAAAGCCAGCCAAATACATCGATGAGCTTAGGGCCCGAGCTGCACAATACATTGAAATTGAAGAAGCATTCCAATCCATAGAAGAGGATAGCCCCACGCCCGACGACATATGAAAGTCGTCCAGCTCGCATCACCAGAGAAGGTCAGGAGGAAGGCTTACTAAAGTCTGAGAACCTGTACAGGATAATGTACATTACTCAACTATTGAAATTAATGTTTTTGTTATATGTATCATACATTGTAAATGTAATTCAAATTTGTATATGCAACATGTAACTCGATATTTTTTTTTGTTTGGTTTACATGAAGTGTTGTTTTTTCCTTTGGGGAAGAAGAAAAGAAGAGTTGCACGTTACTAATGAAAAATCGGTATTAGTCCTACTTTTGCTTGTGTTGCGCGTTTAAAAATGTTGACTTATTTTTGTCCATTGCACGTTTCCTAAAAGTAAGAAACACATTTCTATATACATGAATGACAAATATTAATTTTTTCAGTTAAAATAAATAAATAATTTTTATAATTTTGATATTTATAATTTTTTAAAAAATTTTGATTATTATAATTTTATTTATTTATATTTTGATCTCTATTGTTAAAATATTGATCTTTATACTTTTTATTTACTTAACTTTTAATTTATATAATTTATATTCATTAAGGTATTGATTATTATTATTTTATTAAAGAACAATTCTTATAAATTTTAATTATTAAAAAATTAATTCATCAAAAATAAAATTTAAATAAGTAAAATAATATAAATTAATATATAAAAAAAAAACTATAAAAACAAAATTTAAAATTAAATAAAATTATAAAAATTAATTATTTATTTAAAACTTTTATTTTATTCCAGATAAGTATTGATTTAAATTATATTTACTATGGAAAAGAAACCTGCGACGTTGAATATATAGAGTTTTTTAAAAAAATTGTTTTTCTTGATAAATCTAACATCAGGACAGATATACCATTTTGATATCCGATTTGATGTATTAATTAAATAATCATTTTATGACATAATTAGCGTCATGGATAGCGTTGTTGTCTCTTTCAATTTATATTATATTATTTTTTATTTATATAATTATTTTATAAATTAATTAATTAAATAAAAATAATTTTAAAAAAATAAAATTTTAACTCTTTATATTTTAAAATAATTATAATTATAAAATATAATTATAAAAATATTGTGTTTACAATTTATTATTTATTATTTATATTTAATTAATTATTTATAATTTTTATAAAATTAAAAAAAATTTACCAAAAAAGAGAATCTTCT
Source organism: Castanospermum australe (assembly GCA_019955255.1). Lineage (NCBI taxonomy): Eukaryota > Viridiplantae > Streptophyta > Magnoliopsida > Fabales > Fabaceae > Castanospermum > Castanospermum australe. Next base: position 331,857 of record NSJW01000331.1, on the reverse strand, counting down.
TTAAATAGTATAGAAGATAAATAACTATAACAAAAGTATTATTAAATTTAAATTATTTTTTATAATTGTTAACAAAATAAACAAAATTTAAAAAAAAAAAGCTACCATTTTTACGTGACCATTCTATTAAAGAAAATTAGTGAGTAACTTGTGTTTAATATTTTGCATAAATGATTAATGTTTTAGTTTTTCTTTGCTTATATTATAAGGTAACATTTAGTTAAATAAAATGATCTAAAAAATAATAATAAAAGTAGAAAAGAAATATATTAATGTTTAAAATAATTAGAACAAATTATAATGAAAATTAATACCAAGCTTAAATACTTCGTATCAAATGGCATATTTTGAAAGCTAAACATTCATGTTTGTTTTGAATTTTTACCAACGTTACTGCATATTTCACGCTTGTCAAAGTGTGTCTTTAAGAAAAGAAAAATAAATACATTTTTACTAAATATTGTCCATCATTCGTTTGTTATTATGTTAAGATTAGTTTATTTTATATTTAAAATTATTTATAATTAAAATTTTATTAATAAAATTTATAAAAAAGATGTTTTTACAAAAAAACTACACATTGCCAAACATGCACTATTCTCACCAAAACAACAAACTCAGCTTTTTTGGGATTGGGAAACAAGCTATCAATCTATCTTTCATGCTGATTTCTTAAGATAATAATTATTATATAAATATTTTTATTACACTAAATATTATTAATAACAAGAGTTAAAAAGAATTGCTAATGTTTTAGCACTCTAAAATATGTATTATAAAAAAAATTATCACATTAATATTTTGATTACATCTAATTTTGTAAAATAATTATTTTGTTTTACAACATCAACCAATAAATACAAGCCACCTCAAATCTAGTGAATTTGCAGTCAAAGCAGAAGGCTTTTACTTTGACAAGCATCCAGTGATATCTGCCCGACTCGCGTGTTTTTTAGTAATAGATAAAAGATGCAAAGCTGAGGAGGACTTGGGGGTAGCCATTAATAATAATAATAATAATAATAATAATAATAATAATAATAATAATAATCTTTCTCATACCTACATACGTATTGTACCAAAAAGATACTTAACCTACGTATAGGATACAAATTAATCATAACATTAATTGATCATGTGCAGCATGAAATATTTGCTTATTAGTTGGGACTCAATTGTTTTTTTTTTTTTTTGGTAGTTTAGTTGGGACTCAATTTTCTTTTGAAGGAAATAAGCCACAACAATTAAATTCATGATACCAAACACTTCTAGCATAATGCTAACATATGCCAATTCGTGATACTTGCGAGTGATTAATCGTAGTGATGAATATATCATGATTTTAGAATAAAGTTTAAATCCTAAAATTCATACTTAGGAAGGACTTAATTTTTGTGTTTCGTCATTGACTTTTCAAAATAAATTTTTTGACTTTGGCCAATGAGTACTGTCTTAATTTTTAGGGCTGAAGTGTAGTGACAGTATCAGATATTCAATCCTTCACAAAACTACTTATTCTTCTTCCTTAATTATGTACTTGCACTCTTAATGTATGAGGAAAAAAAGAATAGAAAATTCTCAGCTTTGTTGTTTAATTGTATAAGGGTGTGTGAAAGAGCTTAACTTTGATTCCAATAAGCATAATTTCAGTCATTGCTGCTGCCAGAGGATAACAAATTAAAGCCTTAATCATATGCACATGTTGGATGCTGTCTCTTTTCTCTCATAATAATGTACACAGATCTGAGATGGTATCTCATCCGGGATGCAAATCTGCTTATTATTGGATGCTTACAGCCTTAGCTTCTCTTTTCTACTCTCAACATTTAACGTTTAGTGAGTGTTCTAAGCAATAAACAACTCATGCATATTGGACTTAAGTTTCTCTTATATTTTTAATCATGGTTTTAAATAGTGATTTATAATTGCATTGTAATTATAAAAATTATAAAAAAAAGACAGTTGATGCAGGCGTATTGCAATTACATAGTAATTATAAGGACTCATATAACAACAATATTACGACTGTAATTAGAGTTATATATCATAATTTAAAACCTTGTTATTAATACAAATCCAATGTTATTTCTTGAGAGCTTATGAAAATAATACTAAACCAAAAGTTGAGTCAGTCTACATATGTAACAGCTGCAGACACATCATTTAGCCTTGTGGAGTTGGCAAATGCACAAATTAAAACTCATCATTCTTTTCTTTTCTTTTTTGTTTTTTGGATGATATGCTAAAATGCAAGCGTAGTGGCCTCAAACACTTCCTAAAGAGACTTGGGGATCCACGGCTAGAAAAAACTTGCCACTCTACATTTACAAGTAATGCTTAACATGTCATTCTCAAAGACATTCATTTCAACCCATCTAGTAGCAAAAGAAAAAAAGGTTGGACCACATGCATACACAGGGCAGCATTTTTTTTGGGGGAACATAAAATACAGAGAGAGAGAGAGAGAGAGAGAGAGAGAGAGGGAGGGGGGGGAGGGTCTTTCAATAAAAAACAAACAAGTTGATCAAGTTCAGGATTACTAGACCACAGTCCATACATTTACATGTGTTAGCTAAGGTGGTGAGGTACCTCAGATGAGCATATTCCTCAAGAGAGATTGCCCTAACAGAAGCCTTCCAATCACCTTTTCCTCTCTATCCTGGGAATGATAAAAATGGGCAGGTCCTAAAATTTGTAATAGCCTCACAAAGACCACCAATTTTGCCAACCCAAGTATATCCTCAAAGGCACACACATATACACATCCTTCTCCCTCTCTCTCTCTTTCTGGTGTCCACTTCACTTCTTGAGCCATCCACTGCTGCTAACCAAAACACAGCAAATTGCCCTGTTCTTGACATGTCTGCTGTTCTTCTTTGGGTGAGTTGTGGACCCAAAGAGAACGCCAACTCCCTTCTGGGTCTTGCAGGAAGAAGTGGGAGAACCCAGAGGAGGTTCAGAGTGTGCTGTGGGATCAGCTTTGCAACTGCAGTTGCAGAGCCCTCGAGATCCTCAGAGGAGAGGGTCTATGAAGTGGTGCTGAAGCAAGCAGCACTGGTCAAAGAGCAGAGCAGGGAGACAAGGAGGGCTCTGAATTTGGACAACAAACCCATTGAAGGTGACTTCACCAATGGGGATCTGTTGAGTGCAGCTTATGCTCGGTGTGGTGATGTCTGTGCTGAGTATGCCAAGACATTTTACCTAGGTACTTGCTCTCTCTCTCTCTCTCTCTCTCTCTCTCTCTCTCTCTCTCTCTCTCTCTCTCTCTCTCTCCCTTTTGTTTTGATCTTTTTTCACATTCATTCTCTCTTGTTCAGTTCATTATATTGGCCCCATAGAGATCCCACTCCATACAATCTCCTAGTGTCAACCACAAAATTAATAGTTACCCATTGTTCTAAAGCAACCCCTTCACAGTTTACACCATTCTCCTCCCTTATCTGGTTGATTCTGAGAGGAATATTCAACCATTCTTTTCACTCACTTTTTTGGTCCATTGCACCATGCCTAAATAAATGATGCCCCTTTATTCCTTGCACAATGTTACTATAATTGAAATGATTCTTTATTCCAAAGGCAGTGAGGCACAAAAGCCCAAATAATAATTAAAAAAAAATGCCTTTGATTGCCTTCAAATAAATGGCTAGAGCAAATAAATTCCAGTTTCTTTGATTTGATCTCTTGTATGTTTATTAGTATATGTGGTGTCGTTAATTTGACTGGTCCCTTCCACTTGAAATCTCAGGCACACAATTGATGACCCAAGAACGCCGAAAAGCCATATGGGCCATTTATGGTATGTGTGCTAGTGATTAGATTACCCTCAAATGGCCTGCTACAACAGCTACTCTCTCTCTCTCTCTCTCTCTCTCTCTCTCTCTCTCTCCAGTGAGGGTTGTGGTCCCTTTCTTTTTTTGTTTTTCTTTTTCTGAAATTGACTAATCATTGTGCTTTGCAGTGTGGTGCAGAAGAACAGATGAGCTGGTGGATGGCCCCAACGCTTCACACATCACTCCCAAGGCCTTGGACAGGTGGGAGCAAAGATTATCTGATGTATTTGAAGGTCGCCCTTATGATATGTATGATGCTGCCCTCTCTGACACAGTCTCAAAGTACCCTGTTGACATTCAGGTAGTCTATATACCCAAAACTGAAGTTTCTGAAATTGAAGTTGTCGCAGCGTGCATTTATCATTACGCCAAAAGCTTGTAATTGATAGTAAGAATGTAATTTTATTTTATTATAGTATCTCAAAATTGCATCAAGTATTAAAGACTATACTCATTGTAAGAATTAAGGGGTATTGTTAAGTCTACAAATTTTAAAAGAGACACTTAAAAAAATAAATCTAACTCTCATCAATAGATATAACAAGTGAAAAAATATATATATTTTTACCTTTTTCTCTTTTTATTAGACTAAGCAACCAGGAAAAATGATGGTTGCACAAAGCCGCAAACATGTGAGGAGATTGTTTTAGAATATGAGCCCTTCAGAGGAATTCAGTTGTTAGCTAATGACTTAGTTGTGAGGAGTGAGTGAGGAATCTGTGCTTGCACAAAAAGACTAGTGCATCTCCCACTATGAAACATATCCTGTCCACTTTCAATTAAATATGAACTTGAGACCTTAAAATTAGAGTACCTGTTATTCAATTATGTATAAATTACTTGGCAACCATAGGGTATACATTTTTATGTGTTAAAACTGATCCTATTTCCATTGAAATTTCTGTTTGAATAGCCATTCAAGGACATGATTGAAGGGATGAGGCTGGACCTGAGAAAGTCAAGATACAACAACTTTGATGAGCTCTACCTTTACTGCTACTATGTTGCTGGTACAGTGGGCCTTATGAGTGTTCCAGTGATGGGGATAGCACCAGAATCAAAGGCTTCAACAGAGAGCATTTACAATGCAGCACTGGCACTTGGCATTGCAAATCAACTTACCAACATACTCAGAGACGTTGGAGAAGAGTAAGGTTCTTGGAATAAATCAAAATGCCATATCACTGAATCAAAAAACAATGGAGCAGTTACCGTTACACCTTGTAATTTAAGGGTGCCTCACACTCTTGAAATGTTTTTGATACTTTAAAAACCTTGATTCCAAGAAATTGATAAAAATTACTACATTAACAGCAAAAGAAAATGATATTCAACCAAGGTTTTTACATTCAACTTGACCTAGGCTAACATTTAATTTCAATTGTCAGTATTATTTGAGGGAGAAATTAATAGGAAATCTTCAAATTCAAATAATGTTTTATTTAATTACTTATTGTTCTTGATCATTGTAGTGCTAGAAGAGGAAGAGTGTATCTCCCACAGGATGAGTTGGCACAAGCTGGCCTATCAGATGATGACATTTTCCGTGGGCGAGTGACCGACAAATGGAGCAATTTCATGAAGGGCCAAATACAGAGAGCAAGGATGTTTTTTGATGAGGCAGAGAAGGGAGTTTCAGAGCTCAACTCAGCTAGCAGATGGCCCGTGTGGGCATCTTTGTTGTTGTATAGGCAAATATTAGATGCTATTGAAGCCAATGACTACAATAACTTCACAAAAAGGGCTTATGTAGGAAAAGCAAAGAAGCTCCTATCACTACCTGTTGCTTATGGAAGAGCACTTCTAGGCCCTCAAAATTTAACCAAAATGGTTACAAGATGAATATGATGATGATGTGACCATGAGCATCAAATCTTTTGAGCTTGTAAATTATGTTCACTAGATTTCAGAAAGCTGTAATGTGTACATTGTCTAGTTGAATAGTGTACATCTCAAGTAAGCAATTTTGAAGAGCAACCCATTCATTTAATCATTTGGCTAAGTAAATACTGACTGACATTGCTCTTTCCCTCCCTCTCCCTTTGGGACATCTAATCAACAGTTTTTTGTTTTATTTGAAAAAAAAGTTCTGATTTGATAAACATTCTAAATCTTTTTCTTGCCACTAATTACATAAATTTTTATTGAAAAAAATGATCCCAAAATATCATTGCATCTTTTCACAATAACGATTTGTAAATGGGCCTAGTCTAACAATACGATATATTTGTTCAACCTGATCAATAATTTTACAAGGGAATGAAGTGATCAAAAACACGATCGAAGTTTTAGTATATATTTTTTTAAAAAAAATTAACTTGGAAATCCATTGAAAAAAATTCTCCAAAAATTCCAATAGAAATTAGTAAATGGTGATTTTGAAATTCAACATTGATACATTGCCGACGGATTATTCATTAAAAATTACGTAAATGATTTTTAATTCTTTAAAAAGTATAGATAAATATTGCCCTGAAAATAATAAATAAAGTTGGGCATTTCGATTAGCGATAGATGAATCCATCAATAATCCGTTGAAAGTTCAAAAACATCTCCTAAGTATTACTGTTTTCTGGTTTTTAAAATACCTACATTGTTTTATTTTTTTTAAAAAAAATCTAAAGCATGTAAAATGTTAAACAAAATTCAGAAGAGGATGATTTGTTTTCCTTTTATAGGACACACATCACATTAACCAATCACTCTTGATTTTGTATTTATACTTTAAAGGTTAACATTTGTGGAAATTACACTTAACTTTATCTTTAGAAGACACATAAATTATTTTATGGAATTTCATATATAAAAAAATCATATACGGATAGCATAACTCCTAAACCATATATGTAAGCTAATAAGAGAAATTCTGACATACTCAAGGAGTATTACACCAACATAGTGGCATGTTGCAGAATAGTGAAATTGGACGTTTTTAAAGAATTTCGAACAAACCTAACTCAGATTTGGTAGGAAATCAAAGAAATCCAATACTTTTGATAGTTCACTCTTTTTTTTTTTAAATAATAATAATAGATAAATAGATAAAATTTTATAAATTATGAGTGAAAAGTTTTTGAACTATTAGAGTAACGAAAAATGAATTATATTTGTAAATATAAAAATTAAAATTTAATTTTTAAAAATTATATTTTATTATAAAAATTATATTATTATTATTCTTAATTTAAAAAATTAAACTTATAAAATAATTTAAATAAACTGAACTTATGAAATATTCTGTTCATTAAAAAAAAATTATGGGTGAGGAACATTTTTCTAAGGATGAACACAAAACCACACTTCCAACTTCCAAGTTATTGGAGCTCGACACATATTCCCTCTTTTAGCCTTTGAACGCAGCTGTTCGTTGATTTGCCGAGGTTCAAGCTGTGCAGCAGTGAACAAAGTGCGTCGAAATCGGTGAGTAAATGATGCATAATTCTCTCATTTCCAGGTTTACTTCGTCCTGACCATACCGCAAGAGTACCCAAATCCAACTGGGTTCTCTGCTGCCACTCAATGCTTCCCTTTTCTTCAATACATTCGCCTCTGGGAGCTTTTCTGAATCCGAAACAGAAAGAAATCAGCGCAAATATGGCACCTTTACGGTGTCTTACCTCATCAACTCATGTGGGTTGGCCCCAGTATTGGCTATGAAACTGTCCAAAACGGTAAATTTGAAAAACCCACATGGACCAAATGCTGTTCTTGGTGTTCTCAAGAACTACGGATTCTCCGAAACCCAGATTGCGAAGCTTGTGGAGAGACGACCCTTGGTGCTGGTTGCGAATGCAGAGGCGACCCTTTTGCCAAAACTCAAGTTCTTCCGTTCTATTGGGGTTTCAAGCACCGGCCTCCCAAATATCCTCATCGTAAACCATCCTCTATTGTCAAGGAGCTTGGAGAAATGCCTTATCCCACGTTATGAGATCCTCAGGGGTGTTCTTCGTGATGATCATGAAGTTGTTAGGACTCTGAAACGCGCCCCACGTTCTTTTACATATTTTGCTATAATGAATGAGTTGGTTCCAAACGTTAAGGTTTTGAGACAATCGGGTGTGCCTCAAGCTCCCATCTCTCTCCTGGTGATGCTTTATCCGGCTGCAGCATTTGTGAAGCATTCAAAATTTGTGGAAGCTGTCAAGACAGCTAAGGAAATTGGGTTTGATGCTTTGAAAACAGCCTTCGTCACGGCTGTCCAAGTGCTTACAGTTTTGAATAAAGCAACGTGGGAATCCAGATTCGAGGTTTACGAGAGGTGGGGCTGGTGCCGCGAAATTGCTCTTGAAGCATTCAGAAAGTTTCCGAGTTGTATGATGTTGTCAGAGGAGAGGGTTACAAAATCAATGAGTTCCCTAGAGAAGGATATGGGTTGGACATCAGAAGATATTGCTGGATACCCTGTGGCTCTGGCCTACAACTTGGAGAAGAGGATTATCCCTAGATGCTCAACGATTAAAATCTTGAAATCAAAAGGTCTGGTCAAGAATCATTTACGCTTAGGTTCTTTTATGTGCTTAAGTGAGGACAAGTTTTTGAATAAATTTGTCACCAGTTTTCAGGGAGATGTGCCTCTCTTACCTGATGTCTATAAAGGTTTGATCGATCATGTGAATGTAATATAGTCTTTGAAGGTTTTTGCAGGCTGTTGTCCTGGCTTCCAACTTTTTGATTTCAGTTAGTGCATGTCATTGCTAAGCTGGGCTGCCAGTTTCCTCTGCTTTCACTTTCTGTGTGAAGGTGTTGTATTTTTCTTGGATAGAGGAGCTTTTAAGTCAGATTTATGGCTTGCTGATTCCATAATCTAATTCCACATACTGGTGATTTTCAATTCTAGTATCTTGGTTTATTTATTTCTGTTGATAGCACAGAACACATTAAAGTAGAGTGCCTATGTTTTGCAGGCCAAGGGTAACACTGGTGAAATTTGTCTTGATCGCTGCTTTTTTATTTTAAATATTTTTATCTATTATGGGGAACATTTATTCAAACATATTTTTAAGGGTTAAATTCAGTTTCTCATACCGTGGTTTGGTCCTACTTCAATGTGCCACCCACCTTGTGGTTTGAAATTTGTCACTTTGCTCCCTGTGGTTTGTTCTGTTATCACATATCCACAGTACACTTTTTCCCATCCAACTTTAATGAAAATGACATTTTTTTTTGGTTGGGAGGGGGGCGGGGGATTCAAACTCAGGTGCGGATGTTTGCATGGCAATTAGATTGCCATTTAACCACTGCCAGCTCTGCAATGAAAATGACATGTGAGAGGCACATGTATGCATAAAACTACTATAAACTAAAAAGGATATGAGAGTAGAAGGCCCATGTTGGTTGTTAGAGCATGCAGAGGGGACCAATAACCACAGTATATTTCCATCAAATCAAATTACATTTAGTTGTGTTACCATTACCATTCTTTAATAAATGAATTCTGATAAGATGTTCTACAAGCTTACCATATAGCTCCTTCAACTTAAAATTGTCACTATATCTTGTTAGTGGCATACTGTTATGTGGAATCACGGATACATTTAGTTTTGAACTTTAAGGGGTAATGTGCATTATGTTAATTGGACTCAGTACTAACTACTAAGTACTGACATTATGTAAATTTCGCATTTGGACATGGAAGAAAACTCTGTCAAAAGACTGACTAATGGACTAGTCTCAAATATGCCAAATATGACATTCAAGCATTCTGACTGAAGTGATTTTCATTACTGTAGTACAAGTTTGAGTTGGTTCCAAAATAAAGTTTTTGACAAACAATCTTGGAGTGCCTCAAGCTTTCAGCTTTCTCTAGAAACCATTTGTCTCCAAACTATCAAGCATTCAAAATCTGCCGAAGCTGTCAAGATTGCTAAGGAAATGTGATTTGATCCCTTGAAGTCATCTTTGGTCCTTGCGTTGCAAGTGCTTGCAAAATGAGTAAAGCAAATGTGGGATCAAGATTGGAGACTTACAGCAGGTGGGGTTGATCCAGAGAAAATTTTATATAGATTTTGTGGCCAAATTTCAGGAAAATGTCGCTCTACTATTCAACCTGTGTAGATGAAAATCAGATGGATCCCCTGGATGTGCTGTAGTTAGTTTTAGAAGGTTTCAGGATGGATGATTCTACCATTTCTTCTTCATTTTATTGATTTGACAACAGCGCCAAAGCCCTATTCTACCTTTTCTAATTCTGTAATATAGTCAGCATCTGATCTACTTCTGCTGTATGCTGATAGCATTATCATTTAACTAAGAATATGCACATTTGATCTTGAATTCAACTTCTTGGTTTTTTTTTTTTTTTTGGCTATGCAAATCACGTTAAAAACAGGCTTTTTATTTATGGGTTTGTGACTAAGATTGACGTATATTATGTTGCTTTCCAACTTGTACCATAAATTTCTTCAACAGTAATATTCCAAGGCTGTTGGAGTATACAGGGTGAACCAAGCACAGAGTTCCCTTTAACACATGTTAGCATTGTATGATCAAGGACTTCTGATACAATGTTCTGTCATTTGATGTTTGCAGTTGCAAGCATACAAGTCTACCATATGGTACCTATAATTTGATATTGTCACTTTACTTCAATAATGCTCACTGTAGAGCAGATCTGTTGTTTGGTTTTTGACATTCCTTGATTGGGTGCAATATGTTAATATTTTTTTTTTAGTGTGAATCAGGAGTATCCTTACAGGGTTTGGCTCATTTGGACCGTCTCATAAGTCTAATCTTCCCGAACTAAGAGTGATAATGGTATGACATTCTTCATAAGATGTGACTCCCAGGATTTAAACTACAGTCCTCATGTTTGGGTTCTACTACGTCAACACCTCTTGGGTTACAATATGTTAATGTTATTAATTTTTCATTCTTTTGTTCTTTCTTCTAGTTTGCTAATAATGGTAATCTTTATGATTCATGAGATTATTTTGTAAGAGCTAGGGAAGGTTACTAGAGAGCTAGTGGAGGTTACTCTCACAAATAATATTGGTAATCAAAGTCTATTTAATACTTAAATGTTTCATTAATGAAGATAAGGACAATGTGCCAAGCGATTTATTGGGTGTTTTACTCTCTCCTTTGTGTGTGTGTGTGAAATGCATGTTAAACTTACTGCTAATGTTGGTTCTATGCTGATGACTTTGGTTGTTTTCCTACTGTTTATTTGGACCTGATACTAATTCCATAAATATTTCGGGTTGTAATTTTTGTACCTGAATATGAGGACCATTTTGTTATGGACTGTTTCGCCTTGGTCTTTCAAAATTAAAAAAAAATAAAAAAGAAAAAGATTGTGAGGGATTGGTTGCTGATCAAATTTTACTTGATGAACATTCTATGTATGTTTACATTGATACGCAGATTAGATATTTTAATCTGTTGCTTTTATATAATTCTGTCATTCTATTTTATGTGGTTCTGTGAGCCTCATTTTCTCTTCAATGGGTGTGATATTCATAAAATTTATCACAGCAAGTAGTTTACTCTGATAGTGTTACATTGTGGAGGCTTAAATTAATTTATGGGAACTTATTTTAAGCATAGTCAAATCAAATGATGAGTTTATCTTGTGGCTCCTCTTCAGGATAAGAAACTTTTTACCCTGGATCGCATTGGCACATTTTATCACTTCTGAATTGAGATAATTTGAGAAGCTCTGTACATTGATATCGTCTTCTTAAGTAACAGTAACATGCTGGGAAAGACTGTTAGCCACATATACCCTATCTCTTGACAACCAGTGTCTTGTAGACTCTAGTACCTCTTAGCTAATTCCTCTCTCTCTCTCTTGCTTTTTTGCATTTTTGTTTTTGTAATTGAAGTCTGTGATGTGCAGGTTCCGAGCGATGTGATGGGGAATGCTAGCTTGCTTGATGTGAAGTTGGATTTGTTTGGAAGGATGATATTTTATCATCAATTTGGATTTGGAAATATTTATTGGGGTATTTTTATTTAGATTTAATTTTAATTTATTATTAATGTATAATTTTTTTATACTATCATCAAATTATAAGTTATTATATATTTAATTTTTTTGAATAATTATTATTTTAATTAAATTTTTTTAATAATTTAATAACATATAATTAAATGATAATAAAAATATTTTACATTGACGATGAATCAAAATTAAACTCTTTGTTTATCATTGTGTTTTACTTAGGTTGAGTTCTTTCATGTGCTCTTAGATGTTATTAAGTTATTGTCTCTTTACTTGAAGGTTGTACTCTCTTTCAAACTGCACCGAGGGGTCCTTCTGTTATATTCATCATGTACACTTGTGTTTACACTCTGGAACTAGTGAAATTTTAACTTTTAAGTAATTGTGTTAAATACTCACACAATCCTATATAAACGCTTGAAAACAAAAACTTTTGTTAACGTGTTATAAATTAAATAATTTACATCAAATTAACAGAATTTTATGTCCAAAATGTTTTTACAAGTAATATAAATATATTATATTTAGATTTTTTCAGATATTAAACCAAAAACTAAGTCAAATATCACATTGTTGTACTATATATAAAAAATAAGATCTTTCAATATATTCAGTACACTTTTCTTTTGCAAATGATGTTATGATAGTTTAATTTTTGAACTAAGGAAGCACATGAGTGCAGATATTTGGACTTAACTTTGATTAACTCAAACCCCGACTCAAGAAAATTCTTACTGTACAACCCGAAAAAAAGGTATAGAATGCTAATCAAAGTAAAAAGATAAACAGACAACTCCAGTCTCCTACAGAGTCAGTCTTGAGTGTTGCAAGCTTAATCAAATGATGCGGCAACAACCTTAGGATTTGGCAAAAGGATCATCTCAGGTTTTGCCAAAAGTACTAAAGTTGTCTCTAGACAAGGATAGATAACTGGGTTTCTGGATTATCCATAATTCTTTGAGATAATCAAGAAACACATTTGGTTTAGAATACCAAAAGGACAGAACATTGTATCAGAAGTCCTCAATCTTGGATTCCCAACAAACTTAAAGGCATGCTACCTAGATAAAGATATAAATATTATGGCCGGTTCCCCTTTCATGCCCAACAGCCTAGGGAGCCTCCTGTTGAAGGCACTTGATGGTACAAGTTGGAAAACAAGATAAAATCCATCATTCTAACTTATTGAGGCATAAAACATGGAAACAGTTTTAATGTAGTATGCCTAACCATAACAAATTAAGAAATAAATAAAGATGACATGTAAGCGTAATTAGTTAAATGATGATGCTATCAGTATACCACAGAGGTAGAACAGCAAATTACACAAGCACAGGCAAAGAAAGCCAAGAATCATGGCAAACTGGAAGTCAAATTCAATAGTAGTAAAGTATACTACAAAAGTAAAAATGGAAGCATCATCCAAACTAAAACCTTCTAAGACTAACTAAAGTACATGAAGTATATCTGCATCACCTTCATATATGTGTATCAAATAGTACAGGAACATTTTCCAGAAATTTGGCCACAAAGTTCTTCAAAAAAATTTCTCTAGGTCAACCCCTCTGCTTGTAAACCTCAAATCTAGATTCCACATTGCTTGACTCATCTTTACAAGCACTTACGTGACAAGGGCCAAAAAAATGTCTTTAAAGGACAAAATCTCATTTCCTTGTCCATATTGACTGCTTCAGCAAAATTTGAATGCTTGACAATTGGTTTCTAGGAGGGAGATGTAAGCTTGAGGCACTCCAAGACTGATTCTCATAAACATTTTGTGTTTGGAACCAACTCAAACTTATATTTTTGGTACAAACTCAAACTTACATTTCTGTAATGTAATGTAAATCACTCTAGTGAGAATGCTTGAACGTGATATTGATTTTGGGCAATATTTACAAATTTGAGACAAGTCCATTAGTCAGTCTGACATACAGTTTTCTTCCATGTCTTCCACTATTAAGGAAGATATATCATTGGACTCCAAAAAACAAAGTACATTCTCATACTCAGGCACCAGATTTGCAATTAAGAAGGATCACAGGGTATGTATGAAGTCCAACTAAGGGACACCAGAACAAAAGTACCCAAATCATCACTACAGAACCAACATTAGTACTAACTTTACCATGTATTATTATTATTATAATAAAAAGTACTACTAAAATTCCAATTATGATAAAGATGGTTCCCTCCTGTTTGGAAGTATATTGTACTTAGATATCCGCATTAAATAAAGATTGAAGAACTGAAAAATGGAAAAACCTTTATTTATCAAAATAATAGGCAAGAAACAAGTTTACATTCATTCTCCTGTAATTAGTCCAATATCTCAGATACTAGTCTCATTGATAATTAATAATAAAGATAAACTTAACACAATGCACATTATCCATGATTCCACAAAAAAGTATGCACTAACAAGGAATGGCTATAATTTTAAGTTGCAGAGGCCATATGGTAAACTTGTATAACATTGTACCAGAATTCCTATATTAAAGAATGGCAATGCAATGTACCGAAAAAATAAAAAAAGAATGGCAATGCTAACACAACTTAAGGAAATTTAGTTTGACGGAAACACACTGTGGTAATTGGTCACCATGCTATAAGCTATAAGCCTATAAATGAATGACTCAAGCCCTAAAAGCGGGCAGCTCTGTACATGAAGCTCCCACCATTGTAAGGTCTTGGGAGGGTAAGATGTACACAACCTTACTCCCATGAGGGGAGAGGCAATTTCCACGACTAGAACCCACCACAACCAATATATCACAAGGTGGCAACCTTATCATTGAAAGCATAGCAAACTGGAAGTCAAACATAGGAATGAATGAACTACAACTGAAGTAGAAACGTTGGATGTAAGAGACAATACCCTGCAGAAACCTTTATAGACTATAGTGTATCCAGATGATCAGTCTGACCTTGATATACCTTCAGAAGGAGAGGTGCATTTTCCTTAAACGGGATCACGTATTTCTTCAAAAAATTCTTCTCACTTGGTAGAATCAAGGAACTTATGCGCAAATCATTCTTGATCAAACCTTTTGATTTCAAAGTTTTAACAACAGTGCATCTTGGGATAATTCTCTTCTCCAAGTTGAGGCTAAGAACTCCTGGAGTTCTAGCGATATCTTCTGCAGGCCAGCCCATCTCCTTCACCAGAAAGTTCATCGTTTTCATAATCTTATTATCTGACATCAACATACATTGTGGATACTTATTGAAAGCTAAAAGAGAGATATCTCTGGACCAACCACACCTATAGTAAACCTCCAATCTGGATTCCAAAATCGCTTTATTCATCTTAGCAAGCACTTGTACTGCGATAACAAATGATCTTTTCAAAGGATCGAACCCCATTTCCTTAGCTGTCTTGGCAGCTTCAACAAATTTTGAACGATTCATATATGCCACCCTCGGATGATTGCATACCAGATAAGAAATGGAAGCTTGAGGGACGCCAAATTGTCTCAAAACCTTCACGTTTGGAACCAAATCATCTATTACACCACACAATGTGAAAGACCGTGGGCCATTCCTTATAGCTGCAACTGCTTCCTCTTCATTGCGAAGCACACTCTTGACGACCTTATAACGGGGCATAAGACAATTCTCCAAGCTACTTGACAAAAGCGAAACGCCTTGAACGAGGATTTTTGGGAGGTCAGTGCTTGAAACCCCAATAGAATGGAAGAACTTGAGTTTAGGCAAAAGGGTCGTCTCCGCATTCGCAACCAGTAACAAGGGTCGTTTCTCCACCACTTTCGCAATCTGGGTTTCGGAGAATCCGAAGTCCTTGAAAACACCAAGAACAGCATTTGGTCCATCTGGGTTTTTCAAATTCACCCCTTTGGACAGTTTCAAAGCCAAATCTGGGGACAACCCACATGAGTTGACGAGGTAAGACACCGTAAAGGAGTCATGTTTGTGCTGATTTCTTTCTGATTCTGATTCAGACTCGGATTCAGAAAAGCACTCAGCAGACGTGAATGAATTGGAGAAAAGGAAAGCATTGGGTCGCAGCAGAGAACCGAGTTGGATTTTCTGGGAGATGTTGCCCCGTGGGAATGACGCAGTTAATCTTGCAATGATAAAACTACGCATCATTTCAGAACCAAGCTTCAACCTTCAGTCACTGCTCATTCCTGCGCTGCACTAGAAAAGTGAACTGAAGAAGCTAATATGAATATGAATATCCATGAAACGATAGCGTTTAAGCATACTTTTATTTTCTTTTGCTTTCATTTTTCTTTTTATTTTTCCTTTTTCGAGTGTTTCTATTTCAAGAATCAAGGCATGGTTTAGTCCAAAAACAAACAAAAAATGAGAGAATCTAATTTTAATTTATTTTTAGTGTAAATTTTTTTTATATTATTATTTAATTATATATTAGTAAATATTTAATTTTTAAAATAATTATTATTTTAATTAAATTTTTTAATAATTTAATAATTTATAATTAAATACTAATTTAATAATCTATAATTTTTTTTTTACAAGCCTTGGTCCTGATGCATATTAGCTGACTAAAGAATTCATACAGTCAAAATTTAAGTCCAAAGCCAAAATAAAATATGTGGATTTAATGATGGGTTAACTACCATATTTCAAATTTCCTAAAAAACAAACAAGAAAATGAGAGGGAAAAAATTCACTCTCAGAACAAGTGTATTTTATTTTTTGACTGTACAAATACGAATTTTAAATTTATTAATTTTTTTCTAAAAAGAAAACAAACACACACTCAAGTTGTCCCGGGTTGCCCAACTCCTATTCTCGTTGTGATGTTGTAATTCATTGATGTTGATTCTATGCAGCAATTACAGATGAAAATAAGTTAAATTAAGTTAAGTTTTTTTTAAATAGGTTTAACTTATTTTATAAAATACTGAATTTGATTTTCACCTATTACTTGATATATATTTTTTTTTTCTGGATTTGTCCTACATATTTATGATAATAAAGATCTTACATGACTTACAAACTTATTTAAAAGTCTTCTTTACATGAAAACTTTAAATTGAGAGTACAAATCTATAATTTAAAAATCTTGAATAGATCGTATCTTTAATTAAAATTATTAAATTATATTTAAAATTAATAAATTATATAAATATATAATGATAAATTATATAAATATTATAATTTTTAATATTATATATATATATATATATATATATATATATATAAATTAAACCAAATAGATATTTTTAACGGCCTAGGTGTACCTGATTTAACTAAATAGACTTTAACAAAAGTTTATACTTCCACTTGTATAATAAATAGACTAAGTCTAATAAAGCTGAAAATAAGTTAGGTCATAAGCCCTTAATAGGTCGTCTAACCTATTTTCACTCCTAGCGGTAATGAACAATGCATGGAAGCATAATGTTGACATCAATTTAGTTTTTGAATCATGAAAAGTGACATTATTTTGATCTTTTAAAAAATTAATATTAATTTAATCCCTTAATCATTAAAAAATATAATCAATTTAACTCTTTAATTATATAAAATTGATATTAATTTAGTCTCTCAATTATAAAAATTATATCAATTTAGTTCTTATTGTATACAATGATGATCTTGATATTACGTTTTATGATTTAATGATTAAATGACTGTCAATATTTTTTGAAAAACTAAAATAATATTGACATAATCTTTAGAATACTAGATTAAAAGTTTACTACAAACTAATTTCAGCTGGAAATACTATCCACTTAACTACACTTATAAGACTTCATATAAATATTCATTAATAGTGATTCGTCTGTACCAATTTATCATTAAATTCTTTTATGAGAAATTTTATCCTCCTTAATATAACAATAAATCTTAATAATATTATAACATAATCTCTTGTTATTTTAATTTCAGTTGACGCAAAAAATGACTGGAAAATATCCTTTATATATATAAAAAAATAATCCACATCACTTTAATAGCCATTTCTTTTGGCTCAAATTTTAGATAATTCTCTTTAGGCCTTTATTCTAATTTTTTAATAATAAATTATAACCTTCTACATAAATGAGGGAAATTTTAATAAACTCTGAATTCAAAGCAGCACATAAAAAGCATTACAAACATTTCAAGTGACGAAAATAACATGAATCACAACTAAATTTTAATCACAACTAAATTTTATACATCTATTAGGCGTAAAAAAACAGACACATATTTTATGTTAGTAAATTTAAATATATAAATATTTTAAAAAATAAATTTATTAAATTTATATATGTATTCACTCTTTTCATTTTATTTCTAACACCTCTACATTATCCTAAAGTTAATCGTAATCACTCACAAGGTATTTATTTTATAATTAAAATTATTTATAATCAAAACCTTTTTAAAAAGAAAGTAATTTTTTTAAAAAATAATCGTTATCCAAACATATACTGTTAACGACCATATTTCATGTATTCTAAAAAAACAAATAAGAAAATGAGAGGAAAAAAAAAGAGTGGGGCTCACAAATGTATTTTATTTTTATTTTTATTTATTTGTAACTATTTGGTTTGAATAATTAATGTAGCAACACAGACAAAATTTAAATTCTAAAATCACCATTAAAAAAAAGTTTTAACTTTGACATTCTTGATCCAAAAGAATGAGATTTTTTTTTCGTTCTTTTTGTATCAAAAAATTGTATTTTAACCAACATGGGTTTGGTCTAGTGGAAGCATGCTAGATCCCGGACGGATTTTCTGACAGGGGTTCGAATCTGGAGAAGACCCATGTTGGGAGGGGAGAAACCGTTAATGCTCTAACCCTCGAAGTGGTTGCTTCACTTGACCACCATTCTTTCTTAAAAAAAAAAAATTGTATTTTATATTTTGACTAATCAAATTTGAATTTCAAATTTATTAAAAAATTAAATTAAAAAAAAGAAAAACATTATTTATATTCAGGATATCCCTCGGTCTTGACCAACTCCAATTCTCGCTGTGGTGTTGTAATTCATCGACGTTGATTCTATGCCGCAGTGAACAATGCCTGGGAGCACAGTCTTGGAAACTGAAACTGGGTGAGTGATCAATCTGCTACTCTTCGTTACAAATGCACCGTTTTCTGATTTCCAGATTAACTGCGAGCACGCCCCATTTGGGTGTTCTCCGCCACAATGCTTTTCTCTTCTTCACTTCGCGTAGTTTATCTCAATCCAACACAAACCACCACCAAGGTCTCTCCTTTACGGTGTCTTACCTCATCAACTCGTGTGGGTTGTCCCCAGAATTGGCTTTGAAACTGTCCAAAAGGTTGAATTTGAAAAACCCAGATGGACCAAATGCTGTTCTTGGTGTTATCAAGGACTTCGGATTCTCCGAAACCTAGATTGCGAAAGTCGTGGAGAAACGACCCTTGTTACTGGTTGCGAATGCAGAGACGACCCTTTTGCCGAAACTCAAGTTCTTCCATTCTACTGGGGTTTCAAGCGATGACCTCCCAAAAATCCTCATTCGGAGCGTTTCACTTTTGTCTAGTAGCTTGAAGAATTGTCTTATGCCCCGTTATAAGGTCGCCAAGAGTGTGCTTCGCAATGAAGAGGAAGTAGTTGCAGCTATAAGGAATGGCCCACGGTCTTTCACATTGTGTGGTGTAATAGATGATTTGGTTCCAAACGTGAAGGTTTTGAGACAATTTGGCGTCCCTCAAGCTTCCATTTCTTATCCGGTGTGCAATCATCCGAGGGTGGCATATATGAATCGTTCAAAATTTGTTGAAGCTGCCAAGACAGCTAAGGAAATGGGGTTCGATCCTTTGAAAAGATCATTTGTTATCGCAGTACAAGTGCTTGCTAAGATGAATAAAGCGATTTTGGAATCCAGATTGGAGGTTTACTATAGGTGTGGTTGGTCCAGAGATATCTCTCTTTTAGCTTTCAGTAAGTATCCACAATGTATGTTGATGTCAGATAATAAGATTATGAAAACGATGACCTTTCTGGTGAAGGAGATGGGCTGGCCTGCAGAAGATATTGCTAGAACTCCAGGGATTCTTAGCCCCAACTTGGAGAAGAGAATTATCCCAAGATGCGCTGTTGTTAAAATTTTGAAATCAAAAGGTTTGATCTAGAATGATTTGCGCCTCGGTTCCTTCATTTTACCAAGTGAGAAGATTTTTTTGAAGAAATACGTGACCCCATTTAAGGAAAATGTGCCTCTCCTTCTGAAAGTATATCAAGGTCAGACTGATCCTCTGGATATACTATAGTCTATAAAGGTTTCTGAAGCCCATTGTCTCTAACATCCAACGTTTCTACTTCAGTTGTAGTTCATTTCATTCCTAAGTTTGACTTCCAGTTTGCTATGCTTTCAATTATAAGGGTGCTACCTTGTGACATGGTGGTCATGGGTTCTAATCGTGGAAATTGCCTCTCCCATCATGGGAGTAAGGTTGTGTACGTCTTACCCTCCCTAGAACTTACAATGATGGGAGCTTCATGTACTAGGCCGCCCGCATTTAGGGCTTGAGTCATTCATTTACAGGCTTATAGCTTATAGCATGGTGACCAAGTACCACAGTATGTTTCCATCAAATTAAATTTCCTTAAGTTGTGTTAGCATTGCCATTCTTTTTTATTTTTTTTGGTACATTGCATTGCCATTCTTTAATATAGGTATTCTGGTACAATGTTATACAAGTTTACCATATGGCCTCTGCAACTTAAAATTATACCCATTCCTTGTTAGTTGGTAGTGCATACTTTTTTTTTTTTTGGAATCATGGATATATTTAGTTCTGAACTTTTGTGGATAATGTGCATTGTGTTATGTTTATCTTTATTATTAATTATCAACGAGACTAGTATCTGAGATATTGGATTAATTACAGGATAATGAATGTAAACTTGTTTCTTGCCCATTGTTTTGATAAATACAGGTTTTTTCTTTTTTCAGTTTTTCAATCTTTATTTAATGAGGATATCTAAGTACAATATACTTCCAAATAGGAGAGAACCATCATTATCATAGCTGGAATTTTAGAAGTACTTTTTATAATAATAATAATACGTGGTAAAGTTACTATTAATATTGGTTCTGTAGTGGTGATTTGGGTACTTTTGTTTTGTTGTCCCTTACTTGGACTTCATACATACCTTGTGATCCTTCTTAATTGCAAATCTGGTGCCTGAGTATGAGAATGTACTTTGTTTTTTTGGAGTCAAATGATATATCTTCCTTAATAGTGATAGACTTGGAAGAAAACTGTCTGACAAACTGACTAATAGACTTGCCTAAAATTTGCAAATATTGCCCAAAAGCAATATCACGTTCAAGCATTCTGCCTAGAGTGATTTACATTACAGTAATGTAAGTTTGAGTTGGTTGCAAACATAAAATATTCTTGAGAATCAATCTAGGAGTGCCTCAAGCTTACATCTCGCTCCTAGAAACCAATTGTCAAGCATTCAAAATTTACTGAAGCTGTCAATATGGATAAGGAAATGAGCTTTTATCCTTTGAAGACATCTTTGATCCTTGCCACACAAGTGCTTGCAAAGATGAGTCAAGCAATGTGGAATCCAGATTTGAGGTTTACAAGAGGAGGGGTTGGTCTAGAGAAATTTTTTTGAAGAACTTTGTGGCCAAATTTCTGGAAAATGTTCCTCTACTATTTGATATAGATATATGAAGGTGAGGCAGATACGCTGCATGTACTTTAGTTAGTCTTAGAAGGTTTTAGTTTGGATGATGCCTCTGATAGGAACTTAGGTTTCTTGAAGAAATTATGGAGATTAACTCCTTACAGCAGAGGAAGGCTTCTGTAATTCCCCAAAAACAGAATCAAAACTAGTACAGAAATGAAAAGAAAATGATGGAAAATGGTAGACACTGCAGACTTCGTAGGTCTGCAAACCTCCCTGCCAAAGGCCCCAATACCTTGCTCAATTCATGCCTGCCTCACCCCTCACCTCCAATTCTCCTTATACCCCTCCTCCTGCTGAAACCTCCTTTTTCCCCCTTCCCACGTGTCAATTCTGTTATGCCCAGACTCCACTAGTGAATTTGGGCCCACTAGTGAATATTCTTTAGTGACTTCCTCACTCACTGCTCTTGGTACTGATCCCCTATCCTTGCCCTCATTTCTCCTAGCGTATACTTTAGTTTCAGTGCCTAACAGCTTCCATTTCTACTTTTGTAGTATACTTTACTATTATTGAATTTGACTTCCAGTTTGCCATGATTCTTGGCTTTCCTTGCCTCTGATTGTGTAATTTGCTGTTCTACTTCTGTGGTATACTGATGGAGGTTTACAAGAGGAGGGGTTGGTCTAGAGAAATTTTTTTTGAACTTTGTGGCCAAATTTCTGAAAAATATTCCTCTACTATTTGATATATACATATGAAGGTGAAGCAGATACATTGCATGTACTTTAGTTAGTCTGAGAAGGTTTTAGTTTGGATGATGCTTCCATTTCTACTTTTGTAGTATACTTCTATTGAGTTTGACTTCCAGCTTGCCATGATTCTTGGCTTTCTTTGCTTGTGCTTGTGTAATTTGCTGTTCTACTTCTATGGTATACTGATAGCATCATCATATAACTAACTACGCTTACATGTCATCTTTTTTTTTCCTTTATTTGTTCTGGTTATGCATAACACATTAAAACATTTTCCATGTTTTATGTGTCAAAAAGAATGATGGATTTTATCATGTTTTCCAACTTGTACCATCAAGTGCCTTCAGCAGGAGGCTCCCCAGGTTGGGAGCATGCAAGGGAAACCAACCATGATATTTATCTTTATCTAGGTAACGTGCCCTTAAGTTTTGTTGGGAATCTAAGAGACAACTATAGTGCTTTTAGCAAAACCTGAGATGATCCTTTTGCCAAAAAAACTGAGATTTTTGTGTAGATTAAGCAAAAATATAACTGACACATCATTATTTTAAATGTGGAAGAGCTGTTTGAAGAACTTTACTAAAGTAGTTTTGCATTAAAGGGATGCATGATGAAGCATGATGATAAGTGCACTATGGCTGCTGAGATAAGATAACCAAGTTTACAAAGAGAAATGAGTTTGAATATAGGGTAAAGTATCATCCCTTGAAGCTTTAAGGAGTGCTTGGAGTCAATCAAACATTGCTTAAGCTTTTCGGATTGCAAAGACTTTGTTAAGTAGGATCATTTTATCATAAAATCAAAGATAGATAAAAAAAAATCAAACGTAACGACTAACTTAGACGAAAACAAAGAAATTAGAAATATTATTATATATTAAAACTTTAAGGAGTGCTTGAGGTCATTCAAATATTACTTAGGTTCATTTACATAAATTAAGGATTAAATTATGAATGGGATAATTTTTCAAAAATATTAACACATTATTTTGAACATCATATTTTGGTGGACAATACTAATACCGCTTTAAATCTATGTAATTTCTCACCTTTGCCTTAATTCTTCCCTATATCATTCATCAAAAGTAAGTCAGCCTAGCCATAATTATAATCAAATGAAAATAACCTCTAAGTTAAAATATAACCTTAGTTACAAACTAATTTCAACTGTAAATACTATTCACATAACTACACCTATAGACTTCTTATAAATATTCATTAGTAGCGTCTTAATAAATAAGGATTCTCAAAATTGCTTTGGATCAATTTATCATTGAATTATCCTATGAGAAGTTTTATCCTTCTTAATATAACAACAATTCTTAATAGTATTATCAACATAAACTTTCTTTACTTTAGTTTTAGTTGACGCAAAGAATGACTAAATATTCTTAATATAAAAAATAATAATAATCCTCATTACTTTAATAGCCATTTCCTTGAGGCTTCAACTCAAAAATTAGTTAATACTCTTAAGGCCTCTATTCTAATTATTTTTTATATAACAAATTATAACCTTCTGCATAAATGAAATTTTTTTTAATAAACTCTGAATTCAAAGCGGTACATAAAAAGCATTACAAACATTTCAAGTGATTGAAATAACATGAATCACAACTAAATTTTAGACATCTATTTCACGTAAAAAAAAAAAGAAAAAAAACTGACACATATTTTATGTTATTAAATTTAAATATTAAAATTTTAAAAAATAAATCTAATAATAAGCTAGTCCATAAGGAAAACAGATTTTTTTTTAAAAAAAAAAAGCCTTGGCCCTTATGCATAGTAGCTGACTAAATAATTCATGCACTCAATTTAAGTCTAAAACCAAAATAAAATATGTGGATTTAATTAGGGTTAACTACCATATTTCAATTATTCTAAAAAAAAAGAATATTACCAAAAAATGGATAAAAAAAAGTGAAAAATAAATTCACTCTCAAATGTATTTTTTCTTTTTTGACCATTCAAATTCGGATTTTAAATTTATTAAAAAATTAATTTAAAAAGAAAAAAAAAAACGACTCTCCAAGAGTCCAGACTATTTATCAACATGCCCACAGCATTGCTCAACTCCCATTCTCGCCGTGGTGTTGCAATTCATCAACGTTGATTCTATGCGGCAGTGAACAATGCGTGGAAGCATAATCCTGGAAACTGAAACTGGGTGAGTGATCATTCTGCTACTGTTCATTACAAATGCACCATTTACTGATTTCCAGATTAACTGCGAACACGCCCCATTTCGGTGTTCTTCGCCCCAATGCTTTTCTTTTCTTCACTTCATTCACTTCACGTAGTTTGTCTGAATCCAAAACAAATCACCACCAAGGTGCCTCCTTTACGGTATCCAACCTCATCAACTCATGTGGGTTGTCCCCAGAAATGTCCCTCAAACTCTCCAAAAGGGTACAATTGAAAAACCCAGATGGACCAAATACGGTAATCAATCTTCTCAGAAACCATGGATTCTCTGAAACCCAGTTATCTAACCTTGTCAAGAAACGTCCTTTAGTGCTTTTAGCAAATCCTGAGAAGACCCTTTCGCCAAAACTCCAGTTCCTCCACTCTATTGGGGTCTCAGGCACTGACCTGCCAAAATTCCTCATTAGAAGCACTTCATTTTTCGAAGCAAGCTTGAAGAACAATCTTATCCCCCGTTATAAGATCCTCAGGAGTCTAGTTCGCAGTGATGAGGAAGTAGTTTCAACTATGAAAAATGGGCCACGGAATTTTCACTATTGTGATGTATTAAATGGTTTGGTTCCAAACATAGAGGTTCTGAGACAACTTGGCCTGCCTCAAGGTTCCATCTCTCTCCTGGTAACCAATTATCCGAATGCAGCATTTATGAAGCATTCGAAATTTGTTGAAGCTGTCAATAAAGTGAAGGAAATGGGGTTTGATCCTTTGAAAACAAATTTTGTTTTGGCAGTTCAAGTACTTTTAAAGATGAATAAAGCAACGTGGAAAACGAAATTAGAGGTTTTTGAGAGGTGGGGTTGGTCCAGAGATATCTCTCTTTCAGCTTTCAAAAAGTATCCCGAGTATATCAAGTTGTCAGAGAAGAAGATTATGAAAACAATGAGCTTCTTGGTGAAGGATATGGGCTGGCCCTCAGAAGACATTGCTAGAACACCAGGGATTCTAAATCGCAGATTGGAGAAGACAATTATCCCAAGATGTGCGGTTGTTAAAATTTTAAAGTCAATGAGTCTGATCAAGAATGATTTGCACCTAGGTAGCTTTATTTTGATGAGTGAGAACATGTTTTTGACGAGATATGTGACCCGATTTCAGGAAAACGTACCTCTATTATTGGATGCTTATAAAGGTAAGATGCCAGATTGATCATCTGGATATACTTAGAACTTTTTAGTTGTCTGTACTTGATTGCAGAAGTTGACTATTCTTTTTCTGCTTGATGGTTTGAGTCACTGTATTTTTAGTAATATCGAATCCATCAGTATATGTCACTGACGCCACTCATCTAGTCATCCAAGGGTAAGATTGATGAGTTGTCTTGTTCTCTCTGTACTTTAATTATTACAGGAAAGGTTTGTTCAAACATTTAAGAATAATTGAACTATTAACTTAAAATGTTGCTTTTAGCAGAAGGTGAATAATTTTTTATTAGGGCATACTGGCATACAGAGGAGACCAAGCACCAAGTATATTTCCAGTTAGTGAGCCTGCCTCAAGTCATTTTAGCATTCTCTTATCAAGAATTTCTGGTATAATGTTCCACAAGGTTGCCATATAGCCGCTTCAACTTAAATTTTCACTTTGTTTTGTTAAGTCTTATGATTAAGCTGATATACTGTTTGGTATTGAACTTGCCATGATACTCTACATTATATTAATCTTTATCATTTGTTAGGTTGTTACCTGATTCATTGAATTTATGGAAAATATGAATTTTTTTTTACCTTTCCTATTCATTTGATAAATAAAGTTCCTTTCTTAGTCCTTCTTCAGTGAGGCTATCTTAGCACTATATGCTACCAAAGTTGAGATTTTACTAACCTTGATTCTTACATGTTGATGTTTTGGACTACTTTTAAACACCTGGTGAAGTTACTATTAATATTGATTATATAGTCTATACTGGTGAGACAACTAGTGTTGTTTACTGGACGACAATACGTACCCCTTGACTTCTCTCGATTGTTATTTTGCTATATTTACATGGGACTTGGTGATCCTTTGGAATTCGGATTCACCTTTACTTCAGCTATTGTACATTCTTACATTTCTTTGGAGAATTTTTTGTCTGGGAAAAATCTAAGATGGATTATCTGGGCTTATCATTCCATGTTAATTAAAAAGAGCAAAAATGTGATGAATGCACTTCATTATTTCTCTGATAGGCTTATTATGTATGTTCTAGCTCTGGTGCATTTTTACAATTGTCATATTTTAGTATGTGCATGGAAACTTTATTTCTATCTTGTATAAGATGAATGCTCTCAATTTGTTAAAATGATCATTATTTTCTGTTGCTCCTGCTCTAGATGATAAAACCAGGTATTATTGTCTGATTATTTTGCCAATACACTATGATACATGCAACATATGATATGTTGTTTCTCTTTTCCCTTCAAGTTAAGGAAAAGAATATGTAAACTTTCTTCTGAAAGCCCATTAGGTCTCAACAGAATGTTGAAAGTTGAAACCTTTTTCTGTAAACAGATTATAAGTGTGAGAAGATGTGTTTTAGTTGTGTACCTTCATATTGGCACAAAAAAAGATACTGGCAATGCTGTGGTCAGTCATTTACTCCATTCTCTCATTACTTATGTGCAGTGTAGCAGTGTCTTATAGCTGCTGATTTTTCCCTTTTGAGTTTTTGTCCTCTCTGGTGGATGGAGTTGTAAGTTTGAGGTATGCAATATATAATCTTTCTTGATGTGAATTTAGTTGGACAAAATGATAGTGTTTCAAAAGTTGGGAAGGTTTTCAAGGATATTTTTGTTTATTTTAGTGTTCTACTTTAAGATTTTGGCATCTGTCATGTCCTCTACGCTCTGCCCTTGATGTCTCTTGCATCTATTAGTCAAATGTGAAATAATTTGATATTAACATACTGTCGTGATCTTCCAGTAAACAGTTCTTACTAGGAAAATCTGAAAAGAAAAAGAAAAGGAAAAAAAAGAAAACAAGTGGATATATATATATCAAGTGAGAGCATTTTTTATTATGAGAGGTGAGAGGAATAAATTTTAACTATTAAATTATACATGGATGGTTGAGATTAAATCTTATTTAATGTTCACATGACAACTTTAAAAAGTCATATAACTTTTTAACCATTAAACTATACATGGATGGTTGGGATTAAATTTTATTTAATGTTCATATGACAATTTTAAAAAGTCACATGATTTTTTGTATTAATTTTGATCATTCATTTAAAATTTAATAATTAAGATTTATTCTTTTTATTTTTTATAATAAGCATTTCTCTTACTAAATATGTTATATATATATATATATATATATATATATATATATATATATAAAATGTCAATGTTATACCATGAGTAGGTTTTCGAGAGTTAGGGTGGGTTAGGAGAATTTTTTTATACAATCCACTTACGAAAACATTAGGTTGGGGAAAACTTTTTTGTCAACCCAATTTAAATCAATACGTACATATATTGGTTGGGTAAGGTTAAACTCATGACTTGAATAGATAAATAACCAAACAAAATTCTAACATAATATTTGTCCACAAAATGAAATGAACCAACATTCATTAAAATGCAAATCCATGGATAATTAGTGTAACAATTTATCTAAATCTTCTTAAAAATATAAGACTAAAATTCTATAAATTT
Organism: Castanospermum australe; assembly: GCA_019955255.1. Lineage (NCBI taxonomy): Eukaryota > Viridiplantae > Streptophyta > Magnoliopsida > Fabales > Fabaceae > Castanospermum > Castanospermum australe. The sequence continues at coordinate 303,884 of NSJW01000331.1, read as the reverse complement.
GAAATACTAAAACCTAAATAACTCAGCAAAATAAAAGAAATACAATATGGTAAGAACTTCCATATATAAACAATATCTAGACATTTATAATTGTAAACTATCCAAATCCAGCTCTTAAATTCATAAAATCTAATCATAAAATTCTTCAACACAAGGTGAAATATCACATAAATCATGCATAACATAATCAAAGTTTCATATGCACACATGTCTTAGTCAATAAAACAATAATCATAACATAGATTAATAAGTCATAATCTACTAGTCATCACGCACTTAAAACAGATTTTAAACTTTTAAATGTATCACATTATGTCTCATCTCTATTTTTGCTGGTTCTCATTCAAGTTCAGTTGACGGTCCTTGAATTTGTTGGTGAGATTGCATGACAATTGTTGAACTTTGAGCACTTTTTAGTTTAAGAGCCACCAATATTATCAATAAAATTTTTCTTTTATAAACTTAGGTGGAATGATACTATTCAATATGAAAACGACTATGTTTTAATGGTAGGAACGTAGGTTGGGTTGAGTTGAGATCATTAAAACTTGTGAACTAACTTAAACTTTAAACCTAACTTAACTTTGCAAAATAGAGTCAATCCACCATTAATGAGTTAAACCTTTGAAGGGTCAACTCAAACCTTTGAAGGGTCCCAACCATAAGAATCACACCCTTTTTCTTGAGTTGTTTGAAACTGTAAGCATGAAACTTGCGCTCATTCTCAATCCAGTAACAAAGTTCCCTCAGATTCAGAATCTCTCAGCGAAATGGGAAACGCCCCTTTCTCATCCTTGGCATCATTTTCTCTTGCAGTATATTGCCTTTCATTCATGCACTTTTCATTTTTAACATACTAAGGATTTTAATTTTAGTGCGTGTTTAGATTAAGTAATTATTAAAAATGTATTTAATTTTTTTTTTCACATGAGGGATTTCAGTTTTGCTTTAATTATTTTGCACTTTTATAATGCTATCACTGAGCAAGGAATTAAAATAGTGGTTACAGACAAGTTCGAACCGTTATTAATATATCAAAATATCCTAGAATTTATTTTTTATAACAAACATTTTGAATTAAATTAATAGTTAGCAACTTATAAATTTAGCCATATTTAAAATTAGTTACAGAATAACTCATCAAAATAATACTGGAAAATAGAATTATTTTTAATTTTTGGAAAAAATTGTTATGCAACTTATAACAATTTTATTACATATATATATATATATATATATATATATATAATTAAAGTAACTTTTTTTTCTTTTTTTTTTCAAAAAGTAGTAAATATCAAATACTTTTTTAGGAATAAAAAAAATAAAAATTTAAGTTATGTTTGATTAAAAAAATATTTAAAAAAACAAAAAAAGAACTAAAAATGTTTGCGTAAATAAAAAGTAGTCACTAAATTTCCTTAAAAGATGGATTCGGTATTACTTTGAGCAAAAGCCAAAAAGAATGTAAGAAGAAGAAACGGTTGGTAGTTGTGTAACAATTTTCGTTGGCTGTCTTTCTATCCATCATCTTCTTCCTTTTCCGTCGTGTTAGGGTTTTCAGAGTTCCAAGTTTCTCTTCATTTCTTCAATCTCCAGATTCCAACGCGTTTCCTGAAACCCATACTTCAACGATTCAGCGCAAGATCGCAAATTCCTCAGTTGCTTCGATTCGGTACACGCGCGAAATCCGAAGATATCCTCGGTACGTTGTTTTGTGAATGCTGATCATGTCAGAGAAATTTTTTGTTCTTGTGAAGGGATTTTTATCTGAAGTTTGATGAGATATGAGAAAGTTTTGTTCTTGATAAACTTTGCCCAGATGATTCTATTTGGGGAAGTGTAATGTGTTGGTGCTTTGAAAGTCCTGCAAGGAATCAAATTCGGTTGATTCAGGGGTTTACATGCTTCCGTTTTGTTAAATTTGTTGTTTTTATTGAATCATTCGGAAGTGTGGGGATGGTGGGTTGATGTGGCAATTAGAACCCTTTGTTACCCATCTTGACAGAGTTCATAATCCTTTCTGACTTGCATCTTGCCCATCTTGATAGATTTATTTTTCTCTTTCTTTTTGCCTCCATTGTTTGTGTGACTCCTTTTGGGCATAGAATGGCTAGTTAGTTTTTTCTTTTTTATGTGTTTTATAATCAGCTGTAGATAAACTTTACAAGTTACTGATATTCAGGGTAGAGTACCAACTTCTTGTTCTTTTTTTTTTATTATACTTTTTCTGCTATAGATATTTAGAGTGGTAACTGCTCAGGCTTGATGTTAATTAGTGTTAACCATAATTGCAACCATTTATTACCAATATTCAGAATTGAAGAATACTAGTATTTCTTTTTTCTCCTAGCCTCTTGGCCAGTCTTGGGATGAATAATTCATTGCCTGGTGATATTAATAATTTTCTTTCACTTCTGTTGGTTGGAGGATCCGCGATATTGTTGTTACTTATCTTCACTTTGCCAAGCAGCTACATTTGGAATTGGAATAGACTTTGGGGTGAAACTTGGGTATCTACAGAAATGGAGCGTTTCTTGTTTTAAAAAAGAAATAAATATGTTTTTTTTTTTCAAAATAAAAGATGGTATATATATATATATATATGGTTTTGATCTTCTGTTTATTTTCTATAATGATTATACCTTATCCTCCATTTTCTTTGCACTCCTTCTCTCCTTCTAAAAGGATTCTTGTTTTGTCCAAAATAAAATTTAATTACTTAATTAGTCTCTTTGGCATCTTGCACATAATAGATATATACTTAATTGAATGTGCCAAGTCTCTTTTCCCTGTATACACATAACTTTTGTGATAGTTATTATTAGCCTTAACTCATAAACCATTTTTAAAGATAAGCCATGTTGGGATTCATCTTTGGCTTTTAATTTTTTAATATCTTGTCTTGGAACTTGTATTTGTTCACATAATAGGTGACCACAGAAAAGGTGGAAAGCAGAAAAGCACGTACAATCTTCAAGAAACTGCTCAACCAAGGAGTAGTGCTGTAATGTTGGCTTCTAAAGAAATTATGGCCTTCAAATCTTACCAGAACCAGGCTAATATGTTCGTTAAGGAATATATACTAGCAGACTCTCTGATTCCATATACTTCCATTCTTGGTGGCATTTTTGCTTGCAAGATGGTATGCTGTATTATATTATGTTGTCATTCTATTTTCTAAAGTATGCTACTTAAGAGATTTTAAAGTTACCGTCATTTTATTATCTTGAAATATTCCCTGTTTCTAAATATTTTCTGCTTTTTAGGTCTATGATCTTACTCAGCTTATTGGCACTGTTTACTTTAAGAGCTATTCCAGCTTCTCAAGAATCCAACGTATTGAGTGGAATAACCGGTGACTGGATGTTTCCATTTAGTAAAAAATCTCTTCTTCTGTTTCTTATGATATAAGGTGTTTATGAATTTTTATTCTTTGTGCAGTGCTGTATCAACTATTCATGCCATTTTCATAACAACTATGTCGTTGTATTTGGTGTTTTGCTCAAATCAATATTCTGACAACCAGTCTGCTGAACTTATTACGGTTCGAAGCTCTTCATTGTCGACGTTTGCACTGGGGGTAAAGAGTGATCTGAATTTTTCCTTTTTGTTTTTCTTTTTTATCCATTTTGAGTTCCTACAGTCCTACTATTACTATTATGGTTTCTGTGATAAACCTATGAGGCCTATATTTTCATTCCACTGTATCATACATGGGGTTGAGTAGTTATAAATTATAATGGAGATATTATGAATTGACTGTGAGCCACTAGACATGCTGGAAGTTAAATTGGGAGGAGACCCATGCCTTGCTATGATAGCAAGGTGGACTCGATAAAAGCATCGGGCTTGTTCCTGGTTTAAAGGTTGTAGGAATCCAAGTACAAACTTATGATTTTTATAGGAACTGCAATGGATTGTTTGAATGGGGAAGCTCCTCTGGGGATTTCCCTTTTCTTTCTTTTACCATTCTTATGGGGATCACCTAAGTGGAACTGATGACTGAAATTAGAAGATGTTTTGGTGAAGCCCCATTTCAATGTTGAAGGACAATTGGAGGGCGTTGCAATTGCACAGAAAGCCAAAATTACACTTGGAATTTGGAAAAGAATGAATGTAATGTATTTGTTGCTTTCTATGTTATTTAATTCTGTGAAATATTCCACTCTGTTCAATACAAAAAGACTAGATGTTGTTGGTTTTTTCCTTTACCAAAAAATGTCCAAAGATAGAATAATCAACCTATTGTTCTAGGGACATTTCAGTGGTGGATTAAATGAATTTTCTGAAGATGGGACTCTTAACTAGAAGATGCTTGAAAATGTGCTTTATTAGTGGAAAGATGACTAATGAATTATGGTTGTAAGACAATGTAGCCTAGGAGCTGCTGTTTGGACTTTGGAGTGTTTGAGCAGAACAAGAAGTGTATATTCACAGAAAAGAAGCTGCTGAAAATACCTGGGCAGGCAGTAACACTTACTGCGGTTTGAAAGGGGAGGAAATATTGATATGGTGCATAAATAAGCTATGGCTCAAGCATCTCTAGATGCACTTCAAATCTACAAGGATCAATTTATGATGAATAATTAATGGGGTGCCAGGGTAAAAGCAAAATAATATTTTAAGAAAACCTTTGATGATTATATGATAAGCAAGGAGATGTTATTGACATGTATGCAGTGGAGGATGGTCTTTTGTCTTGCATCAAGTGATCACAGAATCCAGCATTGAGATTTAAGCTACTAGGGACGTTTCTAACAGAGAAGACATTAGAGAAAATTTTTATATAATGATCAACCATCAAAACACATAAAACTTGACTTAGTCTGCAGTATACTATTCTTTTCATTTGTGATGAAATGCTATTGGTCTTCAGCTGTATGTAACTTGCTGCTTGATTTACAGATTTTCTCTTTTAGCTTAAATTTTTTGCTGAAGAAAGAAAAGCAAGTTAATGCCATATGTTCTCCTACATTGTTAGCCTTTTGAACTTTAAAGCATGCTGCAAAGGCTCTTGCTAGAGCCGTATACTTCCTAGAGTCATGTAATCTGTTTTAAATATTTGACTGAGTCGAGTTTTCTGTTAAAACTTGAGCAGTTTGTTGATATAGAATGTGTGATTAATGCAATTGGCTGAATGGCTGGATCCTCGATTGAATGACTTAGACTGAAAGGCTATCATTATTTCATAATTATATTGTTGTCACTTTGTAAAAGCAATGTCAAATGCCTTTGAAGTATATCATATTATTTTTGTCTTATGGGAATTTTAAGTTCAAATATTGATGCTTTAATATTAGTTTATTTGTTAGGGAGAAATGCTGAAAAAGAAATCAGGATGAAGATATGGACTTTATGGGAAACATTAGCCAGTGAGCAAAAAAGATAATAGCATATATATATATATATATATATATTTCACAACATGTTAAACAATAATACTGACAGAATGTGTTATCCACATATTGACTTAATTAATCACTCTTCTCATTTTCTTAGTATCCATATCTTCTGCTAGGATTCCCTTTTTAGTAATTTTTCCTATTTGTTACTTACAATGATTCAAATCAAATTTGGATTTGTTATCGCCTTTGTTTTCCTGATACATACGATGGTACTTGTCAAAACTTTAAAATTTTTATCTTATTTCTACTTTTATAGCCTATGCTATGACCTGCACAACACATTTTTTTTATCTGGTCAAGAAGTATTTATTTCTTATGTTTTAATTTTATTGTGACAGGTATCTGTTGGTTACTTCATTGCTGATCTTGGGATGATATTTTGGTTTTTTCCTTCTCTTGGTGGATATGAGTATGTAAGGATAATATCTTTTAACTTATAAAGTTTAAACCAACCTGTCTTATTAAGTTGAAATCTCTTATTCAATTTTAAGTGACTTCATATTAACATTGGTTCAGGTGATTCATCATCTTATTTCTTTAGTAGCAGTAGCGTATTCAATGTTCACCGGGGAGGGACAACTTTACACATACATGGTCCTCATCTCGGAGACAACTACCCCAGGGATCAATTTAAGATGGTAATCTTGCTCTTATAGTTGAATTATAATATGTTATGTAATGTTTTTCTTTGTTAATGCCCATATTGTGTTTGTGAAGGTATCTTGATGCAGCTGGAATGAAAAGGTCCAAAGCTTATCTCATCAATGGGGTTGTAATATTCATCGCTTGGCTGGTGGGTTTTTTGTTTGCAGTTCAAAATATATTTTATATGACTCTCATATTGTGTTGAGTGTATAGAATTCTAATTCTTGCCTTCTTGGACATGCTTACCAAAATGGTCTATTTGCAGGTAGCCAGAATACTTCTGTTCATTTACATGTTTTACCATGTCTACTTGCACTTTGATCAGGTAATAATAACTACTGGCACACTGAATTTGAAAATTGTCTGGTGTGTGGTTCTTTATAGTGACATTCATTTTGGCCTTTTGATATGCCTATATATTGTCTTGGATGATAGCTGACCCAGAACTTGGATCTACTTGTTGCCTACTAGATCACTTTCTGAACATCTCTTTACATGATAAAAAAAAGTGTAATTTATGCTTATCATGTGGGGAGCAGGACGGTTGTTGGGTGCAAGGATCAATATTTGGCGTGGTAGTTTATTGTGTCCCTATTACATGTGCATACATACCACTACGCCTACATTATAACTAATAGGCTAAATTGGTAAACTTGGTCCAATGAATTTAGATTTATTGACACCTTGTGTGCTGATACCCAAATATTGTCTTAATGGATCCATCATATCAACCACTAAATCATGAAAGGTTCATCTCAAAAGACATGAAAATACAGCAGTATCAATGAAGTTTAAAGCAATTTTGAAACAACATGAAATTCTATGGGTATGACTTACATTATAAGAAATTTCAATTCAATGGTGTGAGATTGATTTTGATTTACACCGGAGTCCGTTGTTAGGACTTAGGATAAAGATGCAGACTGTTCTTTTAATGTGGTTGTGATAAACATTGTAATCTTGTTATATGGGAATCTAGATATTGGTTGATTTTTTTCTTATTACTGGTGAAGCAATGTCTACTTGGTAAAAGGTTAGGATCACATATCATTGTTCAATTATTCAACAGGTTGAGCAGATGCACACTTTTGGCCTAATATTGGTAATTTTTGTGCCATTGGTGCTATCAGTCATGAACTTAGTTTGGTTTACAAAGATCATCAGAGGGTTGAAGAAGACGTTGGCAAAGAGGCAGTAAAGAATCACAGCGAAATTTTTTTAGGAAAATGTATAGTTTACCATTGTTGATATCCACTTCACCTTGCCTCTGTGCATTCTCTTCCTCTAGGTTAAATGACGTGCACTGAAAGATGTAACAGAAACCATATGTTGTTTGGATTCCATGTGGATCTGAACTTGCTGTATAAACATGTATACCTGGTTTTTACGTTCCTATTCATATTGTTTTTTTTTTGGGTTCAATTTCTATTTTATGTTTTGTCAAATGCAATTTATTTTGTTCCACCCGTTTGGCAGAGGAAATGCATCAACTATGGAAGTTAAGAGATGTGTAGTGCGTATGCCTCACAATTAGTCAATTACTCTCAAGAGTTTTAAAAATTGGTTCAACCAGAGAATAGGCGAAGAGAGCACTTCATAGTTTGATTGGTTTGACGTATTTAATCAACAGTTGAGTAGGATAATATATATATATATGTAACTAGTGACGTGTTTCTCAATTTGTGTTTTTTATTTTAGTTTATATGGTTATTTTTATAAAATTATAAATAAATTAGTTAAACATAATAACTTTTTGTAAAATTAAAATATGTTTGAACTAGAAATATTTGTAACTACAAGATTATGACAATTTATAACTTTTTAAATATGTTTAAATAAATTTTAATGACAAAATGAGAAAATTAAAATTTGAATATCAAAAGGAATAATTCGTTTATAATAATATAGATTACATATAATCAAAATAATAATCAAATTTTTTATAATGTTGTCTCAATGTATAATAGATGATATTATAAAAAAATATTACATTAAAAATATATTAAAAATAATACATATATATGTGCGTACGTGCGTGTGTGTGTGTTATTGTTTTAAAAACTTAAAAATTGAAAAATTAAACTTAATAAATTGAAATGAATGTAGACTAAAAATAAATAAAAAGAAATGATAAAAAAAAATTTGGTTAACACATCATTCTCAACTTCTTTTAACTTTTTTTTGTTCAGAAAAGTTTGCCTTGGCCAACGTAAGAAAATAAGCAAGCACTTGTTTGAGAATGGGTAATGGCCAAAACGTGTAAAAAGCAATCTACAAAAGGAAAACCAATTGGGTAGCGCTCAGCTTCTCCTTCTCCTCGCCTGCTCAGCTCAGCAAAGCATATTTGGCTTAACTTCAACAGCTAATGAACTGCTCATATGGGTAAACAGGATGCTGAGGAATGAAATCCGAAAAAAAAAGAGAAAAAACCGCCCGCTACAAACGTACGGTATTTATATCATGTTTGGGATAGTTTAAATATAAGAAAAAATCATTTTTTTAAAAACTCTCTCAAATTTTTTTTGATTATGAGCTGTTTTAATTATAAAAAATAATTAATCCAAAACACACTTAATCTTAAATTTTTCATCAAGAACTTATCATTCTTTTCACTTTGAATTAACTTTTTTTCTCAATCAAAGAAATTAGTTGGTTTTCGATTCACTAATTTATTAGTTACGATCATTTTTAGTCAGTTTTAATTGATTTTGATCGGTTTGACCATTTAAGCAGTTTTGTGGTTGAATTCCAATCAATGTGATGCCTGGCTGGCAGTCCAATCAATCTAATTTTCAAAATACTGCTTTCACATTTCATATCGGATCAATAAACTTAATTATAACTTTATGTTAGGGCCTCATTTCAATGACATAATTGGAATTGAAGTTCATAATTCTAATTTCAATTTTAATTCTGTCAGAATTGAAATTGATTAAAGATTTTAAATGTCACGTTTAGGATAAATAAAGAATTAATATAAAAAATTGTAATTCTGAACTAAATTGGAAATTTATTTGATCAATTGATTCACATGTATAAATATGTAATTAATATATTTAAATTAATAAATAATAAAATTTTAAAATTTATCAGAATGGTTGTCGATGCGGTTGTAGAAGCATGCACGACAGTAGTATTGGTTGCCGGAAAAATGTTGGCGGTGGCAATGATCGCCGGAGAATGTGGATGGTGGCAGTTGCCGGAGTATGCAGAGATATATGAAACATTGTTTTAACTTTTGCCTTTTCATGTTCTAAAAAAGTCTTGGTAGATCTAATTGTAATTTTTACGGCCAAAGCTATGAATTAGTTTAAATTAGTTATTTTTCAATTCCAGAAATTAGCAGTCATAATTGGAATTCCCAGTCTTATCTACACATCAAATATGATAAATAGAATTAAGAGGTCTAATTACAATTTGAAAGTTAAATTTTAAGTCCTATTACGCCCGCCAAATAGGGCCTTAAAAAAATCATTAAATGTACTCAATTATATGAAAGTATAATTATAATATTTGACTATATTATCTTTTATTAAAATATTCAAAATATTATTATCACTCTTTTCATATTCTCTCTTACTTTATTAATATTAGCATTTTGATAGGTATTATTATACTTTTTAATCAGTATTTTTTTTAAAATTTTTACTTATATAATTATTTTATAAATTAATTAATTATAATTTTAATATAATTAAAATTATTTAAATAAAAATAATTTTATAAAAATGTAAAATATATTTGAAGTTAATTATAATAGTTTATGTAAAAAAATAACTCTCTATATTTAAAAGTAATTATAAGTATATAGTATAGTTATAAAAAAATATTTATATTTATAATTTTATCTTTTTTTTTATTTGAATTTAATTAATTATTAATAATTTTTTAAAAAATTAAAAATTAGAAACCAAAAGAGGGAAATCCCCTTTATATATAGTATAGATTAAGGATAGAATTTTTAAAAAATACTTCATCAATTTTCTACAACGACAGATAAAATAACTTTTTTAAATGAAAGATAAATAAAACAAAGGAAATATAGAGTTTAATTTTAATTCTCTATCAATGTAAAATAAAATTTATACTATTAGCCACAAAGGTGTAATTTAATAGTAAATAAGCTGAAATCTTAGTAGAATAAATTTTACCTATAATGTTAAATATTTAAATTTTGATAGAGAATGCTTCTTTGTGAGGAATAACAATCTTAGTACCCTAAACGAAATTATATTTTATAAGAATAAAAAATTATTTTATGTTATTATTTAATAATATATTTTCATATTATTATAATAGGTTAAATATAATAACAATTATTTAAGAAGTTCAACATCTTTAATGATATAATAACACATAATAAAATAATAGAGTAACTATTTTAACATAAAAGTGAATCAAAATTAATTTTTTCCTTGATTTTGAGGGATGACTTTTGTTGAGTTTTTTCACTTTATTGTCTATACTACTTGCTAATTTCTTACAGCCTGATTCTTGATCACTAAAAATGCGTTTCTAATTTAAAAATGTACATGAGAAAATGTGTCAACGAACGTTTCCGTTGGCAAGAAGTGGAAACAAATTAAGGCAAATTTGGTTATTGGGTGTTTCTTTTGATGTAATTTAAAAACATTTTATTTTTAGTTTTTTCAAAATATTTTCTTACTTACTGATTAAGAGATTAAACTTTCACGTTCAAGTTCTGAAATAGAGATCTCTTTCAAAGATATTTACTTCATATAAAATCAAATTTTTACCATTGAAATTGATCCTCAAGAGAATCCAAATATATTTCACTCGAAATAATACCTGTTAGTTAAAAGCATATTCTTTTTGTAGGTTATGCAGTCTTACCAAATTAAGCACATAATTCTTGCATGCTGTATTGCTGTTGTAGAGCTAGGTGCATCAATTATTAAGTTTCATAGACATTTTCAAAATTAAGAGAAAAGAAAAATTAGATTTAAATTTTGTTGCAAAAAATATTCAACAATATTTATTCTAATTTTATCAATTTTTAAATATAATTATAATTTTTTTATTCATGAATCTCTTATTTACTGCAGAATTTCATAGGAGTGGAGGGAGCAATTGTCCACAAATTTTTTTTTGGGGTCTTAATTAGGAATATATAAGTAATTTTGCCCATCAAAATTTTGTTTTAACTAGCCTACCTTAGTTCAGGCTATAAAAAATTTATTTTCACCCTCTAAATTAAACTCTATGCCTCCTTCTTTATAAACTTTCACTTTCAAAATTCTACTTTTGCTGCTTTCTTTTTCTAATACATCATTTGTAACAGTATACTAATTACTAAACAGGTAAACCCTAGTCAAGCAAATGAACGGCAGTCCAGCAATAATGACATTCGCGACACTCTGGTCCCAATTTAATAGACTACAGCCTCAATTTATTTTCTTTCTTTTTATTGTCTCTCTAAAATTTAAAGTCAAAGTTTACTCTTATTCCAATATAAATATTACCTCAAACTAAAAAGATAGATTATTACAAATTGACATATGAACAGTGTGAAAATAACATAATCAAACTTAAAAATAGTTATATTTCAAGAAACAAAGCATTCACAATAATAATTTTATTGAAAATTCTTCTATACAGGCTATTGCATTCAAATTATGATAAAAATTTCATTTTGGTTTCTCACTAATTTATTTGTCATTTATCAAACCTCTATCATTAAGGTCGATCATTAAGAAAATTCAAATATTTTTCACTCGAACTAACACCGGTTGATTATTTGTTATTAATTTAGTCTCTCATAGATCAGTTTTGTAATACAGTTCATCACTGATTAAAATTTGCCTGAATGTATCCTTTTGTAATTACAATTTGTCTCAAATTTATATATCTCATAAGAAACTAAATTGATATTGATTTTAATGAGTGAGAGACTATATTACAAAATTAATATGTGAGGGACTAAATTGAGAACAAATATAATATTGATAGACTAAAATAGTATTTTGATATTGTTATGAGTTCTAAATAAAGGTTTTTCTTTCTCAACTAATTAAAAAAACTCACAAAGATTTTCAATAACTGAATACTTATCATATATATTTTTTTAAAAAAATCTAAATTTAAATCTATAGATAAGAATGGGAAAAGTGATATTTATAAGTAGAACAAAAAAGTTATTTACGCTATCTTCTCTCCAAATAAAAAAAATAGTTTGTAAGATATTAATTTAGTTTTCTTTGTATAATTTTATTATGTATATTTCCATATTTTCAGATAATAAAATTTTATCTCATTTTTCCTTCTTTGGGCCATGTTTCTCAACATAAGAGGTTATGTGCCATCATCTTACCCAACAAATTTTATTCACCTGATTTTCCTTCTCTCAAATTACTTATGTAAAAATAATTGCTTATTCAAGTTTGTAAGAAATATTGTCGAACTATTCTTTTTACGATAAAGATACTTCTAGACCAACTTTTATATTAATTGAAACTAAATTTCCTTTCAATCGAAATAGTTTTTACTTTGCCGTTTTCTTTGAGATTCAACACAACTCTGTACTTATCTGTTATGACTACTACGGCCTCAAGTCATGTTTTTTCGGCACAATAAGTCATGTTTCTTTTAACTTGTGTGAGTATCTCAAGTATAATAATTAGCAATTAGTATCCACTTGAACTTTGTTTAGAATATTATCGAGGAGTTAGGTAATATCCTAACATTTCAAAAATATTTACAGACAGTCAGCAATATATGTTCAACACTATATTATGATAATTAATGGATTAGGATCTTTTTCTATTAGTGAAAATAATAGGAGAGTGTATTATTAAAAAAAAAATTAGAACACAAAAAGCTTTAGATATAAAAAGTGAATTTTATAACTTATGACCGTGAATTTTAGCACAATATAATGTGTTTATCTCTTTTCTACATAATAATAATAGGAAATGATCCAAATCCATAATTAATTAAGGATTTCAAGTTTAAAATTACATGAGTTAAGATAAACAATAATACAAAAGAATTGACCTAATTACTGTAGTTCATATTTGTTTTGAGACCAAGTGTTCACATAACAAAAATAAAAGAAGACCAATAATCTTTGTCACAAAGTGTAACTCAAGTGGTTAAATTGAGAGAAATTTAAGCTATGTTTGGAGGGATATTTGGAGGAAAAATGAAAAAGGGGGAGGTGTGTCATAAAACTAACTTTTCCCATATTTGAAAGTGTTATAAAAGAGACGAAGGAAATGAAAATTTTTAAGTCGTTCGTCAAAATACTCCCTCAATCAATTTTATGAATATTAAGATTATGTTTGGATTAGGAATTTGAGAAGAAAAATTAAAAGAAAAAAAGTTTATTATAAGTCTTTCCCTTATTTAAAAGTTTTATAAAAAAAAGGGAATGAAATAAAAGTTTTTAAGTAATACTCAAACTTTTATTAAATTTTATGAACAGTTTAAAATTCTTAAATTTGGAGGATATTGGAAGATTTTAAATATCTAATACCGATGAAAAAACTTATTACTTAACCTTTCATTCTCTTTTTTTTTTTTTTTCATTTGTTCTTCATTTTCTTTAAATATCTTTTTTTTCTCTTTAATTCCCTCCAAACACTCAAATAGAGTCTAAAGTTTCCTTAATTTAAAGGATCTTAAACATTCAAATAAGAGAGAGGAAATTTATTACTTTTCTCTTTCCCCTCATTTTCTTTTAATTCATTTCCTTCACTTCCCCTGTCAACTCCCATGCCAACTTCCAAACATACTCGTAATGGGATTCGGTAGTGGATTAGTAAAGAATCAAGGCACACAACACAAAACTCAAAAAAATATTAAGCAGCTTATATTAGAAGCATACTTAAACCTTTTCTTAACGCTAACATTATGATATATATGAATACAATAATTAATTAACTATTACAAGTCATTGCCTCAAAAAATTAACTATAATAAGTATTGCGTGTAAGTTAATAGGAAATATTATACATATTCAAATTGTTAGGTCTAAGTTTATATAATTGCTCCCAAGAGATTGTGTGGAACTAGAATCGACAACATGGTTATCTGCTGCAGTTGTTGAAGAAAACCTCCTTCTCTCTTGGTCACTATGCATCATCGGAATTAGAGAAGTGCTAAAAGAGAATGAGAGATCACGAAATTCAGTTGTTCTGCTATTCTCTTCTTCATTCGACACATCACTAAGCAAGCATGCACTTGACTCTGGCTCCTGCAAGTTAACAGAGAATAATTATTATTCTATAGCATAAAAGATGAATGGTGCATGGTACACATGAGCTAGCATGCTTTATTATAATATAATCGCTTTAAATTGATTTTCTTATAAGGAATTTATTAATTCATCACACAATAAAAGTTAAAGTGATTATAATTAATAATTACTTATTAATTTAATTATGATAATATACTAGTTCACTTCATGCAATAATTATGGACAACATACAATAATTTCACTAAACATATATATATGTATAGTTTGAAACAATTATAATGTAAAGTATAAAATTCAACTAACATCTAAAAAAATATAACTGTTAATATAACGCAACATATAATACATATGATTTTAATATATGCTTTTCTGAATAAAGCTCATGAAAAATAAAGAGAACCAAATTTAGATGAAAATTTTAAGTAAAAATATATTCCTCATATTAACGTATACAATTAGTAGGCAACAAAAACAAGAAAGAAATATAATAATATAAATGTAATATGATTTTCAATAAGCTAATAAATTTTTTTAATTAAGTATCACAAGAAAAAAGTGCAACTCAAATGCTAATTATATTTTGAGGAAAAAATTTATTTGGTACATATTGTTTAGAAAAAAAAAATTTACTATGAAATGTAAGTGTACGTTTGGTAAACTTATGAACTCGCTTTATGGAAAAAAAATTCTGAGGAGTGCTTTTAGATGCTTATCCTGCCTTTTGTTTGTCAAAGGAAATTATATGAATTTACTTCCACAAATTACAATAAAATGCCGTTGAAACATTTACTGTTGTTACTTCTATGAATTATAAATAATATTAAAATTAACTCTGAAAAGTATCAGCAGTTATAAACTAAGCTTTACATTAGGAGTTTTATGTTATATATGTTCAAAATCATGTGGCTTTATATTTATTTTTTAAAAAAGTATTGGATTTATTGAAAATCGAATCAAAGACCTTCATCTAAACCTACAATCACCCTATCAAATTATTAAACTACGCTGAGGTATCTATAAATGTATAATAAGACAATAGAATTTTTAATGTAAATTTATGTGCAATGAATGAAACTATAAACTAAATGCACATGTCTTCTTTCCAAGAGTGTATGCTCAGAAAATATATGTTTTAGTAATAAGAGCGACATGGAGAAAACAACACTCCATTTTCATTTAATATCTCAAGTTAAATTAAGAAATTGAGATGTACAGATGTCAAATGTTTACATGTGGATCTGGACATTATTAACTTTTAGTATATTTTGTAGAGATTTCAAGTAAAACTTTACATGAATCCACAGTATATGGTTTTCTGAACTATGATTTTATGCTTTTAAAACTTCAGATGTTTGAAAGTTGCTAAAAGTTAAGCAAAGAGACACAATATAATATCAAGCAGTAAAATAGTACCTGATTTAGATCATAGTCAGTTTCTTCACTGGTTTGTGAAAGCCCTTTATTGTCTAACAGATGAAGTTCTTGATTGACAACCCTCCTTTCATATTTTGATAATCTTAATTTAGTTTCCTGTGATCTGAGGAATATGAAAAGGGTGTGAAAGAAGTTAATTATCACAATGTGATAAAAATAATTAACTAATAAAGGAACAATACTGAAATGGTATTCGATCAATTAATAATTAAAGCCATATAACTAATATTCAAATGACATTATTGTTATTTTGTATTGGATGAAGACTTTATAACTGTGTTAAAAAAAAATTATACAGTACCATGTTAAAAAGGACTCCACATGACAATAAAAGTTTGATATATTTTATATGTGAGGATTTTTATTTTTACTCATTTCTAATTGTTTATAGATCAGCTTTTAGGGTTACCTTTGTGGTGAACAAATGGAGCAGATTGTGGGATCGTTAACATATGCTTTTCCTTCCAGCAACTGATGAACTGGTGCGAGGATTGCATGTCCCTTCATGTTTCTGTACATCTGAAAACCCAGAATCTCTTAGACCGAAGGAAAATCATATATTATTATTTATTAAAAAATTAATAGAGAAGGAACAAAAAAAAAGTAATTTACACAGTTACAATTTTATATAATTTCCACCCAAATAATGGCTAAGATTTGAATTTTTTGGCCTCTAGATTATTATGTCTTTAGCTGCCAAATATGACTTAAATGGATCACAATGTGTACAACGGTGGGCAAGAACAAGAGAGAAAGAGAATCCTAGCTGGTAGATCAGCATAATAAGAGTTTAATTTTGATTTATACCAGTATAAAACTCTTTTTATACTATCATTCAATTCTGTGTTGTCATATCTTCTTCTCCTTCTCAACCTTTCTCCCAAGATCTTTACTCAAACTCAATTTATTAAAGCTACGAACAATAGATTGAAATTATTCTCTTTACAATAAACTAAGCTTATAGATAGTTGGTATCTGAATGTTAGGTGGAAATAAAAAGGTATTTGAAATGCAGATATCCTTCTTTATATGGAACGTACACATTCTCGTCAACTTTATCTTTTAATTAATCAAATGCCGAGTTCAACAACCAAGTTGCATAGAAGGCTGTTCTTGATATATATTGAATTTGAATTATATATGTACACACACACTCACACACACACACACAATTGTCTTGAGTGCATGGATTTATTAACTGAGAGCTCAGAGATCGATTGGAATGATATGTTATACACTCACCTAGGCTGTTTAGTTGATTACTTTATTATTGTAAGGTAGTAGTGGCAAGGAGAGTAATATATATATATGTGTGTGTGTGTGTTTTTGTGTGTGATATATGTAATCGTGCTACAGCCTACAAAAGAGACCTTGAAGACTGAAGAGAAGTGTGGAACCGATTTTCCAGCTTAGAGGAGAAGAGGCCCTATCTATAAAGCTTAGACAGCTGTCTAGGACTGCACTTTTGGCATCTCAGAAAGCCATACAATGAAACTAATTTGTTCTCGTAGGTTCTGCTAAGAGGGAGAGAGACGGGGGAGAAAAGGAATCCTCCATGCCTTTAAAGTGTCCCTTTTCGTAGAGCATATGCACATGTACCTAACCCAAAGAGTTGTACATGGTTTATATTATTATTATTATTATTATGTATATAGGCTGCGCATGCACGAAACACATTTTAAAAAAATGCATACTAAAGTGATGGTTTGTTTATTCTTTTGATGAGGAAGACGTATAACCTGAAGTGTAATATGAATATATATAAATGGGATATTGATCGTTACTGAGTTTCTTCACAGAATGGGAAAAGCCAAAATGCTATCTGTTTGTTTGCTACCAATTAGTCACAAGGGAAAGAAGTAGGGGTAATGATTAATTGGATCAGATCATGGCTCTTGATGAATTTTTTTTTCATCAACTGAAAAGTAAAGGTAGATAATCATTAATTTGTAAGATATTGTGTAAACTGTCCACAAAATAGGGTGAAGTTGTACCATTTGGGTCCATGGCTATAGTTGAGTGACTAATCTTGTTTTCCACAAATCCTTCCAAAAGAAGGCCCTACCTGCTTTTTGGTTTTGTTTTCTGGAACAATTAAAGAAGCTGCAAGGTCCAATGTATTAGATAGTCTAGGGTATTTTTTTTTTGTCTCATGCTTTGATTGGTTTTAAGAAAGAGATGTGATCTAGGTAGGGCCAATATCTCATATTAGGAAAAATGCTAAAACTCTCAAATCATGGTGTTTTTCAGAACTCCCAAGCAGGATTTTACTTTTAAAAGGAAAAGAAAGTTGAGAAAAGAATTCGATGCTAATTAAGTTAGCTACAAGCCTACAATATATGTATCTATATACGAATTGAACCACATGGGTGAGCTATATATACCTGAAGATGGCTTTTGATGTGAGAGATCCTCAGTCCTTTGACATGCATCATCTGCAAAATACGCTTTGGAGTTGCCTCTGCAAAACCAGTTTGCTAAATTGTTAGTTGTAGTTGAAGCATAAAGCCAAGAATTCCTTCCCCTCTAGTTTGATATCACACACAAAATAGAGGAGAAAGAGATGAAGCAGCATAACTTTTTTCATTTATGTTGCTATGCTTTTGCATAAATCTTCTGCTATATATCATATCTAGTTTTTTATATTGCAAACCCAAATTAATTTGTTTCTCAGATCTCATGGCACTTTTTGTTTCCCCCCATCTAACTTCTCTTGGCCGGAGGATACAATAGGATAGAAGAAAAACAACAGAAATTGAAGAAACTCTAATTAAATGGACCCTCACACCTGCAAGAAACTAGCTTCATGAGAGAACCAAGAGGCAAGGGCAATTCTTGGGATGGACATGAAGAGATGAAATTCAAAATTTGAAACAAAAGAAGCCATCAACATACGTGAAGTGATTACTTGCTTTCATTTTCTGATTTTGGAGTGCTCAAGTCTTATTATCTTCACAGCTTAATTTGCTAACCCTAGAATATGCACATCAAGGGGAAACTTACTGTCTTTTCCACCAAGACTTTCAACAGCTTCGACAAAGTGTTCATGGAGCTCAGGTGTCCACCGCAGCCGTGGAAGATCTGATTTGTGGTACTGCCTCACGCCGGTTCTCTGAGAATTCTTCATTTCCGCAGGTTCACTTTCGTATATGAGATGCACAGCAGCAGCAGCTAGAGAAGCAAATGCATGACCACAAATATAAATAGGACTCATCTTGCCTCCAATGTGAATGCAGCAGCAACCACAGAATGTTTTTGAAAGTCCAAGGCCAAATGACTTTTTGGAGAAATATGAATTGGATTGTTAAAAGATATGCTTTTCACATATTCTGATATATCTTTGTCTTTTTTTTTCTAATTTTTTTTATGTTGGTCTGATTAATTAAACATTCTATTTGATATAGATCGTAATACACAAGCAGAATAAAATGTATCCTCGCAGAAATACTGAAGTCCACCTTTCTTCAAAAAAGTGATCTTTTTTATTGTTCTGAAAATAATTAAATACATTTTCAAACAACTTTTCCATTCACAATCATTAATTTGTTTAAAGTTTTCAACTTGAAATATAAGTTAAAAAAAAATAAGATTATATAAAAGTATATCAAAACTAAGTAAATTGTATTTAAAAATTCGCAGATGAATTAAGAAGCGAGTTATATATAATTACATGCTCAAAAGTGATAATATACCAAATTCAAACATAATTAAATTTTTTCATTATAATAAATAAAAGAAAAATATTTCGATATTCTCAAATCAATATATAGATGCTGAATAAGAGAGAAAAACAAATAAGTGAGTTCCACTAATTTTTAATTATATGAATTATCTATATCATTCTTTCTCTTTCTTATGGGGGGGAGTTGCTGCATACCCAAGGTGTTTTTTTTTTTTTTTTTTAATGAGTACTTCGTATCCAAGAAAAAATCTTAAGTACTGGGATGATACCCTTCCTATTACATTTGTTGTAGAGACTATTAAGTCAGTTGAATTTTTAAAAAAATCACAAAGAAAAAGGCAAGAACAAAACTATTCACAATATAAATTATTAAGTATTTAGAGTGTTGAATAAGTTAAAAAAACAAATTCTATATGTCAAAATATAATTTATTAATAATGTGTTAATTTAGTGAAAAGAACTAAATGCGATGGTTTTACTTCAAAATCTGATTGAAATGAGTGACTTAGTCAATCTTAATCAACAAATTAATTTGTTTTTAATTATATGTTCAAGTCACATATTCATCAATTCTATATAATTAACATTCAAGTAAGTACTATAAATTCTATATGAAACTCAACTTTCTTAGTCTCTAAGATTAGAGTATGATAATGATATCAAAATTCAATTCTTTACAAGACGGCTAATTCGATTCTTTACAAGACGGCTACCCTCTGATGAGAGGAATCCTTACCTAAAGATATACGTAGCATTATTTTCAACATCATTTTTTAGATATAATATATCCCACATGCTAAATCTAAAAACCCACGAGGGAAAAGCATAGGACACAGCACATGCAGCTTTTAATTCGTGTTTGGTGTGGTCATGCATGACCATTGGCATAAAGAGCCACAAATTTATCAAGTGGCTATGCCAAAACCCAAAAGGAGAAATTATAAGTCAAGGTTGTGAAAATAGAAGCAACCAAAAATGCCTTCCCCTTTTTCCAATTCCAATCAGTTTTCACGTCAAAAATAGACGGTGCCTACTTTTGGCCCCATCTATCCGTCCTTGTGCTGCCGTGTTCAACACTACACTTCCCTCGAAATTCAAGCAACAAGGAAAAAGGAACCTCAACCCTAGAATTTCTTCCATGGTTCATTATATGTATGCATATGGGTCATATTCCTATGCATCTCCATCCATGGCAAGTCATGGACCACCACTGATTGCCATCCACGTAGATTCCCTTTGATTGTAAGACTTTGACCAGCACCTTCATTAATCACAATGAGGCCCCACTTCCATGCACGTAAACCCTAGCTAGCTAACCCTAAAAAGAGCATGCAAGAACAAGCTTATGCTTCTCCATTCACACCACTTTGCTCCTCTATTTTTCTTTTCTCTATTGGGTTAGGAATGTTATTGGTTTTCTTTTCCAAGCAGGAATGAGGTAAACGAGCATGAATGAACCAATAGAATAATGGGTATTGTCCCTTCTTTTTCCATTGTGAAAGTGAAAAAGATATGTAATCTTCAAAATTTTGCTAAATGACGTTGTTGATAATAGATAGGGTTACTGTTCGTTTATCTACTGCCACTGGGCTTAATTTCCTTGTTATATATGTAAATCAAATGGAATTTAAATTCTTAAATCTGAAAAGTATTCTTTGTTTTTCACTTTTTTCTATTGGTTTCCTTTTCCGCATGCCTTGTATTGGTCCCCACCATTGCTTGGTCAGTAGCCACTTTTCAACCTCCTCATCAAATCAACTGCTTTCAAGAACAATTATTGAAATAAAATTTATGAGCTAAGATTTTTTGTCTCATTTTACCAGTTTTAGGCTCGATTAAGGATGAAGAATTTTATAAATTCAAGGACAGGAGTTGCAAAAGAATCATATGTATCCTTTATTTTCAGATTGTATTATGAGCTGTGAGAAATCTGATGACGAAGTGAAAATCAAAAAGAAAATCATTGTGGACTAGATCAAAATGGCAATTGCATGATGGAAAAGTAGACAGAAAGAATCTTAACAAAGTAGGACAGAAAAACTCGTAGATATCAATAATGATGAAACTATAATCTTGGCAGAGACAACCGATAGGACAAAATAAAATGCTTTTTAAATCTGCTGTAAGTGTGGCCACAATTTGTTGCAATGGCTGCTTCAAGTGTTGCGTAAGGTACACATCAATCTACACATTCTTTGTTTTTTCAATTGATCTATAACAAAGCAATCACGGAACCATTAATATTACAATTGCAACTCAAATTTGAAAAACGTGTTCTGCATAAATATAAATGTATGTATCTTTAATATAACCCCCTTTTTTCTGGTTTCCAGATTGGACATTTCAGCTTAGTTGATTGTGTAGCCTTTAATAAAACAACAAATAAAAAAATGTCATTTTTTCTTAAACATTGCATTCATGTGACTCAAGAAAAAAGTTCACTGACCCATGTATAGAACACAGCACGTAACATTGACAACAGTGACAAAACTAAACATAAAATGTCTACATATATAAATATTTTTTTTTGGAATAGACAACCACTTTTTTTTTTTATCTTTGGCTGAGATATTCTCTCAAACATTAGTATGAAATTAATTTCTTAAATACAGTCACAATTAATTATTAATCAAGAAACTCTCCCATTAAGCGTGTACTCCAAAATTCGAACTTTGATTAATATCGTAGCTCACTTATCACACAACCAACCCTTGTTGGTGTGCAGGACTACTCTTTCAAGATGTCTATACTTCATACAATGCTACTGTATAGTGGGATGCACTATCCCTGTGTGTCTGTGTCGGCAGATTATTTAGCTGTCTATGGTGTTACTTCACTTTTGAATGGTCTGAGTTGGTGGGCTCCTTCAACGTTGCAAGATCAATTTGTGTGTCTTTCTATTTTGTAGCCGCAATTTTGACGCCACAGTTGGTCAAAGTGCCCGTGACGCAGTAAAGCATACAATTTGCCGAACATTTTCTAGTCTTGCGAGCTATCACGACAGCAAGCACCATTAATGTCGAGGTGTATTTTCTATTTTATAATGATTATTTAAATTTAATTTGATTGACATATAAAATAATTATTTTTTTTAAATATACTAAATTAATGTAAAAGTAATCTTTTAAAATTGTTTGAAAATGAATTTTAATCTTCAATAATGTAAAAATTAGACCGAAGATATCCTTATCGTAAAAAAAAAAGTTGATTTATCTGCTTCTAATTTTGTTTTCCTATTATTGTTATTACGAATGTTCTTTCTTCTCTCTAGAAATTACAAAGTTCTAATTAAGCAATCCGCCTCAATTCATGAAAAGCTTAACATATCTCCCTCATTATTTTCCCGGAAAATATGTCATATGCATATACAAATTCTCTCCCTCTCTCTTACTTTTCTTGGTTGGCATATTTATAATTATTATAAAATAGAATAAATCTGAAACGATGCATATCACGCAATGCAATAAAATAACATCGAAGAATTTATCAGTAATTTTGAACCCAAGTCTCTAAACAATCAATTTCTCAACCTATGATTAAGTTGATGATAAGCGGAGAAAACCACTTCATCTTCTCTCTCACATTGCGTGTGTATGTTAGTATATGTGAAGTAGGTGAGATGTGGTTTGAGACTTGACACAATTAGGTTATCTTCAATTAGTATTTTTGACATTATGCATGCATAGATTTCTACCAGTCTTTGGAGCATCGCTTTCAGTCCAGCTATAGGTTAGCTTAAGTCCATGGCCCTATGGTGTCAATAGTATAGTATTGGGAAGGATAGCATCAGTATCCCGAGCAATATCTCGAGCGAGTTTTCACCTGATAAGAACTCAAAAATAGTATAGCACAGGGAATCCTAGGAGGGAAAACTAATAAAAGGAGAACCTCATCCTTTTTCTTTTTTCTCTTGCCTTTCTTGTATCTTTGAGCTTGTCTACTTATTTTGAAAGAAAGGTTGCTATAATTTGCTAAACTAGGCATACAATTGTTTTTTTCTTTCTGCGGTAGACCAGCCATATATCAATTGAAGTCTACAAGTGAAGCAAAGGTTTATTCTCCTCCATATTATTTTGGGATAATTCCAGCACTCTTTATCATTTTTTTTAATGTTTTTTTAAGAAGGGAAATGTTATTTGAACAATGCTTGAGAACCAACAGGTTGTGGTTCAATGTTGCAAACTAATTCCCTTTCCAATGTTTGATAACTTCTTGGGAAATTGTGGTGGTTCTTTTGAATCCAAATAGGCCACGAATTGAAAGAGGAACACTTCTGAAAGAGCAATAGATATGATCAAAGCAGTGTCATATCTATCATTTTAAAATTCACATATAGCATTTTGAAACAGAAAAATAACATTTTAGAGGTGACCCTTTTGGGGCTTCAGATGACCTGAGAAAACAGAAGTAGATGAAAATCAGACAAAAGATATATATATATATATATATATATATATATATATATATAGAGAGAGAGAGAGAGAGAGAGAGAGAGAGAGAGAGAGAGAAGCGAAATCCAAGCAATAGAGACAAAACTGATGCAGTTGTACAAGAGAAGCCAAATTAAATTAATTTGTCTCCATTGGCTCATAGATTCCCTACTTATCTAGGAGTCATAATCAATTTATGAATTTTGAGATTGGGAAGAATAAATAAATCTACATACCCTACCCTTATCTACAATAATCTTTATCATGTCCTTTTAGGAAGGGAGTTATCCCATTCCAGGTTAAAGGCATAATTATGCCACAAGCTCGATTATGTCAATTGACTCAATCTTGAATATTAGCTCACTCCTCTCCCTTTTATTATAATATAATGTATTACCTTCTCCCTAGCTTGATGTGCTTTCAAATAAGGAAGTAACAAGGCAATATTATTAGTGACACAAAAATAGATTTCTTACAAGCTTCTTGCAATTTTTCTTGTGAGCCACTAAACAACATTTAATTCCACTTGAAAGTTTATTTTAAATTACTCATATTCTACACACAAGTACACATCATTTCCCCAACAATCGAAGTTACACTAGCTAGACCTTCTCCTATGTGTGCTAAGTGGTTAACCTCTAAAAGACAAAATTAAGGATAAATTATATAAAAGAAGATAACTTTAAAGAGGATTTGGTTGATGGCGCAATGTTTATACTGGAAAGCAATGCACATTATTTCTATAATTTTTGTCATAAAGAATTTGGTGGTAGCTAGCTAGTTAGTTTACTTAGTCAAATATCTTCCACATTAACTTGATGAGCTAAAAGTTAATCCAGTCTTCAATAAAATATTGGTGTAGCACCTGGAATGCGTAGGCTGAGAGCAATGGTACGTAGCTTTTGAATACTTGAATGCATAGGTATGTACTTGGCCTTTTACGAGCCTAATCTTTTGTGTAAGAAAACATCTACAATTATGGCTTTCGTACTTGATAATGAGAGAAGAATTAAAAGAAACTTTACTTTGGACTTTTTTTGTTAGCAAAAGTTGAGGGAAAATGGATGTTCTATCTGGATTCATTTCATGGTTAAGATAAATTATCAACTTTAACTAAAATTTATAATAAGATTAGTGTTGCTTGTTCTGACAGTGGCAGTTGTGAAGGGAAAATGTTAAAGTCTCACATCGTCTGTCTCAATTTTTAAAATATAATTTATATATCAGTTAAGTAACTTCATATTTATTATATCAGAACTAAAGCTTAACTGTGTCAACCCCTTATACTTTGTTTTGACCTTTTTTTTTTTTCGGAAAGTCACTTTGTTTGGACATCTTAATCAGAGGAGTTTAAGAAACTTTATTTGGGCTTCCAAAAATTCCTACTTTAATTGGGCTTCCAAAAAGTCCTTTTGCTCCGAGAGGATCTTTATTCTCAGTCAACTGGACCCAAAGCCTCGTCAAAGAAGCTGAGGTTAGCTCCATAGAAATGGGCAGCCCACCAACTCTACAATAATGATCAGAATCTCGGGGTCAACAAATACATATAAGTTGACCCCCCAAAAAAAAAACAAATACATATAAGGGTTTCTTTTGCAAAATGATTAACATTTTGAATAAATCATTAATTGGTGACCAAAAAAAAATAATTAATTTGCTTATCATTTGAGGATTTTTATTTTTATTTTAAATAAATTAATAAATTTTATAAATTCAATTTAATTATTATTTTCACCTACATTCTGCTGATGCATGTTTTGAAAGGCAAGAAAGAAAAACTCCAAAAGGGCAAGTTAGTAATTACCTGTTTAAATATATATATATATATATATATATATATATATATATACCTAAAAAGAAAAGTTTTATATCTATTTAAATAATTTTTGAATAATTATTTTAATTATTAAATGAAGAAAAATATTAAATATAGTTTAAACTTTTAAAATATTAAATACTTATTTTTTATTTAATATCTTATATATATGAAAGTAAGGTAGCCACTGAAGCCATCTGTTCCCGTTCAAACTAGGGTTACTTAGACATATCACATATCATTAAATTCCTAACTTGCTTTCATAATTTTTTAGGATTCCTATCCCACTCACCTTGCATTTAATTTCCACTCAATCACTTACTTTACATTCAACGTTTTTGTGAGTCTATAAGCCTCCTACTTCCTCTATCTTTATATGTTGTATAAGATGATTTTTTTTATCTAAAAATATTTATCATTTGATAATATTAAGAAGATATTAATTAATTATTTTTAATTTTACTCTTATCTTTTAATTGAGAGAATTAGTGAAATAAGTGAAATTAAGAAAAAAAAATATTAATAAAGTGAGAGAAAGGATAATTTAATCATTTTAAACTATATTCCTCTACAATTGAGACTATTTAATAATTTTTTTAATTCTTATCTAAAACCTTAAATGACATATAAAAGTGGATAAAGAAAGTAAGAGACTACATTGGTTTCAAAATACAAATTGAACCTCTCTAAGATTATTACAAATGAAATTTTTATTTTTATAAATTATTATATTTATGATTTTCAAATAATATAATTTTAAGGGTATTTATAATTTGGATTGATTCAATTTTGAGAGAAAAAGTCATCAAAACTGAACTAATCGATTTTGTTTTTAATCGATTTGATTCAATTCGATCCAATTAATTTTTGAACAAGTATTTTTTTTATTCAAATACTTACATCAAACTTTACCTTTTTTTTTCTTTTCATGACCTAATTAATATAAAAATTAGCTTAAAAATCTTAATCTAAACATAATCAAAGAGATTTTAACAATAAATTTACTTAAATATTTCCATACAAATAATAATAAATAAATATTGAATCATTTATATGTATATTATAAAAATATAAATATAAATATATGAGTTTGGTTTAGTTTCATTTGGTTAGGTTTTAAAAATAAAAACTAAAAATTGAACCGAACCGATCATTTTTCATAAAATAATAATCAAATAAAACTTATTAATTGGTTTTATTCGATTTTTAGTTTTTCAATTTAGTTTTGAACACCCATATAATATACATTCTTAATTTTTTTAAAATTTTTTTGTATATCATCCGAGTGTTATACTAGTTTTTTTTATTAAATATTAGGATAATTGTTTAAAAAAATTCAGCTTTTCCCGTATAAAAGATATTTTCTTTTCTGGCATAATTAATGGGAGCAATTAATTAAACGTTAAAAATGTAAAGCAATTTCTTATTTATATGAAGGTAATTAATGAATCTTAATTATAATTAAGTTTTGGCCCTTGAGGTGCATAAATATCCTATTGAACAAGAAGAAAAAACTCCATAAATGTTTCAAAATTTTTGGTGAAAATTTGTAATACTATTTCTTCCATTTATTTTTATTTGTCATTTAAGATTTTTGTATAAGAATTAAAAAAATTATTAAATAATATTAATTTTAGATAAATATAATTTAAAATGATTAAATTATCTTTTTTTACTTTATTAATGTATTCTCTTTTTACTAATTTCACTTATTCCACTAATTCTCTCTCTATTAAAAGATAAGAATAAAGTTAAAAAAAATTAATTAATATTTTTTTAATATTTTTAAATGACAAATATTGTTAGATAAGAAAAATTCTCTCGTGTCACAGGTAAAAATAGATGAAAAGAGTAGTATATAAGAGACCAATGGCATGCTTATGATTATCACAAAACATCTCATACATTGAGTTAGAGTACTGAGAGATCATGGCCATGCCATTGACAATGTCTTGTGCAGTAGTGGTAATGGCAGCAGCAACACTGCTTGCAAACAGTGGAGCCACCATGGTGACTGCTGCAGCGGTGACTTCTTCAGCCTCAAGCTCTGTGCTGTTGCTGCATGAGCACCGCCGTGCACCGCCTCCTCGCGCCGTCCGCGTGCTTCAACTTGTTCCCTCTGGTCCCAATCCATTGCACAACGACAAGCAACCACCACCTTTCGGTCCGCATGATCTCGCTACTGCTGCAGAATCGGTTCCAGAAGGTTCGAACTTCAAAGCCACCCCATAACCTTTGCAACCCAGCAGCATGGCAATTCTTCGTAGCCGACAGGTTCAGATTTGATCCACAAGTGATTCAGAAGCATGCATATTATGGTTGCTGCTGTAGTTTTCTAATTAAGTCTTTATTTTATGTAAAGGTGACAAATAGATATATGAATTCATAACTCATTTAATTTATCCATATTTAACGTTAATTTAATCTAATCTCTCCAACTATAATAATGGATTTGAATGAATTTGATTAGTTTTTAATATAACAAAATTTGAACTAAACAATTAAAACATAAACAGTTGGGATAATTTAATAGGCAGAACTATAACTAATTGAGCATTCAGCTCATAGATAAACTAACAATCTGATAAGCACATTACTTGAACTAAATCTGATAAGCACATGGTTTGAATTAACTAAGCACATAACTCATGGGTAAACTAATTGTCCGACAAACCTAAGACTTGAACTAAATATAACAAGCTTAAAGCTTGAACTGACAAACGTCATGCTTGAATAATATCTAGTCCACGTGACACACTAGGCTAGTATCTCTTAACTAATTAGGATCTAATATGATTATACAAGGTGCACTAAGTTAACGATCACTGATACATAATCTGACAAGGATTTATCCTAAAGAAATAAATTTAAAAAATTCTAATATTGTATATTCTAAAAATAAATAAATAAATAAATTTACAATGAACAAAAATATCAAATTTATAAAAATAATTAATTTAAGAAAATAATTTCTGACATTAGAAAACTCAAATTTAATAAACTTTATCTCACTTTCTATATATATAATATATGTCCGTATAAATATCCGTCAATGGTCCAAAACTACTGTCAATATAAAGTTCATACATATGACAAATTCTAAAAGTCAATATTTTTTATAATAACAAAATTTTCAGTCTAATGATTCAAAACCTTTATGATATAAGCCCAAACACATGATAATATAAAAATTAATATTTTTCTTAATAACAAATTTTTTTAATTCAATCAACGGTTTTCATTATAATAATTTTTTTCACAAATCATACGTATAAGTTTTCTAAAGGTTTGCTCGTTCTAAGAGTTCCTAAAAGTTTATTCAAAATCTAATAATAAAAATCTATTTTAAAATTTTTAAAAGAAATTTCAAATAAATGTAAAATGACCTAAATAATTCTAGATACTAAAGCCTATCCCAAAATTTATCAGAATCTCTTGCTCTTTTATAAAAAAGCTTAGAGGAGAAAGACAATTAAATTTGGTTGCCTTATGATCTATATTTGTATAACCATTAATAGGAATAATGAGTTTACTATTTTTCTGATATGAGACTTTAAAATTAAATAATATAATTTTTTCTTTTTTAATGTGAGACTTAAATAATAAATTTTTTTAAAAATTTTTTCTTTTTTTTTAATTTCGTATCATAAAAGGACAAGTCATTAGTTACTCCTTTATATAACATATATAATTTAAATAATTTTTTGTCTATTTAAATAATTTTTGTTAAAATAAAGAAAAATATTAAGTAAATTTTAAATTTTTAAAATATTAAATACTTATTTTTTTAATATTTTTTATTAAATATTAAGATTATTATTTTAAAAATTTTAGCTTTACTCGTATAAAAGTTATAGTCTTTTCCGGCATAATTAAGGGAAGCAATAATTAGACATTAAATTTTTTTTTGATAAAGTGAAAAGAAAAATTAAAAAAAAAACTAGCTGCGGTAGTGGAGCACCCCTATACTTATCACCAAGAATAAAAGGACCGACAGGAGGAGGAACACTCCAAACTGTCAATCTGTCAACACCATGAGCACTTAACTTTGTAAGAAAAAAAAAAAATGCACAAGAGTTAGCTTAAAGCAATTTATTATTTATATGCTACAATTAATGAATCTTAATTATTCATTTAATTTATTTTTATTTATCGTTTAAAATTTTTATATAAAAATTAAGAAAATTATTAAATAATTTTAATTATAAATAAATATAATTTAAAATAATTAAATTATTTTTTTTTATTTTATTAATATTTTATTAACTTTTTTTGTTTCACTATTTTTTTAATAAAAAATAAAAAAAAGTTAATAAAAAATTATAATTTCTTAATATTATCGAATAAATATATTACGAAGAAGTATGATTAAGTTTTGGGCCTTGAGGCGCATAAATATCTTGTTGAACAATAAGACCCCCCCCCCCAAGCACAACAAGCCCTGTGCTGTTGTTGAATGAGCATCTCCGTACGCTGCCTCCTCGTGCCGTTCGCGTGCTCCGACTTGTTCCCACTGGTCCCAATCAAGGCGTTTCCTTCAACAATCTGTTTGTCTTCCTTGTGTTTCATCCATATGTGACAATTTTTTTTTATTTGCTCTCATACTTTAAAATCTGCGAGGTACCAAATCTGAGGCCCTAGTGAACACCCAGTGAAGGATAGCCAATGAAATGAAATAAATTAGAATTGCGATTTGAGCAAACCCTAAATGAAGGGTTGGTATGGTGGAGTTTTGTTTGTTGTGATATATCCAAGGGTGCGATTGCATGCCTATGCCTTGCTGGCCAGTGGCCAGTTTCATAGATTATATTCCCATGTCTTTTGAGTCTTGTGAAAAATCAATTTTAAGTTCAGTTTTGTTTGCTACTGGGAGATTCTTCATTTATAATTGTCACAACCATATCGAGGACACTGTAATAGAAACAACGGGAGAAATTAGAAAGAAAAAATAAAGTTATCATCATTATAAATCGAACAAGGAAAATAATTAAAAAATTCTTTTATTAAAAGAAAACTAAAAATTATTTATGAAATAGGATAAAGTCAAATTTTGGAAGTCAATTTATGTATAGAAAAAGATAAGAATTTAATTCTATTGCACGCATGATACATTCGTCTTAAAGATTATTCTAAGTTAATTGTTTAAACTATTAATAACCTTAA
The DNA here is from genome assembly GCA_019955255.1 of Castanospermum australe. NCBI lineage: Eukaryota > Viridiplantae > Streptophyta > Magnoliopsida > Fabales > Fabaceae > Castanospermum > Castanospermum australe. Next base: position 273,091 of record NSJW01000331.1, on the reverse strand, counting down.
ATATTTAATTTATCTCAAAAATGACAGAAAAAATAACTTAAAAAAATTATTGAAAATGTTTATAATTTTAACTTATCCAAAATGTCTATGTATCATTAAAGTGAGAAATCAATACTTCGTAGTTCTTAAAAATACTTGTTGCTTGATGAGTTTTAACTAAGGATTATGAAAAATATTAGAATTTTTTTTTTGTTTATTAGATTTAAAAATTATTTGATTTAATTAAGTGAACAAGCATGTTTAAAATCTAAGGTGAGATTGAACATGGCATTCATTGCGCCACTAACTCACTAGTCTCAGATGGGTTATTAAATGATCTTTAAAACTTTAAAAATCAATCCTTCGGTTAAAGAATATGCAACTATAAATTTTGTAGTATATGCTCGAGGCAAGTTTGAAACTTTTGAATTTTCTACCTAACAAACAAATATCTAGTGTCAAAATAGTTACAACACTTAGTTCCAATTTGTTTTGAGAAGCATACAACAACAAAGTTATCATAATATATTATTAGGGACCTAAAAATAATATCAACCGCACGAAAACCAGATATCAAGTACCTCAACCATATTGCCTAGCAAGTGGGCTCATAACAGGTTACACACACACACACATATATACATATGAATCACAAACAAATAGATTAGATGAATTTTTAGTTAAATTACTAATGGAAAAAGAAAAATTAATAACTTATTTAGGATCTATTAAAAATTAGTTAAAACAATTTAATCCATTCATTCATTCAAATTTATTAAATTTATTATTATAATTGAATGAATTGAATTAAATTTAAATATGAATAGATTGAATGTGTCATAAATTGTTATCCATATATATATATATATATATATATATATATATATATATATAGCCAAAGAATTATAAGTGTCGCTTGAAACTTGTTCATGTATAAGACAACTCCTCTACATGAACACTTATCTTTGAGGTGCATACATGGTTATAAGGGCATCCACCAAAATCACGTCAAATCAAGCAGATTAGTCCTCCTATAATTTAGTTAGCATGTAGTTTACCATAGTGTAGCTACTTCATGACTCTGTTTCTACCTTTGCTCATGGCCCATTTCAAGATTTCTAGAGTATCACCGTAGTACACTAATGGTTAACACAATATTAAAATATGTACAAACTTGAATACACATTATACTTAGAATGGCAGAAGCATATATGTGGGGGCATTTTGGTCATTTTAATTTTTCATCATGTCCAAACTATTTTTTCTTAAGTCTGATTTTACTCATTTTTTTAAGATTTATCTCATTTTAAAGTATAAAGCAAAAAATTTTAATTGTTAATAAAAAAATTAATAATTAAAATTATAATAAAATACAAACACATATATAATAAGTTATAAAATTATTAAAATTTATTACTTTAATCTTTTTATTAATAATTAATAATTTTTATTTTATTATTTAAAATAAATTTCTCACTCACTTTACGAGTATCAAATTTATTTTTCTTAATATCTTCACTTTTTTCATAACATTTTGATCTTTGACCTATTCCTTTATGTCAGTAACTTTCTCTCTCTCTCTCCTCAGTTTGGCAGATTCTCTGTCAGTAGCTCTCTTTCTCTGTCAACGTTAGATGAATTTTTTTTTTTTGAGATCTCAACGTTAGATGAAGTTAAAGGAGATAATGTTGAAACATGTGCAAATATTTCCACGAGGTATTTTAAGTTTCAAAAATATTTGTTGGTGACTTTAAAAAAAAAATTAATCAATCAACGTGGGATTTTTTTTGAAAATATCCTTTCTTTTTTTAATTGCAAAGTTTTATTAAGATAATAATTATGGGTTAAAAAAATATAATTAGTATCTATAGACCACATATTGACTATGAATTACATTAGGGAGATACGAAATTTTGTGTTGATATTTTATGGGTTGCATTTATGAGTGCATGATTGTGATATTAATATTATTTTTTTAAGTTAAATTCAATTTGCTTTTATGATTTTAAATGATATTACTGTACTGCTTTGTAATTGTAACTTTGTTTATGTAATTAATTTTCATTAGTAGATATTGAAGCAACTCCTTATAAAAAGTATGTTTTTACGAAAAGTTTGAATTCCTGATATTGTAAAGGTACTCTCAATTAGTTAACTTAAGTTCACTTATCATTTTAAACCACAACATGTTGGTTCTATTATTCTTTTATTTACTAATTACTTGTGCCACTGATATTTTATAAATTTGGTTGTCTTAATTTTGTCTTTGTATATGCATCAATGTTATTATGTACTAGGATAATTATGTTCACATTTTCATGACTATTTCTCATTATCTTTTAATATATTTGAATTTTAAATATTACAACAATAAATAAATATTTTGGCTATCTTTAGTGGTGGAAAATATTTTGACTCTCCAAACCAACATTAATAGCCTTTCAACATAAAAAATAATCAGAGTTGCATCAATAGAGTAATCAGGATTAACTTTTTTAAATGTGATTTAGAAAAAAATATTTTTAAAATAGAAATGTTATGTTTGATATGAAGAGATGGAATGTTTTTTTCTAAATTCTATCTTTGAAAGGAAGAATTCCTTTATTTGTTAATGACAAAAAATGTGAAATGATATTCATATTTCAAATTTTTATTTCATAAACTTATGAAACTCCATTCTTCCAGAAAAATAAAAAGATGAGATTGTGATACTACAAATTTGTGGAATAAGATTTCACATTTATTACCTATTATACCCTTATTCAAATTAAAAAAATGAAAAATGAACTTCCATTTTTGTAATAGTGCATCTTGCAATGCAAAAGAACGTCATCACGATTACAAGACTATGAACATGTTTAGTCAACAACAAATGAACACGATCATAAATATAGGACAAGTAACTAAGCCAGTTAATAATAAATATGAACATAAAAGTTCAAATGATACAAATATTAATAGCATATATGTAGGGGGTGATAAAGTAGGAGATGTTAGCACTTATCTCCATCATGTATTTAGTTTATTTTATCCATTATCCCAGGATCTTATCATTTCGTATATTGTCAATTTGTTACTTATCCTATGTAATTACTTTGGATATACAATAAAATTTGAGGCGAAAAATGTAGTTGAGACGAGCCACCATCATCGTGTATACTTCTATATGGTATCAGAAGGCCACCATAAAGATATAAATTAATATAAGAATATATCCTCATATAAAGAAATTATCCTGATATTCACTGCATAGTTTTTCATTTAATTTGTCCCTAATCCAGAACATGATCATGTCTGCAAACTAGTCATAAAATATTATCATGCACTTCAAAAGGTGCACTGCAGAAGTGCATCCTCTAGTGACTTCCAATAACTTTTACCATTTCATATCTGCTGTGCAAATATCGTCTTTGAGACAAAGGTAATAGTGAAGTTATGTAAGTTATAATATGTGTAAAAAATGCTTTTTGTGTAGGTAACAATCTCAAATAGTACATATTGATTTTATTTTTTCTTTATTTAGTTTTTTTTTTCATCTTATGTTGTTTATTTTTATGTTTTTTTTTACTTATTATGATTTCTCGCTTTCCAAATTTACTGTCTTTTGCTTAATCATTATCTTTTATCATCATATTTTTTTTTTGGAGTGTTCTATTATGTTCATAGTATGTCAGACCAAAAGTGTTACCGATTCTTCCAAATAAATAATGCTTATCATTTTCAGAAATGAATTTTCTTTAGATATGTACTAGCAAGTCAATAACCAACACAATAAATTTTAATTGATGTGAGTCATTGTCTTACTCAGAATATGAAGAAAAGAATAGGAATAGAAAGCAAGAGGATTTGATTTCCATTTAAGGAGGAAATTTTCCTCATACTTAGAGATTTCAAGACAGGATAATTACCAAGCTTACTACTTTTTAACTTTTTCTATTTTTGATAAGTGCCCCAAATAATTGGTAATTAAATGGTTTTTCTATTTATTTATAATAATTTGTTAGTATATTTTCTTCATAAACATAAATGGCAAATGAAATTCTAAAAGTAGATTTATCAGTTGAATTTTATATTTGGTGAGAACATATCAAATGCCAAGGGATGTAGCATTCATCTTTATTTTATGCTATGTGACCATTGAACATTGTTGTGAATATCATTCGGATCAAACATTTTGAATTTGAGAAAGATCATATTACCTGCATGTTAATTATAATGAATATATCATGACTTTTAAAATTATGTTTTCTTTTCAACACATACATAAATTTATCAGAGTAAGCCGCGTAAAGCGAGAACTCAACTAGTTGGGTATTAATTAGAGAGTTTCATGTCCTTTTCAATAGGAGTGGCACAGATTTCATATTGAATCTACTTACAAATTGAGTTTATATTATTTCAAGAAACCTCACAATAATGGTGAATTGTAATTCATTCAATATTTTATTTTGAAACTTCTAATAATTCATAGTATTTTTCAAATTAATTAATGCACATGTTAACAAAAATCCTTAAAATTATAGGAGTAGTTATTGACACATCTTTTTTTATTTTTCATTTTCAAAACTTGGATTAGCATAACATACGCCTAAATAACATTTAAATAAACCTGTAACGTGTAATTAAAAAAACAACAAATGTTACGAACAGTAATCATTTGTGATCAGTAAACCGGCCATTTTTGGTACATTTACAAATAATAAAAACCTTAAAACCAATTTCTTGAAATTAAACCTAACGGTGGTTTGACCTTTTCAACCAACTTGATTGTAATTGAGAAAAATATTTTTCATTTTAATGTAATTTAGAAATTGTTTTTCCTCTCCCAAAATATTTGAAGTGTATAGTTGTTTAGTTAGCACTTATTTTGTCGGGTTTTATAAGCATTTCTTTATATGCGCTATTATAGTGTGCTTATATATGGATCTTGCATGATTAGAAAGTTAATTGATATTTTTAGATAAAAGACTCTTGCATTAACAAAAAAAAAAAAACATTCAAAGATTCTCGCGTTTCAGGTTGAAATAATAAAGTTGATATATTGAAGGTTACTTAGAAATCGAAAGATCCTCTATATAAAGTGATTGGTTATTATTACAGTGGAAATACATGTAATTAAGTAAGAAATTTTTCATTTAACAAGAGTAAATTTTAGAAATGTAAATTATATGTACGTGAGATGACTTCTCCTTCATTTAGTGATAAAATTAACGCTTTTAAATCAAACTAAATTTTAAAAAATTTAGTGAGATAAAAAAATATTAGAAGTAATATGATATTAAAATAAAATTTAACAGTATAAATTATATTTTATTTTTATATTAATTTAAAATTTTTATTTTATATTTATTTTATTCAAACTCAATTACTTAGAGTGTATACGTGGGACAAGAAATTTTTCATTATTTTTAGTAATAGTGTAATACACATTTTTCTTTTGTAAAAAAGAAAAAGGCGTAATATATTTTAATTTTGATTAATCTATATTAAATTATTAATACTCAACCACAATTTAAATATATTTGTTTTAATTTAAACTCTTAATTCATATTTGTTTTATTCAAACTCAATTTCTCAAAATGCATGTTTGGAGATATCTTTTTTAATAGAAAAAATTTTTTTCTTAAAATTTTTTATTAAAATTTTGATTATATATATTTTAATCATAAAATAAATTAATTTAAATATACCAAAAAATACTCGTTCGAGTGACCCAATTCCTACCTGTTAAATCACTTTTTTTTAATAAAATTTTAATTATAAATTATTTTAATTACAAAATAATTTAGTCTAAATATAATAAAAATATAATCATTCGAATGACCCAACCCGTGCCCCGTTTCTTTGCTGGTTGCTCCAGTTGTTACGTGTTTTACGTGTTTGTTAGTCTCTGCAACCCGCATACTTTCTTTTTCTCTCGGAACTCTCAGAACCACCGCTACCATCACCCCCACCGTCACCGTCACCGTCACCACCACCATCACCACCACCGCCATGGAAGGAGGCGGAGGAACGCTGTCGGAGGTTCAACAAAGCGCGAAGAAACTCTTGCTGAGGGCCCGTGATGGCCTTGAACGCCTTGAGGGCTTTGAGTACTCCACCTCTGCTGGCGTCGACTCGGAGCTGTCCTTCGCGATCAAGAAGGACAGTTGGGTATTAATTAGAGAGTTTCATGTCCTTTTCAATAGGAGTGGCACAGATTTCATATTGAATCTACTTACAAAATTGAGTTTATATTATTTCAAGAAACCTCACAATAATGGTGAATTGTAATTCATTCAATATTTTATTTTGAAACTTCTAATAATTCATAGTATTTTTCAAATTAATTAATTAATGCACATGTTAACAAAAATCCTTAAAATTATAGGAGTAGTTATTGACACATCTTTTTTTATTTTTCATTTTCAAAACTTGGATTAGCATAACATACGCCTAAATAACATTTAAATAAACCTGTAACGTGTAATTAAAAAAAACAACAAATGTTACGAACAGTAATCATTTGTGATCAGTAAACCGGCCATTTTTGGTACATTTACAAATAATAAAAACCTTAAAACCAATTTTCTTGAAATTAAACCTAACGGTGGTTTGACCTTTTCAACCAACTTGATTGTAATTGAGAAAAATATTTTTCATTTTAATGTAATTTAGAAATTGTTTTTCCTCTCCCAAAATATTTGAAGTGTATAGTTGTTTAGTTAGCACTTATTTTGTCGGGTTTTATAAGCATTTCTTTATATGCGCTATTATAGTGTGCTTATATATGGATCTTGCATGATTAGAAAGTTAATTGATATTTTTAGATAAAAGACTCTTGCATTAACAAAAAAAAAAAAACATTCAAAGATTCTCGCGTTTCAGGTTGAAATAATAAAGTTGATATATTGAAGGTTACTTAGAAATCGAAAGATCTCTCTATATAAAGTGATTGGTTATTATTACAGTGGAAATACATGTAATTAAGTAAGAAATTTTTCATTTAACAAGAGTAAATTTTAGAAATGTAAATTATATGTACGTGAGATGACTTCTCCTTCATTTAGTGATAAAATTAACGCTTTTAAATCAAACTAAATTTTAAAAAATTTAGTGAGATAAAAAAATATTAGAAGTAATATGATATTAAAATAAAATTTAACAGTATAAATTATATTTTATTTTTATATTAATTTAAAATTTTTATTTTATATTTATTTTATTCAAACTCAATTACTTAGAGTGTATACGTGGGACAAGAAATTTTTCATTATTTTTAGTAATAGTGTAATACACATTTTTCTTTTGTAAAAAAGAAAAAGGCGTAATATATTTTAATTTTGATTAATCTATATTAAATTATTAATACTCAACCACAATTTAAATATATTTGTTTTAATTTAAACTCTTAATTCATATTTGTTTTATTCAAACTCAATTTCTCAAAATGCATGTTTGGAGATATCTTTTTTTAATAGAAAAAAATTTTTTTCTTAAAATTTTTTATTATTAAAATTTTGATTATATATATTTTAATCATAAAAATAAATTAATTTAAATATACCAAAAAATACTCGTTCGAGTGACCCAATTCCTACCTGTTAAATCACTTTTTTTTAATAAAATTTTAATTATAAATTATTTTTAATTACAAAATAATTTAGTCTAAATATAATAAAAAAAATATAATCATTCGAATGACCCAACCCGTGCCCCGTTTCTTTGCTGGTTGCTCCAGTTGTTACGTGTTTTACGTGTTTGTTAGTCTCTGCAACCCGCATACTTTCTTTTTCTCTCTCGGAACTCTCAGAACCACCGCTACCATCACCCCACCGTCACCGTCACCGTCACCACCACCATCACACCACACCGCCATGGAAGGAGGCGGAGGAACGCTGTCGGAGGTTCAACAAAGCGCGAAGAAAACTCTTGCTGAGGGCCCGTGATGGCCTTGAACGCCTTGAGGGCTTTGAGTACTCCACCTCTGCTGGCGTCGACTCGGAGCTGTCCTTCGCGATCAAGAAGGACATCACTCAGACCCAATCCCTCTGCGTCGAGATTGACCGGCTTTGGATCCGTCGCTGCCAAATCCCAACACGATCTCTGGAAAAGGTGAATTCAACTCCCCTATTTCCCCTTTCCTCTCCGCATTAGCTATTTTATGCTGACGAAGTCTGATGATTCGCGTTCGCTTTATTGAATTGAATGTTCCTGAGTGTGCCCATGCTCTAATCTTTGGGGATGGTTCTCTGGCTCTGATGAAATTTCTTGTTTTTGTTGGGGCATTCTTCTGGTCGCTTTAGGTCCCAGTATCTGTGTATTGTTTTTTTTTTGTATTGTTTTTCGTTGTGGTTTATAGGGTTCCTAAATCACGTTATTGGAATGATGAAGAATATTAATTGTGCAGAGACGCTGAATTTGAACAAAATTCCATTTCTGAGGATCTTGTAATAATTATCTAGCCGCAACTGTTGAAATGATTCATGGAAAATTTTTGTTCTATTCACTTGATGTAAAAGATGTTCATAATGCTGTTAAAATGCTGTTTACTTATTCTTTAGAAGATAAACCAGTGGAGTGTGAGGGATCATAGATTATCAATAACTCGCAATGTAGTAGCAAAATTCAAAGCCACTAGCGTGTTTTTAGGGAAATTTGGTGCATATTGCGTTTGCAGAATATCCTTGACTAACACAGGTAATGTTTATTTCAAACATAAAGTGAGGGGGTTTAGGGGAATTTTTTTTATGCTGCTTCATTTCTGTTTCTGAATTGTTCTTTTGCAATGTTCTCTATTTTCAGTTTCTATTATCGATTCTCATTGTGGATTTCAGAAAAATATCTGGCATATTAGATAAGGTTGGTAAAAATTTTGAGAGTTGTATTCAAATTAAAATGATATTAAGTTTAGAGATGATTGACTATGATTGCAATAGTAATATGCTGGTCTATTATCATAAACTATCCACTCAGTGTACACAAAGCAAGATATTGCATATGCTAAGGGAGATGCTTATTTTCAGAGCTCTATTAGGATCTTAAATATCATGTGGCAAGTTTCATTTAGTAGTTGACAGGGACAAGTACTTTCGTGGAATGGGAAAACATTAAATTTATAAATATATTCAGTTATTATATGCTCTCAATTGAGAGTTTCAATTGATAGAGTTAAATAATGAGAACTTGAGTAAAATGTGTGCTTAGTTCCTCCATTTTTGCATCAGCTTCTTCATTCTGTTGCAAACGTGTTAGTGAGCAATAATAACATCTCCATAATGTTGCTTTTCTCCTCGCTACAACTCTAAACAACAACCTTCCTTCCTATTACTAAATCAGACAGGTAAACATTATAATATTTTCCTTGCTCCACCGTGTCCCCTGGGTGAAAACCAAGCCATATTCATCTTGAGTTTTCAATCATTTTCTGCTTCCTCTTTATATTAACTTTTTTAATTTTAGCCACTGTTTCACCACTGAAATCTCAATCTTATGGACAATAATTTATCTCCCAATTCCCTCCCAAGTTTTGCCAAAGTAATGTTCTTTAAACCTAAACGTTAAGATCTACAGCAATTTCAGGATTTTAAAGTCCCCTACAAAACCATAGTGAGCAGCTTCTCTAAATATGTACAGTACGTCATTATCTCACTTATTTGGTCATATCATGTAAAATGGTCACAAACAAAAAATTTTATGCTACTTATTTATTTCTATCAAACAAAAAATCTATATCTATTTGTTTCATCTTCCGTTTATATTTGTATTGTTATGTTATTATATGTCCCTGGTTCCTGTTATTTGGCTTATTGCAGTATTCTAGCTGGGTAGGATCTTCATAAGGTGGTATTATGTTTTTTTTCTGCAGGAAAGTTGAACAAATAGCTGAAGAGGCTGAATCATTGAGAGGAAGTTTGGATAAATATAACTTAAGGAATCAGAAACGGATGACAGAAGCTAAAGAGAGGGCAGAACTGCTGGGATGAGCTGTATGTCATTGCTGTCAGGCTCTGGTTTAGTGGCTTGCTGTTTTTAGCTTTGCTACATAACGACTTCATTTCATGTGCTAGAATGGGGATTCTGCTCACGTTTTGAGAATTTTTGATGAGGAAGCACAAGCAATGCAGTCAGTTCGTAGTTCTTCTCAGGAGCTGGAAAATGCTAATGCACTTGGGGAGGCCATCCTTTCATCAATACATGGACAAAGGGAACACTTGACGGTATTTCTCCTTCTGCTTTCATATGTCAACAAATAACGTACACTGTTAATAGCCGGATGGATATGACAATGAACACTTTTATGCTATTGTTTAGGTTTAGCTATAATGTCATCTCTTTTCATTGTGAATGGTGGATATATATAAGGTTCATTTTTTGGGCAAAAGAAATGGTTTTCTCAGCAAAGCTTAGATGGTAATTGCTTAAATAGCTGCAGTCTGGCAGCTCAGCAGTTGTTAGATGTAATTGTGCTGGTGGTATCTCTGCTTTCTGTCTCTCGTTCTTTTTACTCGATTTTTTCTGTTCCAAAATGTTGACCTCTTGACCATTTAACTCCTCCGTTTCTCCTTTTTCCTTTAATTTTGAAGAATTCTTGCCATTTGGGTTTAGATTAAGAGGTCATTATGAAATCCTGATCGAGCACATTCCACATGTACAATGCATTTTCTTTTTTTGCTCAATTGTACAATGTATGCATTTTATGCAGTACAATGAAAATGCGTTTTTAGGCATTGCATGGTCTCTTGTTTGTATTATTACTTGGGATAATTACATTGACTTTCCCTAAGGTGAGTGCTTTGTACACCTGACACCCTTCTTATTTAAGGATTACATCTAACTCCCTTACTCTGTTATTATAAAGGGAAATGACGTAAGAAACACATAAAGTAGGGAGGTAGGTGTCCCTTATTCTGTTATTATAAAGGAAAATGACGTAAGAAACACACATAAAGTAGGGAGGTAGGTGTAATTTATTAAATAAAAAAGGGTGTTAGCTGTAAGAATAATACATAAAATAAATGATACAAGTATAATTTCTCAAATAAAAGGGATGTCAGGTGTAATAAGTATTAACCTTGAGGAGGACTAGAGTACTTATCCCTCATTATTTTCATATGTTGATGAGTTGGTTTTGATGCTTTCTTATTGTAGTTTCTTTTCTTTTATGGAAAAAAAAAAACAAGTGTGGTTTTTTATGTTCTTCTCCATTGTAGGCTATATTAACATATAGATTGATTTTAATTTCTAAGAATTTTTACACTAATGATAATTAGTGATGCCTTGTTAATACCATCGGTATTGTTGCTGATATACCTTTTTCTTTTACTCATATCTTGCTGCAGAGTGCACATCGAAAAGCATTGGACATCATCAATACAGTAGGGATATCAAACTGTCTTGCGGCTGAGAGACGGAACCGGGTTGACCAATGGATCAAATATGCAGGAATGCTTTTGACTGTCATTTTCTTGTTTGCCTTTGTTTTGTGGAGACATTGACATAGACAGATGTCGAAAAACTGACATGTTTCCTAAGTCTTTTTGTGAAAAATATGTATAATTTAGATTCAAGGTCTATCAGGCTGAGCAGAAAAGTAATTTTTTTCAGAAAAAACTTCTGTAACCTTTGATAGCATACAGAAGGCTGCTTATTCCAGACTACTACTGATTTTGTAATATTTTCATATCTCATGAGACGTTGATGAAGCAAGTGTTAATAGTTGTTGACTATGCTGTTCCTTTCTTTTTATGCAAAAATATTTCTTATATTGACATTTTTTTTTTTTGGGGTCTACCTTATATTGACATTGTTGAGTATGGTTAGTATGTCTGGTTACACAAATTAGAAGAATTACCGGAATGAATCCCAGACACGATGTAACGAGGTGGGAACCGGTGAGTCAAGTAAAGTAACTAGACTTATCTAACAATACTCTTCCAGTCCTCATTTTTTAAAAGAAAGACTATCATCTTAGCTTGACTTTCAAGGATTCTCTTTACATACACCCACGAGTTGACACACTGTAGGCTCAAATGCACCTGCCAAATGGGATCAATCAATGGCTTTGTTCAAGCTCAGAATAATCGACTCTGGGTTTGATTACTACTTTTTTATACCTGAAGCAAATTCCAATTAAATGTGTGATATACAAGAAAAGTATACATGCTTTGTTGCTAAAAGCCATTGACCATGAGGACCAACTTAATTAACCAAACAAGCAGCAAAAGATGGAAATGTGAATTAAACAGCAGAAGGATGTTTGGTCAATGAAAGGGGGCAATCTTCTGGCTGACATAAGTTGGGAGATTTCCTGGAAAACATTTCTTGTCAATACTAATCTTCCTGTCAAATGGACAATTAGAATTAAATCATCTTCAACATCCGGACTAATTCTCACGACATCTTTTTAAGGGACTTTGCTTGCTGCCCCGGATTTCCATTTGAAGCAAGGTCATGGGAGAGGGGGTTCTGGTTTGGGGATTGAGCAAGCAGAACCCAGTGGTGCACTCTGACTTGATGGGTCACTTGGATTTTCTACGCTCTTAGATGCAGACATGCTAACTTTAGAAGGCACAACGGTCTCACATCCGTCATGATTTATAAGCTCTGTAAGGGATCCTTTTGCCCATCTACTGTCCCTATTGCTGGCTTGCCTAAATTGGTTGCATTTGCCGTAGCTGTCGGTGTGTCCACACCATCCATATGCTCTGTCCCTGTTGCTGGCTTGCCTAAATTGGTTGCATTAACCTTAGTAGTTGGCGTGTCCGCGCCATCCATCTGCTCTGTCCCTTTTGCTGGTTTGCCTGAACTGGTTGCAATTACCGTAGTAGTCGGTTTGTCCACACCATCTAACATCTGTGGTACGCTGGAGAGCCCATCACAAGACAGAATGCAAGCTAAGGCATCCATAGAGGCCCCTAGAATGGGTGGAAGAACATAATTTGAATGTGTCACCTGAAAATGTAAACCAATGTGTCAAGCAGATTGAAAGAAAAGGAATGAGATGGCTACAAGCTCATCACATAAGTGAAAACTGTAGGGAAAACATGAAAGAAATATTGGATTACTTACTTTGTAAGAAATTGCTGATGATAATCGCTCTCTTAAGCAGTATATCTGAGACACATAAAGTGCTGTTGACTCAAAATAAAGCCAGCCGTCCAAGATTACTCTAACTATATTATCAGGACAAGACATCAACTCATCTCTCCCATTAGGATCCTTTGTTGGAGCAACAGCAATCTCTCTAGAAAACAGTAAGAGTGGAAGTGGTCCAACGACTGTACAGTTCCTTATGTGCATACCCGTGTCACCACGAGTAATCTCATCATACACAACTAAAGCGTGATCAAAATTTTTCTGGGATGACAACTTAAAATTTGTGGAACGATTGTTCAAGCGAACCTTATCACCATTTTCAGTTTCAACAACAACCCTTTTTCCACTTACATTAGTTATACACAATTTCCCAACCATTGGATACAACCCTGCGACCAAAACCGAATGGAGTATACCAGGGTCATGGGCATTCGAGTTATAACTTGAAACATCTCCAGGAATAAGCCCGATTCGAACTAGTTCTGTTAGGAGTTTCTTGCGCATGCCAGATAACATATACATAGTGCTTGAAGACAGAAAGTACTGAGAACAAAACCGTGCTTCTAGACCCATTTTCTTTGCATTATACCAGCATTCAAATGCCCCTATAATAGCAAACTGGTCACCACAACCCCCATATAAAGAAGCAAGCTCAGATCTGGCAGCTGCAGCTCTCTTCTTTTCATCAGGTAACATCGGAAGTGTAAATGGATCTCTATAATCAGATGCACATGCTAGAGTTAAAGCTGGATCAAGGCAGTTCATCAATATAGCAAAAAAAAGCATTCTACTTGTTGATGGGTGAACAGGAAGAGAGCCAAGCTTCTCCCCTAGCTCCGTGAGTTTTTCATCAAGTGACAATGCCCCAATCTCTTGAAGAACTACAATAGCATTATGTATAGACTCAAGAACAGGAGGATCTAATGTCTTACTTAGAAATGCTTCTATTTTGCTGCTTGGATCAAGCAACTTGACCTGTCATTAAAAGAAGAAGAAGAGAGAGAGAACCAAAATTAACATGCGAGGGAAAATTGTAGTTTAGTTTATATATAATCAATTCATTAACATACTAGTGAATTTTTTGTTGGATGGAATAAGAAACTGTACTAGGAAACTGAAGTAGGGGAATACAACAGTTGGGGATAAGAAACCATCATAAAAGAAGCAAGAACATGCAAAAATAAAACAGAAAGATAAGGGCAAATCAACTAAGTAAGGCTCACCAATCTCTCTTCATTATCTGCCAAAGAGACCCTTCAAACAAACTTGTTAGAATATTAGTAATCTTGTTGGGTTAGAAGTCTCATTAGACTGGGCTTGTACTAGTAGAATTACACTAGTACTTGACCTAATTAATTAGTATAAATTCATAACGTTAGTGTCCTATGTAACACATCAATCATACATTCATGATATTATTGAGAGCCTCCTTTCTCTCTTTTCCTCCTTCCCTACCTAAAATCCTATTATTTCAACAACCCTTAGCTGAGCACAAAGCTAAAAACTTACAATAACCCATAGGTGATGCAGAGGTAGAATATTGTCCCTAAAATTCAGGCATTTCTCTCCAATCATAGGCACCAAATAACTGCATTCATCAGACAAGTCATAGGGCCTTTCCCTATTTGCTCTTCCCAAAACCTCACAAGAAAGTTGCTTCAAATTTGCAGGACAGACCTAAGATTCCCCTTAAATACCAAAGAGCCTACATCATAGATGTGTAGTAGCAGGAGAGTGTCGGAAAAAATGGCTACTAGTCTTGAGATTCAGAAAAACACATGACATGAACATTAGGAGAGAGTTTTATGTGGTCAACAAATCTGCAACACAAAACATTCGTATTAAGTACCGAAATCCAAATGAAAAGCTTCACCTTTGTGGGAACAAGAAACATCTCCCCTCTTTTGGGATTGAATAAGATATTGGAAGGAGGATTTACATGAATAGACACCAGAAGAATCAGTAGTCCAAATCTTTACGTCTATAGAAAAGTGGGGTGGATAAGATTAAGCAAGCCAAAATGGGATTATAGCTCCATGATTTCTCTATCATTAAGATTTTGGCACAAGTGAAAATTTCAAGAGACTATAGAATCCTGGAAATAATAAAAGCCACAAATAGGGTAGTAATGGACCAGAGACCCAAATTACAGCCTGCACTTGCAAAAATTCACTAGGTTAATTGATTTATTTTAGGCTACACAGAATCTCCAAATAATGGAATGAGAAATTAGCTCCATATAAGGACAAGACCAATAAGCACATCTACCAGTCTGTACCACAGTAGTGTATTGTAGTTAACATTAGCTGCCTTTTACACAAAAACCGCCACTATCATCCAACCTCACTACCAAGGTTGTCAAACGCTGGAGTTAAAATGCATGTTTAACAACAAATTAATTTTCAGAAAAAATCACTTTTTTTTTTTAAAAGCTCTTTCAGTAAGATTTTTTTTTGGTAAAACTAAAATTGTGCGAGACATTGCTCTCACAATTCCGGGGGATGGAGCATTTAAGGTTACTCCCCCTCCCAACAAGGGCGCTTCCCGGGAATCGAACTTGTGCTCTCCTCCTTACGGGGGCTTGGACTGCTTACGACCCGACCAACCACTTGTTGGTTCTTTCAGTAAGATTTTGTTTGTAAGTTTTTTTGATCATAAAATAAGCTAATCCAAATATACACTAAGTAAACTTGTGGAGGAGTAGTAAACTCAACTCGCAACCTCAACTCATAAACTCATACATAAGAGTTTACCTACTCACAAAATAATATTTAAAAAATATACCCTAGTATCCAAACATAATTAATAGAATATCCATAATTACTATTTAACATTATAAATCCATATAAAGCAAACATAAAATCAATATCAAACCTATTTTGAACATTTGTCCCATGTTTCCACCAATACCAGACCTAATCCAGCAGCATTCTTTCTAGTTTAAGCAGTAGGAACTCTACTGTGAATCATGAAGCCTTCCCACCTCACGAACTAAAAGCTGCCCTTAAATCTCCTTCCAATCGAAGGTGAAAACCAACATAAACCATTTTTCCTATATCACTCAGCTTCCCATCCTTTTGGCTTTGACAACAGAGAATCAACAAAGCATATGGGCCCACAGAGAACAATAGAGCTTAGCTCAAATTATCCCTGTGTAAGACCCATAAACTCCTTCAAACTTGAGAGTTTACTCAAGTTTATGCGAGTTTGATAGTTTCCACTCGAATTTATCTAGCTATGCATTCCGAGAAGAGTTAACATGATTCCTCATCCTAGGATCGTAAATTGTATGTTTCTACAAGTTAACTCGAGAGTTTGACAACCATGCTCACCACCAAGGTTGTCAAACTTCAATTCTCCAATGAGACTGTAGTCTGTATCTCAAGGAGTTTCACATGTCCAAATAGTAAACCACATGAAAAGAAAATAAAGGAGAGGAAGGGACTTCCATTTGACTTCCATTTACATAAGTTCCTCCATATTTTATCAAATATATGTATTTAGCATTACCTATTTTGATAAAATAATAACCTGTCATCTTATATCTTTTTGTCAATTGGTTTATCAAATTAGCATCGTGACACTTTGACCCAGTCAGCTGGCACCATTCAGATTAAGTTTATATCTAGTTCTATTTCAGTATTCAGTAATTAAAAAGTAATATAAATGAAGACTACATATAGAGATGCTCTGCAAGTCAGTACAAAATATAAGGATCAGTATGGTCATTAATTTGTTTCTTTATGCACAAAATCAATAATCAGTGACATTTAGTGCATTCTTGTTTGCGATCATGCCCAACAAAGACACAAATATCATGCCATAGAATTCATCAATGTTAGAATACTAGTTTACATTCATTATCATATTTAGCATGTTAAAATACTAGTCAAGTATAGTAATGACTGTAGGTAATTGCTGTTAATTAGCTTGCAATTAGTTATTAGTCCTTGATTAGCTCCTGTACTTAATGCACTCAAAGTATACATAAGATAAATTGTATGTACACAATACACACAATTTCTCCCAAATAGCCTATTTAAACATGGTATTAGAGTGGAACCATCTGTAACCCGATTCTGTCAGTTTCCACTACCAAGTTTCCAAAACTAGAACTCCTTTTGTTTTCATGTCTCACGGTGTCTCTGTCCTGTGACTCTCTCCTTCCCATTGGCTATGCACTCCAGCCACCAGAATCATAGTTTTCCCTCCTACTTGCAGCTGGCACACACCTTTCCAGCCAACACTATTGGCTGTGTTCATTTTTCTGTCATGCTTTTTACTCCCCACAACAGCTGCCACCTCAAGTTCTTGCCTTCTCGGTGTCAGATCGACAAGCTGACCCCACTGTTGGATTCAGAATGTGTCGGTCTGCAGGACCACAAATTTCAGGTCTATCGACCCAACCACGTGCAACCACTCTACGACAACTTTTTCTGGACACCCACCAGCATATCCAGCCCCTTTTCCAGCCATTTTCTTCTCCAAACCAGGTCAACTCATATTTGGATAAAGCCCACGCCAGTTTGCTCCAGTTTCTCACCAGAGTCACTGGAAAATTCCTCAGCAGCTGTCATTGCTGTTTCACCCTTTCCTGGTCACTATTTTGAAAAACGGACACCACCACCGCATCCAGAAGCTGCTGATCAGCTAGGAGGTGGAAGATTGTCACCAGAAACCCAGTCACTCGCCACACTTTTCCAGCCACTCATTGGCATGTCTCCAGCAATCACCACAGATCGGGTCACACCCCTTCTCTGGTCAGAACCCAGCTTCGATCACCAGTTTCCTGCCTTTGTATGGCTGCCGTTAGGCCTGTTTGGCTACTGTTAAGCCAATTTGGATGCTGTGTCTGTGTCGGATATTCTGCATCCACCTCTGTTTGGCTCATTCCTGCATGTTTTGGCTCTTATTCCTGCGTGGTACACTGTATTCTTGTCTCTGGCTCTAATTCTCTCTGTTTGCTTGGATCAACTTATTCCTTTGTGAGTTGCTCTGGTGCCGCCTTTGTTTGGCACACTTCTCAGCTTTGGCTGTTGTATGACTCTAGTTTTTGCAGTGGTTGCTGTGTTCTTGGCCCTGTTTGGCTATTTGTCTCTGATTGGACTGATTAAAGCCAGATTCATTTTTATCCTGATTCCAGCCAACTACTAATCATCTGGTTGTGCATCATTCAAAACATCTACTACTCATCTGGCTGTGCATTATTCCAGCCATCTACAGTTGTGTTGTCTCTATACCAGTGTTTGGGATGCCTCATTTTGTTGTGTTGTCTCTCTAGCTATGTGGTTTATTGCACTCATTATATTTTTAAGTTATTTTCTTTAAGTGTGTTTATTTGTAACAAGCAAAGAGCTTAATATGCTTCAGCATGAGGGGGAGTGTTAGAATACCATTCCAGATTCATTAGCATATTTAGCTCATGTTAGAATACTAGTCAACTATAGTTAATGACCATAGTTAGTAGCTGTTAATTAGCTATGCAATTAGTTTAGTCCTTGGTTAGCTCATGGTATAAGTAAGATGGACTGTGTGTACACAATACACACAATTAGTAACAAACACTCTGTTTCAACAATCAACAATTGCAATCTTGAGTTTAGAAATTCCAAAGAACCAGTTTGTGCATGGATTGGCAAGTTATTTACTTTCAATGAATATCCTTATAAAACAGAAAATTTCAGAGTTCAGACAAACAGGAAATTGCGAGACTAGTGGAATTAGTGGAATTAGTGCGAATTCCACGATGTAGCATGAAAGGTCACTGTCATTTTTGTCATTTTTACATTTTATCTTTACATTTCTGAGGGATGCTAGAGAAAATTTTACCCTTTTATTATGCAGTATAACAAGAAACGAGATCTTGAGTTACCAATTAGGGAAGATGAATACCTGCAGACAAAGCTCCTCAATAGGCATTCTCCTAATTTCAGGAACCTGAAAATCTGGCAAGGAAGCCGCTCGAATCTTTGAATACAGATGATAACAAATTCCAGGTCGACAGCGGCCAGCACGTCCCTCTCGTTGCTTAGCACTTGCTTTTGAAACCCAAGATGATTGAAGAGTTGACACATTATTATAAGGATCATAACTTTTTTCTTTCATCCGCCCAGTGTCTATGACATACACTATATCATCAATGGTGACAGCAGTTTCAGCAATATTGGTTGAAAGAACAATTTTTGCGACAACCATGAGGTGGGCGCATAAAGACCTTCTTTTGCTCCATGGATGAAACCATTGAATGCAGAGATATTACTGTAAACTTTGCAGGTATCATTGAAAAAATGGGGATGCAAGCAATCTCTCACGAGTTCTATTTATCTCATCCCAACCTGGAAGAAAAACAAGGATACCTCCATCTTTTGAATCAATACATATTTTTCTTATCAGTTGCACTAACAGAACAACATCAACAAGTTCAGGGTCGACTGTTGCAAGATATTTATCAAGTAACTTCTTCCCTTCCTTGTTGGAAAAATCATTTCCCATGTGCTTCTTCAGTATTTCAGCAGTTGCTTGCTGGTTTTCCCTCTCAGCAATCTCCAGTGCAGTTGTTCCGTCTTTGGCCTTTAAATGGCAGTCTGCCCCTAAAGATAAGAGCATGCACATATCACCTGCTTTACCTTTTCCAGCAAACACCATTAATGGCGTAAGGCCAGTTAATGAATGCTGATAATCAAAGACATTTGGGGTTCCATCAGAACAAACCAACTCTAACAGTGGGTCCCACTCATCATTAGACCAAGCCAAATTAATGGCTTCATCAAGAGAAAGCTTCTCTTCCTGACTTAGATCATGGATCTTGACTAGAATACTAGATGTGGTATTATCAAGATGATTATCTTTTCTGGATTTTACAATAGAAAGTACATCCTCCAAAAAGAAAGTTTTGACCTGAAGAAAGAACAGGTGGACATTGAAGTCAAATGTGATGAAGTAGCAGTAAGTTCACAATCTATTACAGTACAAGTACCGGATAAGTGAACCCTGGAACATGGATAATTGCACAGCCACCGAAGTATTGGGAAAATCTTGCAGCATCAACAGTAGCACTCATTAGTATCTGTAAGATTAGAGCAATGGAAAGAGGGACAATAAGGGTCACAAATATTGGTAAAAAATGAAAAATAATGCGCATATGAAATTATGAATTAAACAATCACTTGACTGGAGGGCAGAGAAATAGAGAAAAAAAATATAAATGTGAGAACATTGAACTGACCAGACGTAGGTGGGGATATGAAGGGAGCATGTCTCTGCACATAAGTTGCACAAAATCAGAAATATTAGTCCGAAAACCAGAGAAACATCCTAGGTGAGTGAACTTATGCATAATCTGTCAACAACCAACTCTCCTAAAAGCTTTTAGGTAGAGGCCCAACAATGATTTTATATCTTTAATACATCCCTTTACACAAGAACCCTTAGGGCTTGAAGCGTGGACAACGCACGTGTGTACTTTACCTGAAAATTTAATTTCATTATGAAGAATGGGAGCAACAAGAGTCAAACTCCTAACCACTTGTTCATATAAGCTCTAAGACCATATCAAGGACCAATTCTCCTAAAAGCTTAAGCTTTTAGGTAAAGGACCTAAAATAATTTTACATCTCTAACATAATCAATTTCTCTTTTTTTTTTTTTTGGGGGGGGGGGGGGGGGGGAGAATCAAATATAAGGCAAAAGCTATTGCCACAACTTTTTGCCCCACAACACGCACACACAAACACACAACATGCTTGTGCTTGTCTAAGGCCTAGCCAAAAGTTTAAGCTGTTACGTGCAAACCCAGGGATGGCTTATATCTTCAATATGCCCTCTCACACAAGATGCCTTTAGGCTTGAAGCGTGAACAATGCACAGCCCATAACAATGATCAAATTCCTGACCACTTAGTCATGAAAGCTCTTGTACCATGTTGAAAGTCAAATAGAGACAATGTAAAAAGGCTATAGGATGAAGCACGCATTGTATAGTTGTCAATCAATTAAGCTACAATCAATTACCTAGAAACAATCCCCAATTAATCACCCTTGATTTTAGGGTTGACACTTAATTGATAAGACTTTCTTTAATCATTAATATTTTTTATAATCTATAATCTTAACAGTGCTATTGATTTGACAGATTACCACTCAGTGACCCTATGTTATCGACTGTCAAACTGTTATTCTTGAATGGAGGAACTGACATAGACCACATATCATTTGAGGATTAATAAGAACTGGAGTTATGCTAGTCATACAGAAATTTTTATACAGAATTGAATATAGAATGATGTGTCTTTTCTGTATGTTTAGCATTTTTCCATGAAATATAACATTTCTTTTTTATAAAAAGAGGATTTTAATACAAGGTGAAAGGCTAAGATATCCTCCAAGAATAATATCAAAAGTAAACGAGAAACAAAATTAAGGAAAACATCAGCATGCATGAAAGCAGCAGAGAAACTAGAAAAAAAAATTAGATGAAACTACTGACAGAAGGAATATAAGGAGACACAAGTGACCAAGAAAATGCCAAATAATATAAGGGAAGAAAAGAGCACTAACATCTGTAAATGACAAATTAAAATTTAATCTATTGTCAAATAAAAATTCCCACACACTATAACCTACAAACCAATTTTACTATCACTTAAGCAATAGGCAATTATACATTCATATTTAACTAAACCACACTAGAAAGTAAAAAGATAATAAGTTCCTTTTGATGGTATACCTGAGGATTGCCAACACGAGGTCTGAGTATCGGTCCCTTTCATGAATTTCATCCTGAATGAGAAATGAATGTCATCTCGTTTAGCAATTCATGCTTGCCAAGGCAAGGAAGCACAGTATATGCTTCAGATATGCCAAAATTATTGAAGAAGACAGGAAATATGAAGACATTTGAATTCACATTGGACAACAAGGACTTTTAAGAGAATAATATGAAAATTTTCAAATTACATTTCCATTCCTTGTATTACTATTATCATCATAGCTGTATAGTGGGTACCCATTGCTCAAGAGACCATCCGGAGACCAAAGATTCTAGGACTAGAATGTTTTTGGTCAATATAGTTGTTAGAATATTCTTGTTGTTTTAGGAGTTTTATTATGTTAGTAGTCTTATTGGGCTGGACTCGTACACTAGTACTTGACCTAAAATATTATAAATAGGAGTATTAGGTTAGTGTTTATACACATCTCATTATCAATCATCGTAACATTATTCAACATTATTTTCCTCTCCACTCTTTTCCATCTGTTCCCTATAATTTCAAAATGATATCAAAGCAGTACCATCCACCCTAACCTATGACCATTATTTTCCACTGTGCAGAGTTTCAAAAAATATAGAACTCCTTTTGTTTGGTCTTCTTCTCCCCATGATGTCTCTTTCTCATAACTCTTCTCCGATATGATGTGCTTTGAATCTGGCAATAGGGATCTTGGTTTTCTTCTTACCCACGGCTGCCACACACCAGATCTGTACTTTTCAGGTCACTATTGGAGCAAGTGCACCCACTAGGAGGTCCAGCACCCACTAGCTGCCAATCCGCCGCTAGACCATTCTATAGCAATTGCTCCTTGACTGGCATGTGAGAATGCCTGGGCCACCCCCCAGCCTGATCTTCTCCTAGAACTTCCCAATTTTGCCTTCCAAACCAAGCCAAGGCCAGTTTGCTCCCTTCTTCTCACCTGAATCTTGATGGTTTTATTGCTGGAAAATTCATCCTGTTCAACCATCTCTATTTCACCCTTTTCGAATCACTTTTTTGAAAATTGGCATCGCATCCAGAGTCAACCAGTTTGCTAGGAGGTGGAATATTGTTGTTGGAAACCTCCCCATGTGCTGGCAACTCATTCTAAGCCATCTGAGCTGTTTTTCTGTTCAAGCCGATCCACCATTGATCAAGCCTTTGACTGAACCAATACAAGCTGTTGACCAAGCCATTGAATATGCTATAGAGCTGTT
Organism: Castanospermum australe; assembly: GCA_019955255.1. Taxonomy (NCBI): domain Eukaryota; kingdom Viridiplantae; phylum Streptophyta; class Magnoliopsida; order Fabales; family Fabaceae; genus Castanospermum; species Castanospermum australe. The sequence goes on along the minus strand of NSJW01000331.1, from coordinate 250,069 downwards.
GACCAAACTTTTTCACCATTGACCAAGCTGTTTGACTCAGGTTGGATCAGCTTGGTTTTATGATTGGATGGGTAAATGTATCTTTGACCCTGTTTGGCTCTAATTCTCTCTGGCTCCAATTTGTTCTATTTTCCTTAAATTAGCTTATCCCAAGGTTGGTTATTGTGTTAGTTGCTGTTTGGCTCTGCTTCCCCCTATTTGGTACTGTTTGGATCTGATTGCCACTATTTGGTTGCGTCTTTGTTTGGCTCCATTTTTTTAGCCATTTCCGATCTTGATTCCATTATTCACATTCAAGACATATTTTCCAAGGTTTTTGGGTTTCCTGAATTCAAATTTGGGGTTATTCTTTCTGTTTTTGAATCTTTCAGCTGCTATTATCTTTATTAATTTAGAGAAGTTTAGGCGTTGTTGTGTATGATTGCATCTAGGTAATTTCTTACCCACTATGCATGTTTCTACAGTGGGTGATTTTTACTCTCGCAATGACTATTTCCAGCAGTGCATTTCTATTCCCGCTATGCGTCTTTCTAGCACTGTCTCCGCTTCTCTACCAAAACCCTATATTTTCAACATTACCTAATAATAACCAATTGTTTGTGGCCATCCTAACAACTGAAAATGAACTATGGAATAGAAGAAGCAAGAACATAAAGTATTTACCAAGATTAAGTACGATAAGGTTGTGCTCTAGCTGAAGATAAAAAAATTAATATAGATAAGTACCATAATTATGTGAGTAATGTCCGAAATGTCATCATTCACGGTCCCCGTCTTTAACCAACTAGAACCTTTAGAAATCAACACCCTCAATAGAACTCCATTAGTACATAGCACGATTGATGATTGCCTTCCACCTTTACTTTCTAACCGTATCTGCATTGTTGTTTGAAATATAAGCCACAGTCATATGTATATATGTAAACCACAAAAAAAGCTAGCAAAGTTCTACCAACACTTGCATGATCAACATAGGATATTGAATTTTGAAGGATAAAAAAGCCACAATTTCTATAAAAAGATAAGGGGAAAGAGAAACAACATATGTAGATTGAACCATTGATTCATGGGAAAAAATCATACTTCCTTAATTACTAATGACACTTCCTTAACAGATGTCTTCCTCCGTATGAATAAAAAAACTGTGTGTGTATGTATCACATAAAGAAAAAACATTGGTCTAATTATGACAACGTTCAATGTTCAAAGAAATATATCTCTACAATTATCAAATCAAGAACAAAAGGACCATATAACCTTTACTAACAAAGATAATAAATAAAATTACCTTGTATCCAACCTCTTCTCCTATAGTCTCTCCTCTCTCACTAGAGATTCTCTCAGAAACTAGACACGAAAATAGCGGAAAAAAAACACATTTCAATAAAGATCAAAACAAGAAAAATTGAGAAAATTAAGTTTGCAAGAGATGCACACCTGAAATTGCAGAGATACGTCGAGGCTGAGTGCAAACTATTTTACAGACCTCACCCTTACCCCACATATGATCCAAAATAAATTGTGGGACCTGAATCATTTGAATATTAAGTTAAACATGGCATTGGAAAAGAGAAAGAGAAATGTTTCACAAAGCATAGAAAGTTTATTAAAAGATAATGGCTCATACATAGTGAAGAAAGCACTCATGGGGAAAACCCAAAATCACAAAACATAAAGGACTTATTAGTGTGTCCTCAATCACCAACCAACAAGCCAGATATTAAAACTAATTAACTAAGGTAAAACATAAAACCAATTTAAAAGCACAAGATTCTTAAAAGATATTCCTTACCAAGAAGAGCCCTATTCTCTCCAACTCAATACTTCATAAATTCCATATTAAAGCAAGGTTAGGTTTTACTTTATTAGTTATCATTCTAAATACAAAAGTAGTATTAAGGATCTGCCTAGCACAGTTATGTGCCACATTCCCATTTAACTTAGCATTTCTAACAAACTCTGATCTGGAAAATTGATGTCAACTCATGATACTAGCACATAACAAAATGAATGGGGGCAATGGGGGATTATAATGAAGAATGACCACTAAATGTAACAACCCTGGAGGACAACAATGACCATTGTATGAGAAGAAAAGGAATAAATAGAGAAAGTTAGCAATTAATTGCTTTTGTAGATCTTAATTGAAGATAATTGTTGGGAATTCAAGTGTGAGCAAAGACCATTGGAAAAGAATGGACTAAGTGACGACAATATAAGTGGAATGATCCATGAATTTAATGCCTTAAGGTTGTGTTAAGATGTGGTGTCAAGCCCACAAGTAGGGTTCCTTTAAAAGCCCATGAAAGAAGATCTACCCATTGTTTTGGGCTATCCTAACAATGGTATCCAAGCCGAAAGTTCGACTAGGACAAGTATTGGAGACGGTGGTTGATGTTCTCGTGGTTACTTCCTCCATCGAGAAAAAATAGTTATGAACCACAAAAAAGCACAAGTGGCTCCAGGGGAAAAAATGGGTCCGTCCCAGCCTGTGGAGCTTTGGCATATGCATACTCAGGTGAAAAGTGGTAACACGTATGGAGAGACATGACTCTTGGAAGCAGACTTTGTGGAATGTGATCTTCAAAACACTGAAAAAAGGCTTCCACTCGAGGGAGAACATACTCGTGTTGGGACTCACACTCAGGGGATTGTTGGGAATTCAAGAATGAGTGAAAATAGTCCCCACTGAAAGGAATTGACAAAGTGAGGATCATATAAGTGGAATGACCCATGAATCTAATGGCTTACATTTTGTATCAAGATCTAATATCAAGCCCACGATTGCAGTTCCTCAAAAATCCCATGGAAAGAGATCTCCCCATTGTTTTGGACTCCCCCTAACCTAACAGGTTTGTTATAACCAAATATGCAGTCAAAAATAAAAGAGAAGAGAAATAGACACAGTTTAATGCGGTTGAACCTACAGCTAACCATAGGCCCACGTCCACAGGCGAAACAAAGAGAAAAAGTTCACTCTGATCGATGAAGATTACAAAAAAAAAGTAGCCACTCAACACTTAAACCCTAATCCCAATATGTTCACAGTGAAAGATGTAATAACTACAGAAATTAACATTATATATATAAACTGTCAAACCCCTCTGCTCCCACCACATAATCTCCATGAAAATTCCTTGTTGAGTAACACTGAGGATTTGTCAGGTTGGGTCACATGTCTAGTCAAGACCAAAACTAAATACAAGCCACTTATAACAATTGTAATCAATTGTAAAGGGAATTATCTAACTAAATAAAGGATGATAAGAATGCAATGATGACTCCATTTGGGATGAAATTTAAAACCTGAGTCAGGTTTGCACATTTTTACTTCAATGCAACAAATAAGCTAATCCAGCTATATAGAGTAGATAGGCAATAGTCACCAGAAGAATGTTTACTTCTTATTTGGATAATTTGGGAGGGGCTGTGATCATCCAAACTTGATGCAGTTTCTGATATGCATCAGTGAAGAGAATGTCAAGTGCTGGAAGTTGAAGGAATGTAAGAAATTGGGAAAGAAGAGCTGTGACCGCAGACTCATAACTTTGCATGGGACAGAAGCATACGTACTACAGAAGGATAATTTTAGATGTTTCAATTTCCTTTAAGGTGACATCTTCTCCTCTGTTCTGCAACCTTGAACGGTATTTTGAACATTGACCATGTATAGATTAAGAAGAACCAAATTTGCCACAGTCAGTAAGTAATGTTTGTCAAAATTATCTGACCATATTTTGCCTTACTTATCTTGTGATTCTAGGCATTCCCATCTGATTTTTTGCCTTTGGATTGAGCAAAACGGTTGAGCTTTTCATAGTCAAACAGCAGATTATGAAAGAGTTAAATAAGTGATATACTGATGCCACACTCATTGTTCTCTAGAGTGTCTATCCAGCCCTCTTTCACTTCACCAAAATCCTCCTTAGACTTAAATGTAGTAATTCTCAAAACCAAATATTCTTTTGTACATCCCATGCGTCTAACCTACCCACTTCTACTCAAAAAAATGAATAAAAAAGTATTGGTTTATGCAATCAGGGATCTTATCACATCAACCCACAAGCAAGCCAAGGCAAGTTGGTTTTACATTGCTCACTAATTAGCATCCCAGGTGTATTGTTTGGTATAAGTTATAATAATCCACAGGACAGAGTAAACAAATCACAAGTAACATCTGTTATCATCCATTAGCAAACAGATCCTTATAAAAATAGTACAATGGCAAATCTCCTCAATTGGTAACAAGATTATGTCTTTTAGACAAGAAGAGCTCTTATTTGTTGTATGTACAGCTTTTTTTTTTCTTGGGGATAAAAAAGGTGTACAGTAATATGAAAACATATAAAGAAAGAAGGGAGCTGAAGGAAAATTCAAATCACAAGCATATATCCTAAATGGACAGCTGCAAAAACATACAAGAAAAAAGAAGATTATATAGTAACAGACTTGCTGACAAATTATACATAAATGTAGTTGACTAGTTGTACATGTACCATAATAAAGATAAAGCAAAGAATTGGTAACCTGCGTGGTCTTTCCACAACCAGTCTCACCAGATATGAGAACTACCTGCTTTGAAACACATGAAAAGAATAGTAAGACCAAAAAACATGCAAAAATCTAATTTACAAGTCCAACTTAATTGTTATGTTTAAATGGGTTAAAAAACAAAATATTACCCAATGATGTTTGATATATTTAACATGTAAATGAAATATCATATGATCTTAATTATGGTGCAATACTGCAATGCAATCTGCAACCGAGCTACCAAGTAGATGCATGTCCAAAGAAAATTTTACAAAGTCAAAACATTAAATTAACCTGGTGAGATTCAACGGTTGATGTAATAACATCCTTGAAGGATGCAATTGGAAGCTTAGATCTCTGTTCAAAGATCTGCATGAATGGAAATCAAATAACTCATTCATTACCAAGACTATTCTCTCGCAAGTGCTACACACACTGCAGAAGAAGAGTAATAACAGTATAGTATCCAACCAACAAAATTCATATATAAGGTCTGTGAAGCGTAAAAGGTAAGAAAAATTATGGACCTGTTTCAAGTCAGAGGGATCCTTCATTCTAAAAGCAAGGTTATTCAATTTTCATAGCAACTTCACTTTTGCTCATAGAGGGCCTGCCGAAAATATAATTTTTCATTCTTTTTGTTCTGTTAGTAGTGTCACTATTCGTTCCAACCATCTCCTCCCAAAATTCTTCATCACCAGGTGGATAATGCATAAATAAACCACTTAATACCCACTTTGACTCTTCAGAAAATGTGAAATGAGGAAGTCTCTCTAACATGGTAGTGGTGTCAACCTTCTTTTTGAATTTGTGAACAGATAGTTTTTGTTTCATCCCAAGCCTACACAAAATGCAGGTTCAATATTAAGAAAACAATATGCAAACTGTACAAAATGCTTTACATTAGCAACTATTCCATTCAAGAAATGTGACCATAATTCTTACAGATTTAAAAGGGAAATTTTATATGTGCTGCACTTAGCACTCACCCTGAACCTTTACAACTAAACCCCATTTTTTGCGATAATTGCTGCACTAAAGCACGTTCTTCAGAGGACAAGTTCGCTTCAAAATTGTAAACTGCATACAAAATCCAAATTTCATGAATGGATAATATAATACAATCCTCATATGCTACACAATCATCCTTCCAAGGTTTTCAGTGTCTATGAGCCCTTATGAACTAACCAAAAATATTCAAAATTTAACAACAACAACAACAACATTAACTAGCCAAAGTGCATATCCAATCCAAATCAAACACCCAATTCAGAATACTAACTGCTTTTCTTCGAAAACAAATGCAGCCCATATCATATTTGCGCATGAAATAGATAACCCAAGACCAAAAAAAATTCATGGGCACTCTAAATTAACCTCACCTTCATCTTTTGAAGTTAAAAAATTTTCTAATATCTGGGAAAGCCGAATCCTTGTGGATTCATCAAAAGTGTGATTTTGACGGCGAGCTTTTACTTTTCGGAACAGAAATTTTGTAGGCTGAAGTGGCTTTGCTTGTTTCTTCTGCGTTTTCTTGTGCCCTTTCTTCGCCATGGCAACCTGAATCCAAACGAAGAGGAAGAAGAGCCTCTGGGACAAGACAATGAAACAAGTAATGTTACACGAGAATACTCCAACAACACTCGAAGCCGAACGAAAGAGCTGTGTTGTGTCCCAGCCAAAGTCGGCAAGTCGACCCCTTTTTAAGGTTCGGCTCGCGGCTGTCACCTTTATTTGGCCCTTTTCATTCCTCATCTTATGTTGGTTTATAATACCATACCCTAATGCTTTGCCCATCATACGCACATTTCATGTATCTATTTTTTTCATTTAAATTTAAATCAATTTACATAATAAGTATATAAATTTAATTTTGATCCACTCTGATTTTATCATGGATATTCTAACATTTTCATTGTACTAGTATCTATGATAGATTATCAAGCATTTATTTATTACTAATTCTTACAATTTAACTAAGAACTAATACATGTTTGACAATTAATAAGAGTATTGGTACTCTAAAAATAATAAGTACTAGAGCAATCAATCTCAATTATAAATTTACTTATTATTAAAAGAAGTTGACTATACTAACATTTATTTGAAAAGTGTCAATGTATGCTTGGATGGTAATACAAAAAAATTTTATTTATAGTGAATCAAAATTATAATATAAGGATATATAGTTATTTACGTGATGAGTTTAATTTTAATTTATTATTAATGTAATTTTTTTTACATTATCATTTTAATAATGTATTATTACAGTTTAACTTTTTAAATAGTTATTATCATAATAAGATTTTTTTAATGATATGTGATTACATGATTAGATAATAATAGTAGTCGATTAAAATTAAATCCTCTATAAAACATAACATTATTAAATATTATTATACAATGTGAAATTAAATTAGTCAAACAAAAAAATTAAACTAATTAAAGCTATAAGCCTTGAAGGAAATGGAGTGAGAAGAGAATTTTTTTTCATTTTGTTTTCTAATTTGCAAACCAATGTTTTCTTTCCTCTATATTGTTTTATTTATTTATTTTATTTGGAAAAGGTTGGATGCACTTTTGTTCACTGTGGACAAACCTTGATACATTTGAAAATTATCAAGAGTAAAGTCAACTAAAACATTCACATGCCAGCAATTCTGTAATTTGAGTTAAGAGCATATCAACGGAAGGATGTCTTTGAACAAGTTAAAGGAAAAAGTCCTGCAGTAATATGGATGTGTTAGTATTTAACTTGATTTTCTTTTATCAAAATCTGAAGATAAAATATATATAAATGCTAGTAATAAAGACTAAAAATTATACGTATAGCTTTTTTTTTTCTTATAAAAAAAGTTGTCACATGAAGAAAAATTAAATAGAATAATATTTAGAAATGAGCGGTGACGGATTCTCCAACAAACTTCAACATAATCAAACCCCATATCCAACAAGTAATAGCATATTTATTTAGCATTTCAAACGTTCAGTGAAAAGAAGCACAAATTTTCTATTGAGAGAATAATCGTCTTAGAAAACAAGTGTGAAGGGTTAAGTCAATTGCAGTACTGGTATGTTAGTTAGCAGTGTTAGTTATTAGTTAGTGAAGTGCAATCCTTTGTTTCTCAGTGTATAGTATTACTCTATATTTGTATATATATCATCAGACATTATCACAGACATGTGTAACTATTTTCTTCACTTGATCAATACTATTCAATATTTCACAGTCTCTCTCTCTTTTCTTTCTCTTGTAGCTGATACTTGACATGGTATCAGAGCTCTCCATCTATGGAGAGTTCACCTTCCGCTCGTTACACTGTACATACATTCTCTAATTCAGTTTCCCTCAAACTGGACGAAGACAATTTTCTTCTATGGAAGCAACAAGCTTTAGCTACAATCTCCAAAATATGTCAATGGAGCAGAATCAATACCGAAGAAATTTGATAGTCAAGCAGATGAAGAGAATCAAAATTACAGAGAAGCATACTTGAACTGGGAAGAACAAGACTCACTGTTATTGTCCTGGCTATTGGCGTCAATGAATGAGTCCCTCATGACGAGGATGGTTGGGTGTGATCACTCTTACCAAGTATGGTAGAAATTGGAGGAATTTTTTGCTTCTCAGACGAAAGCAAAGGTAAAACAGCTTCGTGTTCAGTTAAGAAGTCTCAAGAAAACAACGTCGCTCAACACCTACTTGTTGCAAATAAAGAAATTGATTGACATGCTAGCTGCAGTTGGCTCACCAGTCCCTGTAGAAGATCACATGGAAGCTATTTTCGATGGATTAGGTGAGGAGTATGATAGCTTTATAACTTCTGTAACATCCAGGACTGATCCATATACTGTCATAGAAATAGAGGCGTTACTCATGGCTCAGGAACAAATATTGGACAAACACAAGAAAGCTGGTTTTGAATATGTGAATTTGCAGGCAAATCTTGCACATACACAGCAGAGTTCGAGTGGGTTCAATGGCAAGAAGGCGTTTAATCCGAGATTCCATGGAAACTTTCAGTCACAAGATGCAAGATTTGGTAGAGTTGGTAGCAGAAACAGTTTTAAAGGTAGATTTGGTAGACGAGGTGGTGTAAGACAAGAATGGAGTGTTGGAAGACAAGATTGGAACCACAGTACCAGATCACAATGTCAAGTCTGTGGCAAAATAGGACATTAAGCCTGGTATTGCTATTATCGATTCGATCAGAATTATCCTTCACCATTTGGGTCACATTCTGCATCAGCTAATGTAGCTGTTCAAGCCACAAATCAATCCAGTCCAATGACAGCAATGCTTGCTACACCAGAGGTGGTATTTGGCTCAGCGTGGTACCCAGATTCTGGGGCCACCAATCATCTGACACCAGATGAGACAAATCTAATGTCCATAACTGACTATGAAGGAGCTTCAAGAGTACAAATGGGAAACAGTTCAAGTTTGAGTATTAAACACATAGGGCATTCTAAATTCTTTCCAGCTAACTCTAATCATCCTTTACTATTAAATAAACTGTTGCATGTGCCTTATATAACAAAGAACCTCATTAGTGTTTCCCAATTTGCCAAAGACAACTGCATGTTTTTTGAGTTTCATCCTGATGTATGCTATGTGAAATCCTAGGTTACCAAGGAGGTAATCATGGAAGGGAAGTCTAAAGATGGACTCTATGCTTTCGAGAACCTAAGATTTGTTTCAGCAGCCAATAGTACCACAAGTCCCACCACAAGTCCCGTACCCAATAGTACCACAAGTCCCGTACCCAATAGTACCACAAGTCCTGCTGCTCATTAGCCAATACTGTTAAGACAGAAGACAGCACCAAATGATGCAAATTTTTTACTTTGGCACACTAGATTAGGATATCCATCCAATAAAATTGTAAAGTCAGTTCTAACCTCTTGTAATATTTCTGTTAGTGGTAATAAAATACTAAATGTTTATGAATCTTGTTGTTTAGGAAAATCGCATAAGCTGCCTTTCTCAAACTCTGAAACAGTGTATACTCAACCCTAGCAGCTCATTTATTCTGACATTTGGGGGCCATCTCCAGTAGCCTCAACAAATGGATCTAGATACTGTATTCATTTCATTGATGCTTATTCAAAGTTCACTTGGATTTATTTACTTCAGAACAAGCACAAGCTCTTTCAGCATTCATTCAGTTCAAAACTATGATAGAACTTCAACTAGGAACTAAAATCAAATGCATTCAAACGGATGGTGGCAAGGAATACACTGCCTTTACCAAATATCTACAAGCTAATGGTATCATTCAAAGACTGAGTTGTCCATATACACATGAACAAAATGGCAGTTCAGAACGTAAACATAGGCATATTGTAGAGACCGGTCTAACCTTACTTGCAGCCTCATCTCTTCCTTTCCAGTTCTGGGGTGATGCCTTCACAACTGCTACCTTTCTTATCAATAGGTTACCTACTCTTTTACTTAAAAATCAATCACCTCTAGAGGTCTTGTTTCAAATCAAACCAGATTACAGTAATTTGAAATGATTTGGATATGCCTGTTTTCCTTATCTCAGGCCATATAATCAGCACAAAGTCCAATTTTGATCACAGAAGTGTGTCTTTATTGGTTGTAGTCCAAATCATTGAGGCTATAGGTGCCTTGCATCAAATGGTAAAGTCTATGTCTCTAGGCATGTTGTTTTTGATGAGCATATCTTTCCTTTTAAAACCTGTCCAGAGGAATTCTTAAATTCAACCACAAACACTCACAAAATTTATCCACAATTCTCACATTCCATACCAGTTGTTACACCATTCCAGAATCAGGATGCCATATATGTTAATACCCAACCTGATATTGGTTTGCATTATTACTCTAATGATTCTTCTGCGGGCAGTTCTACTACAGGTCATCAATCTGCAGCATTGTCCAGTTCACTACAGATGAGTGCATCACAGCAAAATTCAGCTACTGCTAATGCAGATGTGCCTGCACCTCGGTTACAACAACAGAATACTACTATAGGTACAAATGCAGTGGTGGAACAAAATCAAAACACTCATCCAATTATTACAAGAGCTAAGGCTAGGGTTTTCAAACCAAAGGTCTACTCAACAGAGGTAGAACCTAGCTCAATCTCAGCTGCATTGTCTTAGCCGCAGTGGAAGAAAGCTATGATAGATGAGAATACTGCACTCATGAAAAACAAAACGTGGACTTTAGTAAAATTGCGAACTGATAGGGCGCCCATAGGCTGCAAATGGGTGTACAAAGTGAAGTATAATCCTGATGGCACTATTCTCAAGCATAAAGCACGTCTAGTGGCTAAAGGCTTTCACCAAAGAGAGGGAATTGATTTCTCAAAAACGTTTAGTCCTGTTGTCAAACTTACAACAGTGAGAAGTGTTCTAACCATTGCCTTATCTGGAAACTGGCCACTACATCAAGTTGATGTAAACAATGCTTTCTTGAATGGTGACCTCCAAGATGAGGTGTATATGGATCAGCCACAAGGATTCATCAAAGAAGGGGAGGAGAAATTAGTGTGCAAACTCAATAAAGCCTTATGTGGGCTAAAACAGGCTCCACGGGCCTGGTTTGAGAAACTTGCCAAAACTCTTTGTATTTTTGGTTTCAAGTCAGCAAAGTGTGATAGTTTTTGTTCATAAGGTCCACAACTCACTCTACAATGTTTGTTCTGGTATACGTTGATGATATAATCATCACAGGGAATTCCAAAGTTGAAATCTCAGAGCTGATCAGCAAATTGAATGCAACCTTTGCGCTGAAGGATCTGGGTCAGTTGAGCTATTTTCTGGGAATAGAAGCTAAATCAACTGCAGTTGGAGGACTTCATCTTTCTTAAAGCAAATACATTTCAGATTTACTTGCAAAGGCGAATATGTAGAAAGCAAAACCAATGCCCACGCCTATGACAGCCAAAATCAAACTTTCTGTCCATGGAGGTAAAACTATGAGGGATCCTCAGCTATACAGGAGGATAGTATGAGGACTGCAGTACGTGACAATTACTAGGCCAGAGATCTCTTTTGCTGTGAATAAGGTGTGCCAGTTTATGCACAGTCCATTGGAAAGTCACTGGAAGGCAATAAAGAGAATCATGTGCCATCTGAATGGTACAATCTAATTTGGTCTGCATCTTAGGAAGTCTACAGAGTTGGACTTAACAGCATACTGTGACTCTGATTGGGGTTCAGATGTGGATGATAAGAGATCAACTTCTGCGATGTGTGTTTACCTAGAATCAAACCTAGTCTCGTGGATGTCAAAGAAACAGCATGTGGTGTCAAGGAGTAGTACTGAAGCTGAATACAAAAGCTTAGCTGCTGTAGTTGCAGAGGTTACGTGGCTGCAATCCCTTCTTAGTGAATTGAAGATTCAAGTGCCTAGAAGTCTAGTAATTCATTATGACAATCTAAGTGCAGTGATGTTAGCTGCCAATCCTATACTACATTCTAGGACAAAGCATTTCGAGTTAGATCTATATTTTGTGAGGGAGAAAGTAGTGCAGAAGCTTGTCAATGTTCAATATATTCCCTCGAAGGAGCAAGTTGCTGATCTGCTCACCAAAGCTATATCCAATTCTCAGTTTCACACATTAAGACACAAACTCAGAGTTGAAGATTTCAACAACCTAAGTTTGTAAGGGAGTGTTAAGGGTTTAGTTAGTTGCAGTACTGGTATGTTAGTTAGCAGTGTTAGTTATTAGCTAGTGAAGTGCAATCCTTTGTTTCTCAGTGTATAGTATTACTCTGTACTCGTATATATATCAGACATTATCACAGACATGTGTAACTATTCTTCACTTGATCAATACTATTCAATCTTTCACAGTCTCTCTCTCTTTTCTTTCTCTTGTGGCTAATACTTTACAACAAGAAAAGTTACGTTAGCGGTAAGAGAAAGTCAAAACAAACAAATTTTTAGTCGATGAGCAATTAAACACGACAAATAAGATATAGAAGAAAATAAGAGTTTCAACAACATAATATTCTGAAAGAATTCCAAATTCAAAAAAGATTCTAGTTATTCTTCAAAAGAGCATGCTAAATCATCCCACAATTTCCTCGAAAAGATAACATCCATAAAACCTAACGTAGTTGCTGAATGTATTGACTCTCTCAGCACCCCAAGCTATATAATTGGGGGGGAATACACAACTAGGAAAGGTTTTGAAGCTATTGCAAAGAACCTTCCATCATGATCTCTAACAACGATACCCATACCAACCCCACTTGACTCTTTGAAGATCAATGCATCAACATTCACATTATATAACATTTTAACATTTGCTTCTATTGCCTAATTGAGGAGGGGACCTTATGATCACAAAAGGTTTCTTGTTGGCATCTTTGTAATAAACCCAGAATGATTCAACAATTGTAACCAACTCTTCTGTTACTCTAGTAGCCTAACCATGTATTGTCACATTACGTTCATGTCACACAAACCATAAAAAACCTGAACACAATTCAAAGAAGTCCTTAATTAGGAAGTTGGAAGAGTATGTCATGAACCCAATCCAACATGTTTTCCCCAACAATAGGTTGGAGACTCTCTATGCAACCCAATACGGCTCTAGCCAAAAAACTCTTGCAGAACCTGTCATTGGACCAAATTGAGATACCAAAGAAGATTAAGTTATTTTGTGGCGTGCTTTAAATACATACAGTTTTATAAACTTTTACTGCAAATTGTTTAATATAATGGTATGACCCTTTCTTTAAAATGTGATTTCCAAGAATTGAACTGCAGTTCTCATGTCTGTGATATAGCTTACTTTCAGTACACCAACACCTCATTGGTATCTGTAATGGCTTTTTGCTCCTTTATAACAACTACCATTGCAAGCCAAATTAATAACACAACATACACTGAGGCTGCATCCTATTTGATCCATTATTAGCCTTTTGTATTGGATTCTAGTTTGCAAAATCATCAGTTGCTTATTGTACAGAGCAACACCAGTGTTTCAAAGGGTCAATGCTACTAAAATTTGTTAAGTGTTTCAAAAAGGCCGCAACCCAAACAAGTGTTAAGCATGAAATAGCCAAACACATTTTTTTATTGGCTCTCAAGTAAATTGTAACTGGTAAATCTCTCTCTCATACATACACATTTAACTTTAACATTGTAATTATTCATAATCTACCTATATATACACTAAACTTGATTTGAGTTTAATAAATACTATTAAATAAGGTATATTGAACACTAACTCAATTTAGATAAAATTATTATTATCAAATTCTATTCTCCTAAATTTTATCTCATGATATCGAGATAAGTATACTAAATACTAATACAATTCAAATAAAATTATTATTCTCATATTCTACTTCATGAAATTTTTTTTAAGATAAGTACATTGAACATTAATACAACATATATAAAATTATTTTTTAGTAAAAAAAATTATTCTAAATAATCCTCTTAATAATTTAAAATGTATGTAAATTAGTATATTGCATAAAAATGATAGCTAGCTTTTTTATGAAAAAATATTATATGCACAATTTTTTATTTTTACATTCGTCACATATTCTTATGTAAATTAAAGATGTCGAAAAAGAAAAAAAAGAGACCCAAAATAATGATTGGTTAAATATAAAAAATATAATAAAATAAATATAAATATAAATATTTTAAATTTAAATTTAATTTATTATAAATATAAATTTTTTTGTTAAATTATTAAATTTTTTTAATTAAAATAACAATTAAATTAAATTCAAATATCTTTGCCCTGTATGGATTATGCCTGAAATTTTTGAATGTCAATTCTTTTTTTGGGCAGTAGTGTGAAACGAAGTGCTTAGCAACGCCATTCAAGCTCAGCCCTCTCTCCTTTGGTCAACTTGCGGCGCCTCTCAAACACCAAATATCACAGGCCGGGACTCCCTCCGCCGCTCAAGGCTGAAACCTAAGTCGACGCCGGTGGTCGGAACTGCGACGATCACAAACCCCTCCATTGTTACACTTCAAAACTTGTTTCTCTCTCCTCCGCGACTGCAAAAACACTAACGAAAAATTTGCTGCAGAAACCGAATCAAACCTTTCTCAATCTGCCGTGCATATCCAATTTTCCAGACCAAATTCGAAATCTTTTATATTTCTAACTAAGAAACCAAATTTAGGAACAAGGGGTGAAGCCGTTGTTACAGTGGAATGACTTGGGCAATTAAAGGTTCGAGCTTTCAGCCCCTTGTGCCTTCACGGCTATGCCTGCTCAACCCAAGTTTTGTGCATCACCATAGCAACCCCCGGCATTGGTTCAGCTACCGCAATCTGTCAACAAGTCAGTGTCCCTCACACCCATTGATTCTGCCACCCATTTGCATTGATTGATTGTAGCTACCTGTTCTCCTATGCTTAGATTGGTTATAGTTTTTTTAACATCTTCTAGCCATTGCTGAATGGACACAAGAAAACTACTACCCATTTTGAGAGCCTGCGTAAATTCCAAGTCACTGAAACAAGGCAAGCTCATTCATCAGAAAGTTGTAACTGTGGGCTTGCAAAATGATATTGCCTTGTGCAAAAACCTGATTAGCCTATACTTCTCTTGCCATTTGTATGATTATGCAAAGCGTGTTTTTTGATACCGTTGAGAACCCGTGTGAGATATCTTTGTGGAATGGCATAATGGCGGCTTACACTAAGAATCACATGTACGCGGAAGCCCTGGACCTTTTTGAGAAGTTCTTGCATTACCCTTACCTAAAACCTGATAGTTATACTTACCCGAGTGTTCTTAAGGCCTGCGGTGGGCTTAGTAGAATTGTCTTGGGAAAAATGATTCATGCATGTTTGATAAAAACTGGTTCAATAATGGATATTGTAGTTGGAAGCTCTCTTGTGGGCATGTATGCTAAATGTAATGCATTTGAGTATGGTATACAAATGTTTAATGAAATGCCTGAAAAGGATGTGGCATGCTGGAATACAGTGATTTCTTGTTATTACCAAAGTGGAAACTTTGAAGAGGCCCTACAATATTTTGGTCTAATGAGAAGTTTTGGATTTGAGCCTGATTCAGTTACAATCACAACTGCTATTTCCTCATGTGCTAGACTTTTGGATTTAGACCGGGGAAGGGAAATTCACAAGGAGTTAATTAATAGTGGGTTTCTGTTGGATAGTTTTGTTAGCTCTGCTCTTGTTGACATGTATGGAAAATGTGGTCACCTAGAAATGGCCAAAGAGATTTTTGAGCAAATACCAAAAAAGACTGTTGTTGCGTGGAATTCCATGATTGCAGGATATGGTTTGAAAGGTGACAGCATTTCTTGCATTCAACTTTTTAAGAGGATGTACAATGAGGGAGTAAACCCTACTTTGACTACTTTAAGCAGCATAATAATGGTTTGTTCACGATCAGCCCGACTACAAGAGGGGAAGTTTGTACATGGTTATATAATACGAAACAGAATACAGCCTGATATTTTTATTAGTAGCTCACTCATGGATCTATACTTCAAATGTGGAAAGGTTGGGTTAGCTGAAAATATCTATAAATTTATACTGAAGACAAAGGCAGTTTCTTGGAATGTTATGATTTCTGGATATGTGACTGCAGGGAATTTTTTTGAAGCCCTTCGCATCTTCAGTGAAATGAGAGAAGCTTATGTTGAACCAGATGCTATTACTTTTACCAGTGTTTTAGCAGCTTGTTCACAACTAGCAGCACTAGAGAAGGGTAAAGAGATTCACAATCTGATTATTGAGAGAAATCTGGAAGACAATGAAGTGGTTATGGGAGCTCTCCTTGATATGTATGCAAAGTGTGGTGCTGTAGATGAAGCATTTAATGTTTTTAAATGTTTACCGGATAGAGATTTGGTGTCCTGGACTTCCATGATTACTGCTTATGGGTCTCATGGTCGTGCCTTTGAAGCTTTGGATCTTTTTGTTGAAATGCTGCGGTCCAATGTGAAACCTGACAGAGTTACTTTTCTTGCCATATTATCTGCTTGTGGCCATGCTGGTTTGGTTGATGAAGGATGCTCTCATTTCTATCAAATGATCAATGTTTATAAAATTATACCTAGAGTTGAACATTATTCATGCTTGATTGATCTTCTTGGACGTGCTGGAAGATTGCATGAAGCCTATGAGATTCTGCAAATAAACCCTGAAATCAGGGATGATGTTGGGTTGTTAAGCACATTATTTTCTGCATGTCGTTTGCACAGAAATTTTGATTTGGGGGTTGAAATTGCGAAAATACTTATTGAGAAGGATCCTGATGATCCTTCAACCTATATTATCTTATCAAATATGTATGCTTCTGTCCAGAAATGGGATGAAGTACGGAAGGTGAGATCAAAGATGAAAGAGCTTGGATTAAAGAAGAACCCTGGGTGTAGTTGGATTGAGATTAACCAGAAGATCCAACCTTTCTTTGCTGAAGACAATTCATATTGGCATGTAGAATTGGTTAATAAATGCCTTTCATATCTTACCAGTAACATGGAAGATGAGTCTAAGCCATTTATATATCATTTTGATGTTGGAGCACAGACCTATTACTAGTTTTCAAATTGCCAAACGCATCTAGACATGGTGAGATCCTGAGACTATGATCATTGGTGCATATAATTGATGTTAAAATTTTTCTCTGAGCAAAATCCAGCAAGGAAAAGGAAAAATACACAAAAGAACTTCAGCTTTGCTTTGCTTGTTTATATATTTTGCCTAGGGCTATCAACTCAATGGATAATGGCAGCCAACATTCATTGTCTCTTGAAGACAAGTTTCTTGTACACCTTGACACCTACAGATTATCAAGTGATTGTTAGTGTCTAACAGAAGAGTTTGCCTATTTGCTCATGCACTGGTATGTGCTGTTGTTTAATCAGGTGAAAAAACAAAGATTAGATGAAGTACATAATGAGTTCCACAATGTACTAATATAAATAAATCAATGAGCCCCTTTTTCTTTCAGTTATAATAATAAAAATTTCTGCTTGATACCTGAGAAATGAAAAGTACTAGGAAATTGGGAAAATTAAGCTTATTAGACAGCTTGGTAATGGTGACTATAGTCTGAGTTTGTGACCTTAATTCATAAAATCATTTGTTTCAATTATGTTAGTAGTAGAGGTCTAGTTTCTGATTTTCTTTTTATCTATACACAACAGAGTGTGGAGGTTTCCGTAAACAAGGTATTACGATGATCTTGGAATATGACTGTGGTGTGTTGCCTGGGAAACTTCTCTCAGAATTCTTTGGTATGAAAAAATTCCCACTGATTCAAGTGGCAAAACATTGGTTTTCATTCCATAATCTCTCAACCCACGGGAAAAGAGTCTCCGTGTGTATTGTGTTTCTTATTAATAGTTATATTAGATGAAGGCATTTATTCTTAGCTAGCTATTTAATTCCATATAAACTACTTCAAGGAAATTACTGATACATGCAAATCTGTTATGCAGGAAGTTTTGTCCAATTCAATTGCTGTAAGGGAGAAAGGTATGACTCAAAATGAGCTCTATGCCTCTACATGAATATTGATAGATCTATATGTTCATCACGGCTATTTTGTTTTTTTTAAAACTTTGCTTGTTTTAGTATAGGAGATCAGTGCTATTGTTATGCGTTTTGATTTGGATACATTTTTTATTTGGTTATGAATAAAGTGTAGTTTAATAGTTTTTATAAAGGGGAAAAGGGGAACAAAAAATAATTGTAAAATATATGAAGTATGCATGCAAATGGCGTTGAGGCCAACTACTGTCTCAGTCTCTTTGAAATGCTGTGGTCTTTGATGCCAACTACTATAAACTCTTATCAGGCACGTAAATAGCCAGTTTCTTTTTCTCATTTTTATTATATATAATATGACATCTATAAGAAAATCTACTCGGTATTGGCATAAAAATCTCAGTGTGAAACCTTGTTACATGTGCCCATAATATTTCAGAAAATTTTGACACCAGTTGGTATTTTTTAATAATTAATTTATCTCTAAACACTCAAAGGGATGTTTTTCTAGACTGATGAAGTCATCACTGGTCAATTAGTATTTCTGGTGGAAATTTTAAAAAGGATGAATTAGTGAAGAACTAAAGATATGAATAAGCAGATTAGCCAATGTGTTATGAATTGTTACATAATCTGCTTATGATCATCTTCTATTCAAGCCTTATGTGACCCTTCTTTTACTTGTTGAGTGTTTACATACCTGGTGGCTCATGGAATTTTGATGGTTGAGAGCATATTTGTATTGGCTAGTACTATAGCTCACACTTGGCTCTTCCTCTTTTTAAAATTGATGTAAAAGTTGAAATGGAAAGAGCAGATGAGAAGAAATAATTATACTGGGAAATAACCAATCTTGAAGGGGAGAAATATTACACTGGATGAATTTTATTGCCCATAGGAGACTGAGTTTAAGAGTCCTAAGCATTGATTTTCTCTTGAAAATAAACTCCCCCCCTCCCCCCTGTAGTCTTACTCTTTGTAGAGGGTGAAGTTGAGCGTTGGGCAGAGGCAATACCTTCGGTGTTTAGCACCAATTGAATTCTAGCGACTGTTGTAAATGGTGAGTGGATAGGAATGGCTACAGAAAGTGTAGAAAGATGGTGAGAGTTTGTTTCCTAAAGCACATTTTAAATAAGAGATTAATTGCCTTATCCCATTAATTTTTATTGACTAAATTGATGTGCCTTGGATAACATACAAAGAATGCTTTTCCTTTAACAAAGAGTCTCTCTCTCTCTGTTGTTGTTGTTGTTGTTGTTGTTGTTGTTGTGTGTGTGCATTGCCAAACAACAAAAGGAAATGGGTTGAATATTCAAACTAGTAGAATTGCTCAATGCCTCAATAGCCATATGATATAATGATTCTAACTTCTCACTTTGAAGTTTGGTGTCTTCCTACTTTACAAATTTTATCCTTAAAAAAGTAGTTATAGTTAGAAGGATAATTGTTTTAATATTTTCTTTAAATAAAAATAATAAAATGAATTGATAAGTACTAGTTACATGATTATGGAAAATTTTATAATTTTTATCATTTAAGTAAATAAAATAAAAAGTGCATTCACACCCACTGACCTGTGTCAAAACACTAGCCTATATTATTATAAAAGAAGATTTCTCTATTTCATCTCTGATTTTTATTTTTCCAAAAATATGCCACTTTTTCTTACTATATCTAGAGAAAAACTTTCTTGTTAGAAAACACTTTGCCAATAGGGATCACTTTAGTATTTTAAGCGAAAATTAACCTCGAGTACAAAAGTATGGAGATACTTCTTAAAAAAATCAGTGAAATTTTTTTCATTTCAAATTTGTCAATGGATAAGTGCATCAGGCACGCCTCCAATCTTTGCTATGTTTGGTTTGGCGTTTACTCGTCCCAAACTCTCATTGAATCCAATTAAACGGGCTTTCATGTTATTTTGTGATGTTTGGCAAACATCATGTTTAAAATTTTCTAATTCTCGTTTCTGCTGAAACTAGCATTTGAACAGAAGTGTTAAAGACTTGCTTCTGCATTAGTAAATGTGACATCAGGAAATTTACTGGTAAATTTTATTTTTTTGATGAATAAAAATTTAAGTTAATGAAAAGACTCGTTTTAATCTAGGGCTAAGATATTGTTCTAAGTTCATTGAGCTCTTGCTGTTAATAAAAATTAAATGCTACAATAATCATTTTTTCCATAGCAACCTAACGAGAACAAATTCAAAGGAAGAGAGTGTTCATAATTAATGATTAAAAAAATTAAAAAAATTAATATAATAATAAAATAATAAAATTTTCACTAAAAGAATCATAATTTAAATAAAAATATAGTATGATAAATAATTAAATGTATAAAATTAACACAATTAAATTTAAATTATGATTATTTTTTGTTTATCAACAAAAATTTAAATTATGATTTTTTTTAATTTAGACCATGCACTTTATTTGAGAAGCTAAAATTGCATAATATTTATATCTTTTTGATAATTACATATTTAAAAGTGATTCTAATAAATAATATCTAAATAATATAAATTTTACTAAAATTACCTTTTAGATTAAGGTTTCTAAACATAGATTACGATTATATAGACTTATTCTTGAACAAAATCAAATTTACAAAATTAAATTGATTAAAAATCAAGTTTACAAAACTTTAATCTAAAAAGACACCTTGTTTCAAATTTTCAAATGCATCTGAAATTCTTCGGCGAACCCTTTTGAAAACGAAGCCGCTAAGCTAATCATACAGTAATGCAACGTAGCCTTTGCTTGCATAACAGAATTTTGAAAAACGCATCTACCATCATACTAAGCCGGGTACAAGGCGGTTTCTTTTCAAGCTTGTTATCAAACTTCATAATTCTAGACAAGTTAGATTGCAAGTGCTTGCATGGATTCATGTGAATATCAAATACATTAAGTAGAAATTACAAAAGTTTATAACATTTCATTTTAAATAAGTTATTAGTTATTAAAATTCACTTGTCAAATATTCTTTAAGGTTAACTTATAAAATATAAGTTATTTAAAATAAATGTACTTAAAAAACTTTGTAATAGCTACTCTGGCTACCTGAATTATCTGTTTGAAATTATAAATTTGAAGCTTGTATAATTTAAATAAACCTATAATAAATCTTTATCATATGCTAGTCATGGAACCCAATATAGTCATAAGACAAATCACTACATATAATATGATGGTGATAAAATTTCAGAACAAGGCAAAGCTAAATTGCGATTACACTATTCATTATTTCCGGTTCAAAAAAAAAAAGTAATTACTCGCCTAAGAAATCTTTAGAAAACTAGAACACGAGAGGTATACTGGCCTCGGAAAAGGAATTTTGCAAAAAACTAAAGCAATTGCTAATAGCCTAGTCTCATTGAACCTGCTGGATGTAAAACAATTAACACATGGGAATCAATTAATCCAACTCCATGGACACGAGGAAAAAAAAAAAGCTCAAAAGCTATAATGGAACATGAATTTATTATGAGATTGATGGAAAAGTGGCATGCATGTTTGATATGAATGTATGTCTACTTGTGGTGATAGTAAAGGTATTTACACAATTGCAATGATAAGAAAAGAAACAAATTTGAGAGTGAGTTTGGCTTCATCTAGGTTTCCCCCCATTGCAGTAATGGATGCCATTGCTGTGTGCATTTTGGTACTTTACATTCAGACAATTCAGGCCCCATATCCGAATTGTCCGGTCATCACTGGCTGAGGCTAACATGTGTGCGGGTTGGCTGGGTTCCAGCTCACACAATTAACAGCTCCAGAGTGACCAGGCAATGCCTCTATTAGATCCCCTGAGCTTCTGTGCCATATGTAAACCTACAAAGATGGGAAAGCCATCACGCTCAATTTGACTACTGTCCACATTCATGCAATGGAATTTGACTAGAAATGGCTATGAAAAAGAAGGAAAATCAATCACCGCCAAGACCACCACCCCCTGAGAAAAAAGAAAGAGAAAGGAAAAGGAAAGAGACAAACATACTTTGCTTGCATGGCATTGGGATTGTTTTTTGTGAAAAAAGAAAATAAACAAAGGGTTCTGGTGCTCAAGATGAGCACAAGAAGTTCGTGAAAGTTGGTGTTATGTCACAGGAGCATAAAATTGCATCACAAATCCAAAATAAACGAGCTTCATGGCTCCTTAAATTCTTTATGATCGGAATAAAGTCCATCATGTATCTAGACTATATAATCAAGTCTATTCTAGTCCAACAAAGACGTGGAATCCTCGTAGGAAAGCCACTAAACGCCACAACTAGAAACTAGTAAAGATGGATTTTCTTTGGCATTAACTAAATTACTAAAGATGGCTAACTAGAGCCCAATAATGGAAGAAAGACGGAGCTAACTACATAACATATTGAGCAGAATTGTAAATTAACCAAGATGACCCAGTTTTACCAAGATAAACTAGAATAATAGCAAGGCCCAATATTTTATTGGTCCTTTGTAGCCTGCATCATATCCCCTATAATCTATCAACAGTGTGATTTAAAAACATTTGTTTTTTTATGACAACACAGAAACATACAAGCACCAAAAGAATTTCAACTAGCAAATTATTAACAACTACAATTTTTTTTTTGTCATGTCTAAGCAATGGTTTGTAAGACTACTAATTTAAGATTCATACCTGTGAATCCTCACTGCCACTAGCAATAAAAGCTTGCTTAAGTCCACCAAAGCAAGACCTGATAATAAACCGGCTGCGTCTATGACCTTTGTACTTGCCAACAAGCTTAGGATCACGTTCAATGTTCCAAAGATGTATTTCTTGGTTCAAAAGATTAACCAATAAGAATTTGTTATCCTTTGATAAACAGAAGGAGGTTATTGTCTGATCCTCTTCAATAAATCTCTCAGCCTTTGTTTCTCTGTTGAACAACAGTACTGCATTGTCTTTATAAGTACTGAGAATCTGTTCCCCATCACCCGTTATTTCCAAATCAGAAATCTTAAGGGTTTGTCCTTTCCAAGACCCCACTTCTTTTCCATCTAATTCCCACATGCAAATGCTCTTGTCACTGACGCCAGAAAGTATATATTTCCCACTCGGAAACCATGCACAGGAGACCAGACCAGGACCAGCTTTTTCATAAACTTGGAGGCACTTACCAGTAGAGACATCCCAACGCCTAATAGCCTCCTCCACTCCACATGTGAGGAGCTCTTGGTCATTAGGACTCCATGAAACAGAAGAAATAGGTTTCTGATGACCAGATAATTTATGCTTTACAGACATTCCACCATTCATGTCAACCTATTAAAAGAAAATAACAATGTGAAATCTTATATGATAGCATTAAGTGACATTTTATGTGTGTGTGTGTGTGTACATTGGACAATATCTACAGGAGGGACATCACATATGCATAATGAACTTAACAAAATATGAAGTGCTATCCAGAAGCGTAATCAGCAGGTCACCAGTCAGTGAACCGCAGACTCTTCATCAATCATTAATAAATTAAGTCAAACGAGTGTTCTATGTAGAGGCACATCAGAATTAGGTTTTCTAGAGGCTTTGGCTGCAGTAAGGAGGGCAAAGTTATAAAGCAGTATGCACTGTTAACAGTAGCACATTGCTAAGGAGTCTTGCACGCTTCACTCCATGCAAGTAATTGGAAATAGCTTTAACAAGAATACCCCCTAGAGGAGTCTAAAGTCCAAATCCTACTATTCACTGATGATGAGGGATGGGTTTTGAGTCAAGCAAACAAAGAAGAGATTACAGTTCCAAAGCTTCTCAGTCATAGAAGTTTCAGGAAAAATGGAAATTTCAAATCACATTCTTAGGTCATGATATTTGAAAGAAAACACAAACTAATCTAGAACTACTTAATAAATTAATTTTTATGAAATTATACATAATGCTAGAATGATTATATGGACACATCCACACTACAGCCTCTAGATTGTTTCTTAGAAGTGCGAGATACTAAGGAAATCTGTTCATGGATTTTTAAGACCCAGGAGAAGATGGAAATTTATGATAGTAGAGTGTGTAATATAACAACCATTTTCAATCATGCTGCTTGTCAATCAAAGACAAGGCAGTGGCATCTGCTTTTAGTATACAAGATGAATCAACTGCCATGCTATATCCTGAACTAGAATTCATTTTCATTTTGAACTCAGATGGCATGGCACCAAAATTTGATCTGATCTTAATTCCTTTCACTTCTCCCCTCCAAATACTGTTCTCTTGGCAATGCATTTATTCCTTAATAAATAAAGAAACCATTAAGATGGGCTTTCTACGTTGATCATCAATTAAGTGAAATCACTTTTGCACTCATCTTTCTTTGTATGCTAGCTCATACACCTAACATCCACACATCTTTGTGCTGCAAATTCGACTGAAATGTTCAACACAAGATTCTAATTCTTTACCATAAAGCCCATCGAGTATTACATCCATGTAACAAAATTTTCCTTTTAAAGATATTATGCAACACAGTATTTTGAACCATAGTTTTCCACTGCCACTAACCCTATTTCTATTAGCAACTTCCTGCTAACCTGACAAGAACTACTTAAATGATTAACTTAAGTACTAAGAACAGAAAGCCTCAAGGTTGACTTGAAAGAGGAGACAAAAGAGCTGACCTTCCTTCGTTGGATTCAATAAACATTTATTTATAAACAACTCCACTTATTCCCTTTTGTCTTCGTTTACTTTCAGATAGGATAGAAATTAACAACTCAACATTTAGTCAGTTACCTCCCTGCTCCGGCTTTTACTATACCAGCAGTCTACACTCAATATAACAACCAGAACTCGAGTGAACTTTGAGATGGTGTACCAGTGTACCTCTTTGAACACATTATAGAGTCAGGATTGTGCCCTCTAACTGTTTTTCAATAAAATATAACCTAAGCATTGCAAAAACAAGGAACAGGAAAAGATAGAATTGGAATCATTGAACAGTGGAGTGTCATGTGCAAAAAGATACAGGTACCCTTCACAATCATGAGAGAAACAATACATGTGCCATATGCTGTCTGTTACATGAATAAAAAGAAAAATTACAGTTCGTATCTTCATTAGGGTGTTGTCAGGGAATATATGTTAGGCTATTATACATTATTATGAATTATTGGGCTGGGCTTATCTCTCCGGTCCTGATCCTTATTTGTTTATATAAATATAGAGACAGGGAGACTAACAAAGTTATGTTAGTCATTCCCATTTTTCAATTTCTTCTTCCTGTCTAAAAGGTGTGATGATAAAATCAGAACACAAGCAATGCAAACATATACTTCATATCAGATATTACCTCCCAAATGATTGCAGATCGATCATTTGATGCTGAAGCTAAATATTTTCCATTATGTGAAAACTGTACAAGCCATACTTCATCATCATGTGCTTCCAATATCTGTTGGAATTTTTGCAGGGAAAAGAAAATGACATTAGAATATAGATGCCACTCATGTAATAGAAAGTAAATGCAGGATGGTCATTGTAAATAAACGGGTTCTGTTGTCTAATTGACATTCAAAAGATTTTGCAACAAACCAAAATGCTGAATGAAATTGAGAGAACAAAAGAAAAAAAAAAAAAAGGCCAAAGCAGCCACAAAAAGAGAAAATATGAAGACACTAAAATGCAGCCTTAAGCATATGGGCTAATGCATAGGATTTTATATTGTCTTAGTTTACCAGAAACAAATGCATAAGCCTAACAGTCCAGTACAGTTTCAGCTAGCCACTTAAAGAACTTAGTATAGGAACATCAAGAAATACATCATAAACCATGTGAAAATCTCCTGTTCATCCAACAATTCCTTTAAGGCGGGCATGAGATGTTAGATAAGTAAATCGATTTCTGCAGTGGTCAGTCCCTTCCTCCCCCTCCCCTCTCTTAAAAAGCAATAATAAGTAAGAAATGGGTATTTCCATGGGCTACAATGATCCTGCCAAATTGAATGAGTTGAAATTATAGTGTTTAGGGAGGAAAGTAGGAAAAGAAAGAATATTATGAATGAATAATTGATGTGTTAGACGTGATACTGTTAAAAAGTGCTACACATTTTCTCTAGAAACATATATGCTTGGTGGTGAGAAGGAAAAATATCAAGAACCATTTAACTGAGCAGTGGAAAAATAAATGCAGCAAAAGTTATAGAAAATTCGAGAACAGTAACCAGCAGCAATTGTAAAGTCTAGAGCTCAAACTATGTAGGAAATTCTAGATAAAAAATAGTAAACAGCCCATGATTCTAAATTGCGGTCCTCAACCACAATTGCAACCGCAATATTGCTATTGCAGGAGCCTCCGCAATGACAATGCAAATGCAATTGCGGCCGCATAAGCCATGTTTTCCCGCAATTGTCCGCAATTTTTACAATCGCAGCATAACTACATCTGCAACTGCAATTTAAAACCATGCCAGTGGTCTCAGCCTATATATAGGCTATGTACCCTCATGATCTCGTATGCCAACTAAGGCATTCCAAGCCAAATAATCCAAGCCAACTTATTGGCAATTCAAGAAACTCAATTACTCTCCCTCCTCCATGCAATCGCCAAAAAGTCATCCATCAAAATATTCTTTATCCATTTCTAAATCTGCTATAAAAGGTACATAAAGCACTAACCTAATAGTCCTATTTATACTAGTTAATTAGGTCAAGTACTAGTGTAATACTACTAATACAAGCCCATGCCCACTAAGACTTTTAACCTAACAAGCTCCTTACACAATAAGAATCCTAATATTCTAACACTTGCGCCCAAGCTAAAGCTTTCTAAGCTTTAAGCTTTATAAAAATAGCACTCTGGAAGAAAAGAAACTAAATAAACTAAATATGGGTTCCATAAGCCATAGCTGGAAAGACAATTCAAGGATGCTGGAGACACTAGAGTCTAGAGAGACAATGGCACAGCTGGAAATAACTCAACTAGTAGATAGCTGGAATGACACACAGCCTAAAGAGCTGGTTTAAATGTTGCATGGCCAAGGAGGAGAATACATTGCTGGAATGATATGCAACTGTAGTTTCTCGGCAAGCAATCATGCAAAACAAGGACCAAACTTCTCTGAATACATCAAAAGCAGCATTTGGAAACTTCAAACAGC
This sequence comes from Castanospermum australe, assembly GCA_019955255.1. Classification (NCBI taxonomy): domain Eukaryota; kingdom Viridiplantae; phylum Streptophyta; class Magnoliopsida; order Fabales; family Fabaceae; genus Castanospermum; species Castanospermum australe. The sequence goes on along the minus strand of NSJW01000331.1, from coordinate 222,947 downwards.
AAGAATGGAGACCCGAAAAACCTTGAAAACTGAATACAGCTCAAAAACAGCTTGAATTGGCTTGATCAACAACCAGAACATAGAGAAACAAAACACGTCTGGGATGAAATGAAGCACAGCCAAAACACAAATGGTTCACAGCACCACCGGAGCAGGAAACAGTTAAAACAGAGGCATGAAACAGAGACAAACAGCAGGACCGGAGCCAAACAGTGATGAGAATCCAATATTCCATCTAGGAATAAGGGCCACATAGGCCTAACTGTGGCAAACCCAACCAAATGGAGGCAAGCCTGATGGAAAAAGAGTAAACAAGGCAAATATGAGCCCAAACAGCAGGAAAACACAGCAGAAAAGGGGGATCCCAGAGCTAGATGGAGCCAAACAGCCACTGTGGGTGTGTAAACCAAGATGTCAGTGGCTGGGCTTGACCGGAAACACCTTGTACGAAATTTCTGTTGAAGCAGCTGCCAGAAATATCATCACATGCACTCACATGCCGGAAAAGCGGAGCAAGGCAGTTTTCTGGTGACTGGCGCGTGGCGGTGCATGGAGTCTCTGGTGATGGCAATACTCTGGTGGTGGATTGACCAGGGGCTGAAGAACATTATGGTGGGGTAGTTTGAGGTTTGTAGCACTCTGATGGGCAAATCTAAGGGAGGCAGCCGTGGGAGGACAGAGAAACTCACGGCTGGATAGAGAAAATATGTCAAACTGTAGAGGAATGTGCCAAACAGCAGCAGGTAGAGGGAGAAACTCGTCCAAACAGCTGTGGGAAAGACGAAAATCTAGGGTTCTAACGGCTGGAACGGTGCACGACCATTGAGAAGGACAGAGACATCAAGTTCCAAAAATCATTTGGGAATTTTGTAGCGGAATAATGATGGGACAAGGTCACAGAGGATGGTAGTCATGGTACCGCTTTGACACCATGTTGAAATTATAATGTTTAGGTAAGGAAGTAGGAAAAGAGAGAATGGATGCTCTCAATAATATTATGAATGAATGATTGATGTGTTAAATGTGATACATAAAACACTAACCTAATGGTCTCATTTATACTAGTTAATTAGGTCAAGTGCAAGTTTAATACTACTAGAATAGCCCAAGACCACTAAGACTTTTAACCTAACAAGACTCCTTACATAATAAGAATCCTAATATTCTAACTGAATGCAATATACAGCCATATTTTGGAATTAAACAGAAATCATTTGTCTCCATTCTTGTTCACTTCAGGTTTTTTATTTTGGATATTTTGGAAAGGAACCAAGAGGGGTTTGGTAAGGGATTTGAGAGTGGATTCAAATAATGTGGATGTTTCTCATTTGCAGCTTGTAGACAATGCTACAATTTTTTCCTACAGATTTGGAATTGTTTTTAATATTCTCTCGTACTGTGTTTCAAATTGTTTCCAGTCTTTGTACTAGTTTGGGAAAAGGTGATATCGGCATGTATTAGATAGAGGAAAGATAATGTAGAACAAAGGGGAGGATCCAATAATATTATGAAAAACACTAAAAAGCATTGTTGATATGTTGCAATGACAAGACCGAAAACTGGAGGATAAATATTAGGCATTATATAGGAAACTCAAACAAACCCAATTCTAATATGACCAAAAACCCAACTTTAGATTAATCCTAATAAAAAAAAGATATTTTAATATACAAACAACTAGACCCTATTATTGAACATTCCCAAATTACACACCCTTAATTTCAAATTACATCAACATCCATAATTTAGATATTAACATTTATATTTAATCTTCATCTTCATCAACAGGGTGTTAAGGAGTTTGGTAGGATTTCGCGATGGCTGTTTAATATTTAGGTGACCCCTTACTGCAACCCACAGGCTACATCCTTCAGGATCCACTGGTTCAAAAGTTAACTGTTAAATTAGATAATTCAAATGATGCCTTTTTCTCATTAGGTGGTAGTATATATATTGTTTAAGCTTTGTTTGGCCAGCATCCCCATATGCTATCTACTTTCAGGATTTCAATCGTATTGGCAAGGAGAATTGACAAAGTAACGACAATCACTTGGTTAGTTGGAAGATGTTTTAACCATGTACGCAAACAAAAAGGGAGAAGAATAAACACGGAATTCAACATGGTTCAATCTACTGCAAACTATAAATCTGTGTCCACCGGCAAAACAACAAGGAAATACACTATGATCAATGAAGATTACAAGAAGAGGCTGATCAAAGCTCAACACTCAATGCAGCAGGCCACACAAGGCCTTATGATGTGGTAGACGATGATAGATAGCAGCTTACACAATAGAATTTTGGAAGAGAACTAGGATGTATTGAAGTGAAACGATAATAAAAGGCATTCTAAGGTTTAGAAACCTCTCAGATCTGAAATTTTATAATATGGGTAAATGATGGATGAACACAAATCCCTAGGATTATTTATACCAAGGCTATTAACACATTACTTAACCCAGCCCAATCTTTCAAATCCCAAATAATAACCTTAAGGTCTAGACCTCATTAAAAAGTCATATGCTAGTTACATAACTACTTATTACATACAAAACCCTTTGTCAAAGCAAAATCGACTATAACAAATAATGCAAAAAACAGAGCATGAAAGAAGTCGCTCCTGCTTCACTTTATCTCCTAATGTCTGTTCTGACTTTTAAGCTTAGAGATTACCAATCACATTTTTTTCACTGTAATGTTGCTTGACTGAATTAGAATAAAAACTGAAGCATTTTATTTTGGAGAACTAGGTTTGCACAGACATCTTGAAACATTTGTTTACTATTCCTTTTCAGAGGTAGGAGTGTAAGGCTTTGCGGAAGTGTGCTTTGTTTGCATGATTGTGGTGCCTTTGGTTGGAGGAAATGCTAGAGTTTTTCTAACAGATTTCAGTCCATAAAAATTCCTTGGAACAAGATTGTTTTCCTAGAAAATTAGAAAGAAATAAACTAATAGATCTGGGTGAAAATTCACGTAAACTGGACTGGTAAGCAGAATTTTATCTCCTCTCCTGCTCAGTGATCAATGGGATCGCTGGCAGTGGGGAAAGCAAGATTACACACTCTACTGTAATGTAAGAAACTCATAGAAACATACAGGGAATTCTGGGCAATTTCGAGAGTGCCCAGTTCCCTGCTTCCTCACTCTACTCTCTTCCTTCCTGATCCTTCATCTTGTTTGCTACCCTTTATATAGGGAATCAGAACCCGTCACCCCCTCATGCATGCTTCCCGTGCACACCCCCTGCTCACGCGGGAATCACATTTCCCTCCTCTCCTCCCAGCTCACGCGGGGTGACACTTCCTTGAGTCACATTTCCCTCCTTTCCTCCCAGCTCACGTGGGAGAACGTCTGCATGCGTGGAGTCAGTTACCGGTTCCCCCAGGTCTAGTTTCGTTAGCTGTCTGGCCGTTGCAGGGTCTGTTCCTGGTTTTTTCTTAAACCGTTTCCTAATATATACCTTAGGGGTCCTATCAATACTCCCCCTCAGAAGTCTCACCTTGTCCTCAAGGTGAAAACTTGGAAACTGGCGTTGGATGTGAGACATGGATTCCCAGGAACTTTCAAACATTGGCAGGTCTTGCCACTGGATGAGCACTTCTTGTTCACCAGCGGCATTGGTCTTAACATCTGTTACTGCTGCCGGCTTGCACCTGTAATTCTAAGTCTTCAGAACAGAAAATGAAGGCAAGGGTTGGCTGGTAGCTGAGGCTGCAATAGATTTTCTTAAGGAGAGAGACGTGGAAGGTAGGATGAATACGTGAGCCCTCCAGTAGCTTTAGTGTATTATGCTACCTGTCCTACTCGAGTCAAGACCTCATAGGGACCACAGCATCTGAGGCTGAGTTTTTGATTGACCCTTTGAGCTAGGGAACGAAGTTTGTAAGGCTGAATTTTGAGGAAAACCAGGTCACCAGGTTGATAGACCACCTCACGCAGGTGTTTGTCAGCCTGGATCTTCATGCGGTTTCTTGCTTGCACCAGATTATCCTTAAGTTCTGCTAGTATGTGATCTCTGTCAGCCATAAGTTGATTGACTTCCTCCACTGCTGAGGGATTGTATGCACCTTTTAGCAATGTCGGGGGATCAGTGCCATACAGAGCTTTGAATGGGGTGAGTTTGGTGGCGCTGCTGTAATTGGTATCGTACTAGAATTCTGCCCAGCTGAGCCACTTGGGCCACTGACGTGGTTTAGTTCCCGTGAGGCATCTCAAGTAAGTTTCTAAGCATCTGTTGACCACTTCAGTTTGGCCGTCCGACTGTGGATGATAAGCTGAAGTGAATTTGAGCTTGGTGCCCATGTTCCTGAAGAGTTCGGTCCAGAAGTGGCTGACAAAAATTCTGTCACAATCCGTGACTATAGAAGATGGTATGCTATGGAGTTTGACAATCTCCCGAATAAAGATGTCAGCAACCTCCTTAGCCGTGTATGAATGACATAGAGCGATGAAATGGGCATACTTGGTCAGCCTGTTGACTACCACCAAGATGGTGTCTACCCCTTGTGTCTTCGGTAAACCTCCAATGAAGTCCATGGAGATGTCCGACCATGTATGGTTGCGAATTGGGAGCGGTTGTAGCAACCCCTGCCGGCGATAGTGCCTGATACTTGTTCCTCTGGCAAGTGTCACAGGCAGCTACATAGTTCTGAATATCCCTCTTCATCCCTTCCCAATATAGCAGAGCAGAGATGCGCTTGAAGGTGCGGAAGAAGCCCGAGTGACCTCCAAAAGCCGTGTCGTGGAATTCTTTCATGATGAGGGTGATGGTGGGGGAAAACTTAGGTAGAATCAGCCTGCCTTTATACGTTAGTTGGTTTCCTTTAACCTGGTAGCACGGGTGGGAATCAGGTTGCAGTAGCACTTCTTGCATGATCTGTCTCAGCTTGGGGTCTGTTTGTATTTCATTCGCCAAATTGTCTAACCCTTGGAACTGGACAGTGGAAATGGCTGTATATTGCATTTTCCTGGAGAGAGCATCGACTGCTTTGTTTTCAGGTCTTGGTTTATACTGAATCTCAAAGTTGAAGCCGATCAGTTTGGAAATCCACTTGTGTTGGTCGTCTCCCATCAGTTTCTGGTCTGAGAAACTTAAGGCTTTTCTGATCCGTGTGGATGATGAAATGGTGACCCATCAAGTAATGGCGCCATTTTTGGACAGCAAACACGATGGCCATTAGTTCCCTCTCATATACTGACTTGCTTTGAGCCCGTTCTGACAGTCCTTGGCTTATATTAGGCCACTGGTCGACCTTCTTGCATTAATACTGCCCCAATGCCGGTGTTGGAGGCGTCAGTTTCGACTGTGAAGGTTTTGCAAAAATCCGGAGCAGCCAGCATTGGTATACTAGTCATGGTTGCCTTCAGCTGTTCAAAAGCCAGCTAAGCCTCCACTCCCCAGGAAAAATTATCTTTCTTAAGGTTAGTCAGCGGTTTGGCTATTGTTCCATACCCTTTTACAAACTTCCTATAGTATCCCGTTAGCCCGAGAAAACCGCGAAGGCTTTTGACATCCGCAGGTGTAGGCCAGGTCTGCATTGCTTCCACATTTGATGGGTTAGCTGCCACCCCATCTTTAGAAATTAGATGACCTAAATATTCCAGCTAAGGTCGTCCGAAGGCACATTTTTTCTTGTTGACAAATAGCTGTTGATTCTGCAATTGTTGTAATACCAGCTGGAGGTGTTCCAAATGAGCTGATTTTGTTTTGCTATAGATCAGTATATCGTCGAAGAATACCAGTGCAAATTTCCTCATGTAGGGCTGTAATACATCATTCATCAAGGATTGAAAGGTAAAGGGGGCATTAGATAACCCGAAAGGCATGACTAAGAACTCGTAGTGGCCTGAGTGAGTTCTAAATGCTGTCTTTGGGATGTCCTCCTTCTTCATTCTGATCTAGTGGTAGCCAGATTTCAAATCCAGCTTAGAGAATATTTCTGCCCCTCCCAATTCATCCAGCAACTCGTCAATGACAGGAATTGGGAATTTATCTGGGGTTGTGATCTTGTTTAGAGCCCTGTAATCTACACAAAACCGCCATCCTCCATCTTTCTTCTTGAACAAGATGACCGGGCCACGGACTATTACTAGGCCTGATTATTCCGACTTCAAGCATTTCTGCTACAATTTTTTCCAGCTCATTTTTCTGGTAATATGGATACCTGTAGGGTCTTAGGTTTGGAGTTGGAGCTCCCACCTCCAAGTTGATTGCATGGTCATGCCTTCTCTCAGGAGGTAGCCCCTGCAGATCACGGAATAAGTCATCAAACTTGGTTAGCAGCGCCTGCAACTCTTCCTAAGGAGGGTTGACTGAATCCCGGTCTGTGGTTATCTCCTTGTACTCCACTAGTTAGCCTTCTCCTTCGTCTTGTAAGGCTTTGATAATGGCTTTCATGGAGGCTGGTGACTTGCAGAGCGATGGCTCACGTCGAATGACCACTTGTTCTTGTGCCATATCAATTTTCAATGTAAGCTCTTTGAAATTAGCTCTTATTTCTCCTAGACTCTCCAACCAGTCCATACCTAAGACCACATCTGCCCCACTAAGTTCGAACAAGTAAAAATCCTGGAGAATTTTAATTCCCTGCATCTGCAACTTTACTCCCTTGCAAACCCCCTTGCTCCTCACCTTATTACCATCTCCAACTTCTACTAGGTACTCCGGAGTGTCAGAAATAGGAAGGTTGAGTTCCTTGACAACCTCTTTTGCTATGAAGTTGTTAGAAGCTCCACAATCCACCAGTACGACTACCCTCTTTCCCCCTATCTCTCCCCAAAGTTTGAGGGATTTTTTTGATGTCATCCCCATTATGCTGTGCATAGATAATTGCAGAGCCTTATCCTCTTCCCCGTCTAATCCCTGCTTCTGTCCTTCCTCTTCTTCCTCCTCGGGAGGATTTTCAATGATCAACAGATGGAACTGCTTGTTCTTACACACATGTCCTGAGCTAAACTTTTCGTCACACCAAAAACAAAGGCCCTTCTTCATTTAATCTTGATACTCAGCATCCGACAGTCTCCTAGAGCTTCCCCTCTCAGCATTTCTTGCATTGCTCCCATGTGAGGGCATCTTAGAACTGACTGAGGTCACTCCAGATCCTCCTTTGTTTCCTTCTGAGTTGAACTTTCCTCCAATTTCCACGATTGTCGTTTTAGAAGGTTGAGCTGGCTTATAGTTCCAGCTTGACCTTCTACCTCTATACGAATTCCCCTTTCCACAGGCCCAGTTTTTCTCTTCAATGAGCAGAGCTAGATCCATTAGATCAATTAAGGAATTCTATCTATGGAGTTTAAGCTCTGCCCAAATTTTCTCTCTAAGACCATTGAGGAATACTCCTCTCAGAACATCCCCATCAGTGTGTCTTAGTGGGCCTGCTATCAGTTCAAATTTCTCCATGAACTCCGCCATTGTGCCTATCTGCTGTAGGCTTAACAGTATTTCAAAGGGGTTTCCCGCCATTGCTGGCTGAAACCTTCTGATGGCCGCCTCTCTGAATTTGGCCCATGTGACTTCTGCTGCTCGAGCTTCCCACCATTGGAAACCAATTAAGTGCTCTGCCTTCTAACGCCAACACCACTGCTTGGACCTTCTCCCTTTCTGATATAGAGTTGAGGATAAAATACCTCTCTACCTGATTGAGGCAGCCATAAGCATCGTCTCCTGAGAGAATGGGCAGTTCCATGCGTCGGGGCCTCTCCTCTGGATACAGGCCTCTGGGCGTACCATAGATCCTCTCTGCATCTCCTTCTTCGTCCAAATTAATCTCTGGTCTCCTCAGGGAGTTATCCAGGTGTCTTCCCTCTGATCAGTCTCATCAGCTTCCTGCTGCATCGTCTCATTCTGTCTGTCTCTTAGCTCCCTGGCCTGCCGCTCCTCATACGCCTCCTTCCTCATTTGGGCAAACTGCTCCCTTAGATCATCCACGGAATTCATGCCGCGCTCCAGGGCCTCCAATCTGGCCTCCATCCTGGTGTTCACCATGGCACAGCTCCCGGACTGGGAGCTCTGATACCAGTTGATAAAACTGGGTGAAAATTCACGTAAACTGGACTGGAAAACAGAATTTTATCTCCTCTCCTGCTCAGTGATCAATGGAATCGCTGGCAGTGGGGAAAGCAAGATTACACACTCTACTGTAATGTAAGAAAAACTCACAGAAACATACAAGGAATTCTGGGCAATTTCGAGAGTGCCCAGTTCTCTCCTCACTCACTCTACTCTCTTCCTTCCTGATCCTTCATCTTGTTTGCTACCCTTTATATAGGGAATCAGAACCCGTCACCCCTCATGCATGCTTCCCGTGCACACCCCCTGCTCACGCGGGAATCACATTTCCCTCCTCTCCTCCCAGCTCAAGCGGGGTGACACTTCCTTGAGTCACATTTCCCTCCTTTCCTCCCAGCTCACGTGGGAGAACGTCTGCATGCGTGGAGTCAGTTACCAGTTCCCCCAGGTCTAGTTTCGTTAGCTGTCTGGCCGTTGCAGGGTCTGTTCCTGGTTTTTTCTTAAACCGTTTCCTAATATATACCTTAGGGGTCCTATGATAAACCGATACCAAGATATAAGACAATGATTTTGTTGGGACCCTCAAGCCATCATCATTATAGATAAAACTAGAAATTAACACAACAATGATGTAAAAGTAACTATAAAATATAAAAGTATAAGAAATAAGAAATTCATATTTCTGATATCTATATTAAGAAATTTGCAGAATTGGGACCGGGTCACCAGTTCAATCTGGTTTTTTGCTCTAAACCACACCAAATGATAGACCACTCACTGGTTCAACCATTCCAACCAGCCAGTTCATTTTGGTTTTTAGAATACTGCTTTTCAGTGTTTCATTTGCTATAAATGATACAGATTTTTCCTTAAAAGAAAAACTAAAAATGTCCCAAATATGCATAGGTAGAGACCTTGACAATTAGCCCACAGTAAGTCTCTTATCTCCCAGACCTATCTCAAGGAAGAAGTTACCATTGTGGCATTATCCACAATGAGCTATAAAGTCAAAATTTCCTCAACTTGTATTAGATGCATTCAGTGCAGCTTAACTCGACTCTCAGAGACAGAAATATATGAAAAGATAAAATTGCCTCAAAAACTATAAACATGCACTCTGTTATGAACTATAAAGTAGGATGAATTGAAGGCAAGAAACTAGAGCAATGAATGAAAATACATATTCTGTATAACAATCTCCAGAATAATGTGATCTGGAATTTCTTGGAATTCAAGAACAAACTGACAAGAACATTACAGATATGGAAACAGAAAAGACTCAATGCAGAATTGAGCCTGCAGCCTTAGGATAGGCCTAGCCCACACCCAGGACCACTCTATTCAGAATTTTCTCTACCCCGTCTCACTCGTGCGTTGCCCTTGTAATCTTCCACTACAATTCTGTTAGGCTCCTCTCTCTCTCTTCCCTCCAGTTCATCAGTCCCATCATTCCTTCCCTCCCCCAACTCATCATTTCCATCATGCCCCATAACTAACAATCCTTTTGGCCCATTATCTCTTACGGACATTACCCCTCTGCCCTGCTTTCCATTTCCCTTATCATACACCCTAGTGCCTTGCTTCAGTTTTCTAGAATAGACTTTATTTATGGGCCTAACCAAGGTTGTTAAACTCAAGAGTGTAGGTAAACTCGTAGAATCCTCATAAACTCAACTCGTAAACTCAAATTATGAGTTTACATATTTAAAATATGATATTTAAAAAGCATATCCTAATACCCAAACATAATTTAATAGCATATCCATAATCAATAATCAACATTTCAATTTTATAATAAAGCAAACAAAACTACAAAAGTAATAAAGTAAAAACATAACTCAAGACTTAATCCATCTGTTATATTATACCTAACCTAGACATTTATAATATTTTGTAGTTTGCCAAAATATAATACAAAAAAATAAAAACATAAAATTAACTTCATAAACCCAATACATATCGCAGAATATAGGTAATTAAACTCTCAAGTACCCAACAAAATCAAAGTTATGTGCTTCGAGGCCAAAATCATGTGCAAAATCTAAACTTGTAAACTCATTGGTAGAGTCGAGAGTTTACCAATTCTATTTGAGTTTGCTTAAACTTGTAAGAGTTTGTCAAAAAGAGAGTTTACATGTGAGTAAACTCGTTTTTATGTCCTAAGATCGTAGACTTGTAAGAGTTTAAGAGTTAACTTGAGAGTTTAACAACCATAAGCCTAACATACTCTAATACTTTCAATACCTCAAAATAACAACAAAGAGCAAATTAGGATCCCTCTTGAATTCCTCAATTTTCCAACAGCTTCCAGAAGAAATGTTAGAATTATTCTGTGCAGATGTAGATGGTTTCTTTACTTTCGTGTAAAGGAACACTATACTTATTCTAATTTTTTGTTTTGGTAATATACTTATTCTAAATTTAGTTCTTACCTCTTTTGTGAAATAAAATGGTCCACCTTACCCTATTTGGTGTTCAACTCATGGTCTTTATAAGCAGTGGTTGTGCAATCTCAACTCCATGTTTTATTGTATCTCATCTTTCTGTGGTTTTTCTTCCGCAGAGGTATCTTGCCCTCCTCTGTGTATTTATCTTCTTAAAGAAAGAGACTTCTAATGGGGGATCTAATCGATGTAGGACTTCTTTATTATATGTGAAACACTCTTAATTATCAATGCCACAAAAACTTCAAGTCCACAGTCGGCAGTATCATACAATACATATGTAAAGAACAGGATTTAGATACATATTGGAGAGACTATCTTTTTTAGCATAATACCATAAGATACGCTTTACATATTGCATAATACACATGCATCATCCAATATTTTGAAATAAAAGAAAACAACACTTTAGATATCAAAATGCCATCAATCTTACTGTTAGATGACTGGGAAGCATAAAAGAAGCAACCTTTTATATTTTGCAGGAAAATTATAAAAAAATTTAAAAAGCAAACACAGACACTTGCCATTTATTAACTTCTTCAATCAGAAACATAAGAGTTGTGTCCGTAATCAGTTCTCTGCTCTTTGATTTGTTTCATTGCAGTTTTAACTAGACTAGAGCCCTTAGCTCTGTTTTGTTGTATTGTTTGACCAAAGACTAGAAATTTCTTTAAGGCATGAAGGCCGAAGCAATGACTACCAGTAATATGACCAGAGGAATCCCCATCAGTCTTGTGTGCAACCCATTATATGTTAATTGGTATTTTATTATGTTATGTTGGCTTAAAGAGAGCGAAAGTTATTGAGTAATATATTATCCATTCTAATGTTAAATCTATGTATTATATACTTCTATGTCAAAATCTCTTAAGATACATGATACATGGATTATGTTATTGATCAATGTATTCCCCTCAATGTGCTCCCAAACAAAGCATTATGGTTGACATACAATCTTTCAGCCCTAATGCGTTATGTTTCACAGAAAATAGCTTTTGGAAATACATTTCTAGATTCTGCAAGATTTGGTGCAGAATTTTGGGAATGCATTAATAAAAATTACCACTTGCAACATGTTGCCGCCATCTACAATGGTGCTCAGATTTATTTTTTTTTATAAAAGTAGAAATTTTTTGATAGAGAAGAGAGAGAAAATACAACTGGGTAAGGATAAGATATCCTCCCAAACAGAGCCAAAGAAGCTAAAAGTGCAACAAAGCTAAAAGTGCAACGAAGCTGTTCAATCTTTCTGCTTATCAATAACGGATATTCCTTTAAAACAACCATAAGTAAAAAAGGCCTACAGAGAAGCCATAAGCAAAACCCTATCCCATAACACATGTAAGGGTAAAAGGATACCCTTTGAAAATGCAAAGCTCCAATCAAATACTCCAGAGTCACATTGATATGACAAAGCGCTCGACTGCCATTAAATTTTTTATTAAAACTATGCTCTCTAAAAGCACCAAAAGCAGGACCCCAAAAACATGCCCTCAAAATTCAAATGTATCATATTTTTATAGGTATATAGGATAAATTGAAAAACATATTTTTAGAGTTCTGGCTTTCTGCTCAAACCAAAGACACAATGCTGTTGAAAACATTGCAAATCTCTTGGGGAAAAGAGACCATCCTTCTCTTTCCTGAAACCCCTTCACTGAATCATCAAGAGTTCTAAATTTCTAAAACACATAGAACATGCAAAAGGAAATAATGCCTCGTTTGGAATAAAAACAGAGAACACTAAATATTTCTCTTCACATGTTACGTTCAATATACCAAACAGTACCCAATAGTGAAAACCTGAAGGAGATCCAAAGTTTCCGTCAGAATTACTATAGATCATATAGTGACTTTGATACCAACATAATTCATATAGTGATTTTGATAACATCATAATTCATAGTGACTTTGATATAATCTTCTAAAACATTCTGGATGCATAGACAGCTGGTGACAAGACCCAAGGCAAGAATTATTCTAGAGGTTATCGTATGGAATACTTGCCCAAGATAAACACAACTTTCATAAGGCCTTTATTCCATACATCCTCATCAAATCCATATGATTAACAGTTTGGCAAAGATCAACATCCTAAATTGCTCTCTTTAAAATGGTCTAGGCTCTATTCTTTCAAATAAGAGGACACCAAAACACTGATGCAAGCAAAATACCACGACAAGGATATAAAAGAACACAAGAGGTAAAAGTTGCAACTGAAAATGTGCCTACAATTTGGGCAAGAATTCAAAGTTCTAAAAAATCCATCAAACAAAATATTCCAGGCACCATTCAGCAAAATAAAGATACCTAATATCACCATTCCATCACTGACTAAGTTTAAGAAAATCCTACTACTATAAAGTATCAAATCCTCAGTCTATGCTTTTTTATACCTCGTTCATGTAAAGTCATCTCTTGCTTTATGATTTGGATCTTGTTTTGAACAGCTTCAATATTTCGAACTTCAAATTTTCAATATTTGTCATGCAAATTTTAAGGATGGTAAGATTGAAAACCGAAAAACAGGAAGGGTCAATGAAAAAAGAAGAATGAAAATACTCATTCAAATTGCACAAGGTACAAAGAATTATATATTTAATAAGATGGAAATTAGAAAAAAAAAATCATAACTTATGTACTATGTAACAGTGGAGTAGCAGACACCACACAATTAGAATTTATGCAACTTACCATGCAAGAGATAAGTAGAGGCATTCACCAAGAACAGATTAGAGAAGTTTATTCTTCTTGGAAAGCTAATGCCAAACTATGGTCTATCCAACATCAGGAAGTCCTTTTTGGTCCCAGCCTCCAAGGGAAAGTCTCCTTGATAGTTGTTAGGTCATTAGTCCATTGCTTATAAGTTCAATCGAGTTTATTTATCCCAGGGTGTCTTAATAATTTCATCTTATTAGAATGAACCTTTTTTTTTTTGCACTGAAGATTAGCATAAGCATTATTCATTACTGAATGTATCATTTGGATTTTGTTAACATTTGACCACACACACACTCACAAATGTAACACGCACACTCACAAATGTAAATGTATACAAACATCATTCTGTCTTTTCAGCTAAGACTGAAATGAGTTATCAGGGAACTTTTGATTGAATGGATCATTATTTATGTCTATGACTCTAATTAATTTTCTGCCTTCCTTGCTCTTCTTTCCTGCCAATAGATTGACTCACATTTCTGTTCACAGTATACTAGCATCATCTTTATACGTTGGTTCTTAATTTCTGTAGCAATCTGCTCATTACCTACCAAAGCACTTAACTTGCCCACAAATTCCAAGCAATTAAACACCTTGATTATATAACCAGTACCCACCTTTTGCTGCTGACCAAATTCACTAACAAATGGACTGGCAAAGAAATCACTAAGATTCCGCCACAAACTTTACCTTCAAATCACTTCAATACAAATTCTAGATCTACAATAAAAAATATTTAAATCAACTCATATCTCCAACTTCCCTTAGCTGAAACCACCACATAATCAAGCAACCGGGCTTTCCAAGATTTTTCCTATATCAAAAGGATGGAATCAGAAGACAAGCAAGTAATTGCAATGAAGGAAATGGCTGCGATATTTTATAAATTTTATTCCTTTTCTCTTTTCTCTTCCCTGGGTCAGTGTTTGGCATTTCTAAGGCATCAGATTATAAAGATTAACCTATTTGCAAAATTTACCCTTGAATCCAATTAATGAGACAATCTCAATTTTTCAAGAACAAATAATAAGTAAAAATTGTGAAGGGTTTGATGCCAACGTGCAAGCACCAAATCATAGTCTTCTACACTTAACGATTCATATGTATCTTGAAATTTTCTTGTTTTTTAAAAAAAATTGTTTGATATGTTATCAATAATGAGAGTTCTGATCTTTTTCTTTTTTCTTTTATTGGACTCTTTTAATGCCCTCTATGAGGATGAATGGCTTGGGTTTGGATAGCTCTGGTTCCATTCCTGTAAATCCTTCAATGTTCATATTCTCCATAATCCTACAACTAGTTGTTCCCAGCTGTAATAAGTGCAATGAGGCACGGAGGTCTAAAAAAACTTTCTCCAAACATCAATGTCATGCATTTCTCCAGATAGGAAACTCATTCAGATTTTTTGGTGTATGCTCAATTGCTAGGCCCATATGTAAGAGGACATTTAGCACATTTGATGAAACTTAGGCGTCTTTACTTTCAATCATTGGTAGAGAAATATTGCTGATTCATTTTACTGGGAAGAAGTATAGAACGGAATATACTTTGGAAAAATGTAACGTTAGCTATAATCTAGTATATATGCCTGGGGACGAATACATAACATTTGCAAAGCAATTTCTCATTAACCACTAGCTTTAGGATCAAACATTTTATCCAATTAATGTGATAATGTATTAAAGATTTCCAGGTGAGCACATAACAATTACACACTATGCATACAAAAAGGCACGCTACCTAGGCAGAAGAAAGAGACAACCGCATTAATAAATACCAGATTCTGGAACTTTTTGAGGTGTTTCCCCAGTTGAAAATCAAGAAGGTTAGAAAACTCTTCTATTTTGATGCTACCTCCCCCATCTTTCTTCTTGCACTTTTAGTACCTTTTCTTCCTCTTAGTGTTCTTTCTTCTCTCCTTTCTCGGTAAATTCTTACTCTTATCATTAGGGAATAATATTTTATTAAAAAAAAAGTTTTCTAAACCAGATCTCTATCTTTGAATTGGACTTGGCCAGAAACCAGTGCAGCACTGAGGCTGATTAAATCTAGGATGAACTTGTGTGCATGGATGTGAATAGCTGCATTGGATGTGATGGTACAAATGGAAATTCCTGATGACAAAAGGATCTTTAACACCAAAACTTCAACTTGTGCACCAAGGGTGCATGCAGATCATCCATGTATTTAGGCCTCGTATAAGGTTGCCTTCTGCTTTGAGCAGCGACTTGAAGTTGTTGAACAAGTTGGAATGGCAAGAAAGTGTGTGATTGTAGCACATAAAATAAACGGAACGTTTTCAATTACAGTAACTAAGAGCAGGTATATTAAAAGTAATAGATCATTCCAGTAGATGTAATGTCTCAAAATCAAAGATATTGAAGTCAACATGCACAAATTAGCATACAGAAACACAAGCAGTCAAGATTGAGGTTGAAAATGAAACCAATAGATGCAAGAGTAGAAGAGCCTTTAAAGGATGAGATAGACAGTGACACAAGGGATAAAAGTAGAAAAAATGAGCAAATTAAGGAAGAAAAACAAGATATAAAGACTCGAACATTCTGAAAATAAAGCTCAGTCTATAAACAAACCTGGGTAATCGTAACCCAATAGGAATAGTCTTCAAGTAATCCAATATCAATAAGGGAAAAAGAAATCCCAGAACGAAAGGAAACTAGTAGCTATTAAAATCTCAATATCATTAATACACATTACAATATCCCTCAAACCCATAAGGATACATGCTTCTAGTTAGAACTTAAGCTAGTAGAAAACATCATCATATCTTTCATGATGAAAACTAGAAAATTTGACGACAAGTGAACCTACTATCACCAACATGTTGTTAACTCCTCCCTCTACAAGATATTTCTTGTCATTAACACTTCTTCTAAGCAAAGACACAATAGAAAAAAAATTCCACAGGGCCTCAACAATAAGTCAATAACTACAGCCATTTGCAAGATACCACAGTTTAGTATTCACAAAATCCAGTACTTCATAATATTACTTCATAATGAAGTAAAACCCCCAAATGTAACAAGAAAAGACAAACAGGCTAACAGTGGTAAAAACCATATAATGGCTTCAGCACACAATCCCCTTTGAAACAAAAATGTAAAGGAACAAGAAAAAAATAACAGACAGAGTTTTAGCTTGCAACAAGCAGACAGAAAGATGATGTTGCCACACTACAGACTAACAAGTCAACAATAAAGGTTGTGCAGACAATTACAGCGAAGTTACGAAGCATAAAGGTCAAATAAAAGGATTCCCACATAAAGCTCACAACATCTATTAGACATATCATTTTCTAACCTGTAATGTTCTAGAAGGTATCTGATTTTTCCCACAATGATGATCAGAATATAATGACATCTCCTTATCCAATGAGTTGTGAAACAGGCAAGCCTCTCTTTGCAAGATAAGGGCTTGTTCAACTAGATGTTCCAACCTCCTTTCAGGTATCATTACTGTTGGAGGAAGCAGTTTCTGCAACTCCTCCAACAGCTTTGACCGAGACCTCATCCTTATAATATCTCGCCTAGGAGAGCCAACTTGGCCACACTGAGATGGAGACACTATGCAGGAAGAAAGTTCGCGAATTCTACTACTATTAATGCAAAGTGGTGCAATCTCAGTTCTCAAGGTCTTCAATGCATCCATGACCTTTTCCCCATCTAGAAGCTCCAAAAATTTCTGCTCCAATATTAAAAATGAGGCTGACCTGACAATGGTTTCATCTGCTAGACCAATTTTATTCAATGTGGCTACGCTTTCATCCCAATCGCCATCAAGTATTTGCTGCATAAACAGGTTTACCACAGATGAGTGTAAAGGTATGCCAGACTCCTCCTCTAGATGTGCTCCACTCTTTTTGTAACCAAGAGAATACAATGCCTTTGCAATTATCCTGACAAATTCCTCTCTTTTTATAACCCCTTTTGAACCAACAACTTCTTCGTCCCCTTCAGACGATAGGGGCCGAGCCATCAAGTCAATTGCCGAGCCTCCAATGGGCTCTACAGAAGATGAACCGTTCGAGAGGCCAACTAATCCCTTAGAGGATAATTTCATGCGTTTTAAGGCTGGTTCTTCATCCTCCACACCTCCCATGAAAAGTGCACCTCAGCCCATATATAATTTCAGCCGTGAGAAAAAACAGTACAAGGGAATAACTAGCTAAATGCCTCTGAAAAATCGCAAGGAATAACCTTCTGCATAGAAAATAGTCACAGAAACAGAGCAACAATAAATACCATAAAATTGAGCCCATTACCAGAAGTTAAAACAGGAAAAAAATTAAAAAATCCCTCAAATTGAAACAAGAAACGAACACAATCCAGAATAAACGTAAGAAACTAAGCTCTAAACACAATGTTTCTCTCAAATTTTCACACCGCAGAGGCTGTCCGAAATCAAAACAGACCCATCCCAAAACCGAACTCAGAAATTTGGGAAACAAAAACAAAATCCACTTTCCCAGGAAACAAGCAAGGGCAAAGCCGAGAAAAATTGAAACATCAACGGAAAGAGGATACGGCACAACAATCGGCATCGGAAGCCGCAGATCCAAGAACTGCAGAAGCAGAAAAAGAAACAGAAGATGATGACGGGGAAGAAGAAGGTGGAGGTGATCCACCGGCTTACCAAAGAAGCAGAGCAGCGATCTAAAGGTGGCCGGAGATGCAGCCGGAGAAGCGATCGCCGATTGAGCACCGCCGATTCCTTCTTCTTCTTCTTCTGCTGCTGCTTCACACCGTTCTTAGTGTGCAGTTACCAAAGCAGAAAGAGAGGGTGGATATATGTTTATGTAGAGAGTGAAATTCAATAAATTATTCCACTGAATTTCTCCTTTTTTTTTTCTTTTTTTTCTTTGTCTTTCTTTCTCTGTTAGCTTCCACCTTCTCTCTCTCTTTCTCCCTCTCCTATGTAGTCCTATCTTCTCCCCACAGCACAATCACCACACCACCCTTGCTGTTGGCCTGTTGCTAATTTCTTTGGTTATTTTTGTGCTTTTGGTTTGGTAAATACCTTCCTTGCTACACAAACCAACTCCATCTCATTCTCATTTTTCTTAATACCATATGAAGCACAATTCATTTTCTACATTATTATAATCTTCCACCGTCAAATACAATTTGATTCTTTCAAGTAAAAGGACGCATAAATATGGTTTATTTTTCTTTTATATTTAAACCTTAGTATATATAAGTAGGATAATTAATAGTAATTGATGCGTAGAATAATTAGCGATAATTGATACGTATATACATTTTTTAAAAAACAGAAATGTTTAAGATCGGTCCAACCAAAAATTTAACCTCACTCTAAGTGTGTGTTTGAATTAGCTTATTTTGTTGTCAAAACAACTTATTATTAAAATCTTTTTGAAAAAACTTTTGAAAAATAAGTGATTTTTTTTTCCAAAAATAGCGTTTCCAAACACATGCTAAGTTGTTTGATTTAGATTAAGCATAATTTTCAATCAAATAGTAGACAAGAAAGAATCAAGCTCAATATTTAAGCCAGAAGTAATTTTTGGGTTGGAACCGAGTCATATTTCAAGTAAACTTTACCATGTCTGATATATAATTGTTTTCTTTTACATAGGATAAGTTACAATGCACATATCGTCTCAACTCTCAACTTCTTTGCCTTCGATTTGATTGTGTTTCCTTCCTTTGATTAGGGCTCAAGCTTCTTACTCCAATGCCACCTCAGTGCCTTGGAACTTCCATCTCCAATGTTGCCTCGTTTTCTACTTTCGCTAAATCTCATAACTTTTGTGCTTGATTAGTTTGAAATCTTTGTCTCCAACAGCAACTTTTTTCTTAATGGCAACTTCTTCAATGAGTTGCTTGCATCCAATCTTATAAAACTTAGACTGGACTGGTCGGTTCGACCAAAAAACCAGTAATTCTATTTGATTCATTCATTGGACAGGAAATGCAGGCAAAAATTTTTAAAAAAAAAACAGGTTGACCCAACCAATTTTTATGAGAACCAGTGAATCGGCTTGACTAGTTATAAAATTGGCCAAGTCACTTTTTATTTTTATGTTTTAATTTGCACCTTAAACAACACATTTTTAGCCTAAAGTCTGAAATTTCAGACTTGTATAACCTAAATTAATGTAGAATGAACAAGCCCTGTTCTCCCTAACTTGAATCAATGAAGAATGAAGAAGCCATTTCCATCCCCATTCTAGCCAGCTCTTGTCCACATAATCTCCATTAAGCTCAGGTAAGTTTATGGTAGTTATTTAATTCCCAAATGGTTATATGACTTCCCTCAATTGATTATAGTTAGGAATTAGAAAGTATTAATTATATTAATACATACTAATAAGGAATTCCTTCTTAATTTAGAGGTTATGTACTTTTTGGTAGAACATCAAATTCAAGGCTTAATTAAGGAATTCCTGCTTGATATGCTGGGCTACCTTGGCATGTATGTAGTATTTGGCTATCTCTGCTTCTTAAATAATTATATGAAGATTAGAAGACAGTGCTATGGGTGTAGAAAATGCAAACCAAAATGAAAGCAATGTTGATGATGAAGTGGGATCCAAATTTGACACAGATTTGACTCTTTGAAAATAAATGTGTTATGTATTGTATAGATATTTGTGTGTTGTGAACTTGTGATTGTAATTTGAGAAGTTGTATTGTGAATTTATGTTGTTTACTTGAGTTTTAAACTTGTGAACTTAAGTTGTTTATTTATGTTGTGAACTTAAGATTGTGATCTATCCTAATCTTTAGGTAAATTTTGTTTTATTTATTTATTTATTTTAATTTATGTGATTCGACTAATGATTTATTGACTCAATGCTTTGACTGAGTCAATGACCAGTCCAAGTCCAAGTTTTATAACATTGCCTCATCCATCTCCAACCTCTGCGAATCTTAAATACCTAAATCTTCAGTGATATCTCGGTATCACTACTCAAATTGCAATGGCTCTACAAAGGATCCTGCACTGAACGGATCTGCAAGGTGTATTGCCACTGTTGAGGGAAAGTTATGAAACTAATCAAACTAATTAGAAAGGAGTGTTGATGGGCTTATTTTACTTTTGCTATAAATGTTCTATATGAATTGTACGAAAAACAAACTTTAATTTGGGTCTTAACACTTCATCTCTTCATTTGTTGAGGTTTGATTGAATTAGAATATCTACTTCTCATGTTGTGAATTCTTTTTTTTAATATTGAGGGTTCTCATCAATTATTGTTCTATTTTTGTTCTATCTGTTTCATTATCTACCCCCTGCTTGTGTATTGTTTCCAAGGATTTGGTCTTTAATAAAGTCCTGAGGAATAATGAGAGAATTGTTCAATAAAAAACAAAAAAGCCTTATCTATTGAGTTACATTTATCTATTGAGAATTGTTCACAATCTTCTAATTCACGTGTTACATTTATTAATGTAAAATAATTAATATATACATACCTTAAAGGTATCCAGCTATTGTGTATTGTGTTTATGTAGGTATACGAACATGTAGTATATGTTTGGATTAATTTATTTTGTAGTAAAAATAACTTATAATTAAAATTTTATTGAGAAAATTTTTTAAAAAAATAATTTTTTCCTAAAAATAATTTTTAGCCAAACACGTAGACGGTTTTGCTTCTATTTTATCTCTAATATGTTATTCTGTTATGTGTGCAATCCAAAGTTTCTCTTCCTGTTACAGAAGTGTTGACATCTTTTTTGGCTAATTATTTGTTATTTTTATTATTTTTTTAGCTAATTGTTGTTTGATCACTTTTGGAAATAGACTAGTTCTAGTTTTAGTTACAAAATATCATAATGTGACAAATAATCAAACACTTGGGATCATTTTTGGAGATAGACTAGTTATAGTATTTTCTTTTTTTTTTACAATTTTTTTTATATTACGGAGACCTTATCACGTTAAAATCATAACTTACTATAATATTTAATAATATTAAAAATTAGGTTCTTTTGATGATTAGTTAAGTATGTCTGGTTTGTTTTTTATCCTCATTTTTTATTCTAAATCGATTTTCTATATATTTTAATCGCTTTCATTTTTTCACTAAGGATAATTAAGCCATTTAAATCAATTTAGATTCTATTTCATATTGTATTCTATGTGTATCAAACTGTACAATACTATTAGCATTTGTATTCTAATTTACTAATTATCATGCCTATTCTTATTTTTATTTTATGAAATTTCATTCTTTACACCAAACATAACATAAGGGTTATTCCTTGGGAATTTCATCATGTAGTTTTGATACATCCAAAATATGCACAATTGATGTAAACACTGTACTTTGTTTGGATCAATAAAATTAATTAAAAATAACAAAAATTGAAAAAAATAAACAAAAATCAAAATATTAATAACTTAGACCCATTGCTCATTTCCCCCTTGAAAATCCTATTGATCCAATCAAATAAAATAACTCAATAAGCACAACTCAATAAATTCAAGTCAATTCTCTATTAATAAAAAATGGTTAATTAATTAAAAAATTTAAACAATTTATTTGGCAATTAATGAAGATAAGTTTTAAAAGAAATTAATATAAAAATCTAATTAAAATTTGATTTGTGGGGAATTAATGTTGATTGAAAAATTAAAATAAATTTGCATTGATTGAAAAGATTTAATTGAGAAAAATTAGCACATTGAAAAAAATTGATTGAAGAGGCTTAATGGAGTTAGGTAGGAGAAAAAAAAGCTTAGAATACACAATTTGCTAAAAGAAGAAAGAGAAAGGGGCTGAAGACACAATACGTACATTTGACTAGAGAGAGATAGAGAATACACATACGTGCATTTGATGGGAGAGATAAAATAATACAACTGAGGAGGAGTTTTTACTTGCGATTCAGGTATAAACTTAAAGAATGTGACTCTTCTAAAATGAACGGTTTACATTAGAAAAAAATGAAGAATTATAATGGTTGATGAAAAAATTAAGAGAGTAAATTTTTAACAACCTTTCAGTTTGTTACACATGTGCATATATTTTATTATAATATCAATCGTTAATTTTTCAATCAACAATTATAACTCTGCATTTTTTCCTTTAAAGTGAAATCATTATTTTAGAGGAGCTAAATCTAAACTTAAATCCTTGGCCTCTTTTATTTTCTTTCATGGATGCTAAGATTGTCCCTGATTTTGAAGATAAAAATGGAGTCTTGCATCCACCATATATTAATTATCTAGTAATCACTTGAAACTAATAGCTATATATCATGCGTGTAACTCATATACCCTCATATACATATGCACAACAACACTAAAGTTACGGAGTTTCATTTCATGAGAAGAATCATACTATTATCACTTTTTATTTGGAGAGATTAAACTTATGGGACGATTCAAATAGATTGAATCTTATAAGAATACTCCTGATTAAAAAAAAATGTACTTTTAACCCATAAGTCCCGTGCACCTTCACTACACATGTATCAATCACACCCGCTGTACTTCACACACTCACCATCATCACAACAACGACCTTGCACCCACCATCCCCACATAACACTCACACTCACCACGCCACGACACTTGCTCACACCCACATAACTCGTACACAGCACCCACTTCACTCACTTGCACCCACTCACACATCCATGGCACACATTCACAATTACACCTGCACCCACGTAACACATTCATGGCACCACTTCACTCACTTGCACCCACGTAGCACACTACATGCATGGCACATGCAAGATGACCTAACCACATTGCAGTCTGAGTCTCTAATTATCTGAAGGTGAAGTGCTTTGGGTTGGGGCATTCATGTTGGTTTTTGAGATTTTGGGGAATCCTCATCTTTTACTTTGTTAAATGATTATCTTGTTAATATTTGATCTTTCATATTTGTTTAATTAATTCCATGGTTTCTCTTAGGATATGAAATTTTCATTTATTTGTTTTTTTATATCCTATTTACATTGATTGTGATTGATGTGTTACTAATTAATATCAAATTGCTTTGGTTGTTTTCATATATTTTTCTCATTTATTGTTTTAATTTACAGTTGACCTTTGATTTTGATAAATAATATATAGTTTTAGGCAAATAAAATAATTTTAATAATTTGAGTTATATAAGTTGTGATAACTCATTGATTAGAAAATAAAATTATTCAGAATTAATATAGTCCGAACTTGACTTAGTTCACATACTTTTTTTTTCTTATTTTTTTTTCATTTTAAAGCATTTTTAATCAATTTTTTAATAAATAAAAATTGGTGACAATTCAATTTTCTTCTAAATTTCTCTTACCATTTCTGCTGTGGCGTCGTCTAATGATGATGGTGACAATTGGCTCAATCTAAAAAAGCAATTTAGAGTTTGATTTTAAAAACAAGTTAGTTTTGATTGAACCGCTTTGAATTGGTCTCTGTTGACATTGCCAATCACTCTTGGTAGGCATATGTACATTATATAATAGAAATAGTTATCCTGCCTGAGAATATGGGGGATAAAGTATCAATTCTATACCTCCAACTTCTACAAGATGTAGAGGAGATAAATGGGGATGCATGGGGAGCTGTCTTGTTAGCTCAGCCTCACTGTCATTTGAAAAAATTCCTAAAATAAAGGATGGTTCATCTACTACTGTATCAAGCATGATGTGCTTCCATTATTTTAGTTATTGTATCAAGCATTATCCAATTATTTTTAACTCATTTATCTTGTTCTAATTTATTCTTCTTTCTCTTAACAGATCTTTCTTATGGAACACATACTTGGAACAAGGAATTTGATCATACCCGATTTAAGCATCCCATATGACAATTACTGGTTTGAAAATTTGATGGTCCCTTCAAGGAATGTCTGCGGAACCATGCTAGAGATCAATTTCTTGAAGTTTTCAATAGCCTTGAAGACGACACAGTAATTTACAAAGAATGAATTTTCTTTATATCTCCAAAACATTTTTATTATTTTTTTATAATTGCTAGTTAAAATTTGTTTTTAAAATTTTACAGGTTATAGCTTATAATTTCCTAAAAAAAAGCCTCAAATTGTATCAGAAGATAAAAATTATCACTAGAAATGGCCCAAAAGGAAAAGATTATTCCACTAAAAGATATAAAAAGTTCATTGATAATGGGATAGAACGCATGGTGAAGATGGGAGAAAGAGGAAAGGTCAGTCTATATTTAGTGCATATTTAGTTTTGATTAATTTTTACACCGACAGAGGTTTTTTCTGCTTGTTTTTCTTCTTGATCTGAATGTAAAAACTGTTCTTGCTCTTTGGAGCTGTAATAGGAAGGGTCACTACAAATATGTGTGAAATTCTTGAATATAAACTATTCACAAGGTAGGGAGGTTGATGTTTCTTTGAAGTAGATGCATCTTACAAAGTCTGTGCCTGCTCTCTTTGATAGAAAAAGAAAGTTCTGGGATATTGTTGGGGAGGATATAGTAAAGCTTGTTTTGAGTATTTTAAATTCAGAAGTTGATTCTGATGTTTAAATTATATTTTTTGTTGCTCTTGTTTTGCAAAATTAAGTGTGTATTTGGATTAAATTTCATAAATTTGATTTTGAATGAACTTAATTTTGGTTAGAAGTAGATTTGAGTGAAAAGATTTATATTTGCATCAACCAAATAGACTTTTAAGACTAAAATCACTTTTGATGGTGATGCAAACGCCATCTTAGGAGGCCACAGCATACTAAAGACTTTAGGTTTCCAAATTGGTCTCCAAAACAATTGCTAACAGGCTGAAGATTATTTTGCCTAATATTGTAAGTGAAAACCAGAGTGCTTTTGTTGCTAATCATCTTATTACTGACAAAATGCACTTGCAGCTTATAAGACTTTACTAAATGAAGAAACCCCCTTCATGTTAATTAACCTAATTGTTTTCTTTCATCTTTTACACTGCTCCTGCCTTTTGTTTTTGCTTAATCTAGCTGCCAGGGTTGTATTTCCTGATAGTCCAACATTATTTTTTCTTTACCCTTTTCTATTTACCGTTGCTAAGGAGCAATTTTCATAGAATTGAATATTCTCCTTTCCTTGAGATATAATTGTTTCTCTTAAATAAAATATTTCAAGCATTCTACAAACATACCCTTGAGCCTTTGTTGAGCATAGTGCTTCTAAATGGCTTGTAGTAACTTAATGAACGCAACTTAAAATGTAATCAGCAGAAGAAAAGGGGGACAAAAGAGTAGGGGAACTGTCCTTCCAGTCCTTAAAATGCCATGAAGTTAAGTATCCAGGTGCTTACTCAACCAACTCCCTCAAATCGTGAAACTTGGGACAGAAAAAGGCGGGGGGGCTCATACAACTCAGAACATACATACAAATTCAAGAAGATTTTACATTCAGAACAACCCTCACCAAGTTCTTAAGCAACACTGAAAGAACTTGCTGTGTTCTCCACAAATCTTCTTGCTCCTTTAAACCACCTCTTGTCTCCTGCTTGAACCTTGCAAAAATGTATAGCTTGCCATCTTTTACAGTTGCTGTGATTAGCTGGTGCTTGCCACCTTCATCTCACATCAGCTGTCCTTGTCAACAGAGAAGGGTGTAGTACTGTTTCCCACCAATCACAGGTGCTGAACTCTCTAAGATGTTAGCTGTGGCTACTACGTTTGAATCGAAACCACCCTGAGCAATTTCAAGTTCAGAAACAGTGAGGATATGCAAGGATACTTTTCACATTCTGGATGGTCAAACTCTATCATGATAGAATCTGGCCAGAACTCAGAAACAACTGAAATTTTGGGTTGAAATGATTTTATGCTTCATTTTCTGCTTTCTGCCAAACTTTTTAATAAAGAAAAGCACACAATTGTAAGCTTGAAAATATATGTTCAGTGCTTGTTAAATGTTAATCAGTTACCTCAGCATCAGTTTCACCAGAGAAGACTTGTTTTCTAGCAAAAAATCCACCTGCAAATAGGAAAAGTCATATCTTGAATTTAAGCCAGCAACAGTTGTCATTGTCTTTAATTTGAAAGTTCAATAGACATTATTCATTTGAATTATGGAAATTTCACATAAAAAACTGTACATTAATTGGGTTATAAGCCTTCCTCATTAAACAGAAAAAAAAAGCAAAATTTAGAACAAGTTTACCTTTTGATAGGAACTCCACTGGTGAACCGTAGTCGGTGATGGATTTTTATCAGTTTCAGTGACTATGACAGAACATTGCTGTTTGAATCGCCCGTTATCCTCATATCTAAGAACCTGACCGGGAACTCAACCTCTTTGCTTGGGTTCCACTTTGAGGGGTGGACAGTTTGAATCCATCCCATTGTATGGCAGGAAGTCTGTGTCTGTCTTTGGCTTTCCAAACACATTGGCTGCAAAGCAATATAATCAAAATTGATCTACTTTTCTCATTTTCAAACTACCAAAAACTAATTGCTCAGATAAACCCATTTTATCTCCATTATTAGAGAAAAAATTAGTCTTAACTCCCAAGCTTTCACCTAACAGCTTAAATTTTTCAAAAGGATAAAGAGTCTGATCCTTGTCAACTTCATTCTTTCAATTATAATTTATGCAAAAGGTTTGAGTGGTCTTATGCTCCAAAGGGCAATAAAACCCACTCTTGGACCTCCACTTTAACAATCCAAGATTCTGGGTTGATTTGGTTCTGACATCCACCATCCAAACCCATGCAAATTCCTACCATGGAT
Organism: Castanospermum australe; assembly: GCA_019955255.1. Classification (NCBI taxonomy): domain Eukaryota; kingdom Viridiplantae; phylum Streptophyta; class Magnoliopsida; order Fabales; family Fabaceae; genus Castanospermum; species Castanospermum australe. The sequence goes on along the minus strand of NSJW01000331.1, from coordinate 196,089 downwards.
TTTATCCTATGATCATTCAATTTCTTTCATCTTAAAATCTACTACCAAGCAAAGAGTGGGCAATTCACAGAAACAGAAGTAAATTATCCACTTTCATTACTACAAAAAAATAGTATTTCAATTCAAGCAAAGCTATTGAAGTCATTTTGTCGCCAAAGATAATGTGATTTCCTAAAGAAATCAAAACCAGCTTCTTCAGGGGCTACTTAGTTCAAAAACCATGTATTTTTTTCTGATTAGATTTGCATCTCAAACATTGATTCTTTCACAGAGTGAAACAGTATAAAAAAATCATAATCAAACTTGTGCATTCTCACTACTAACAAATGAGTGTTTCATTTCAAAGCCAAAGACTATCAGATCAGCCATTATAATCATTTGGGTTCTGTGGTGAATTCTGGTGGCAACAGAGATATTATAGCTTGACTATCAAAAGAGAAAAAGCAAAAATAACCAGCCTCCCCATAGGCCTGCATCAGCAGGTGAGACCCTGGAGCCAACAGCAGCAGCACCAATGAAGCACTGTGAGAGCTAACCTGCGAGACACAAGGCTAACATCACCCTCTTGGAGTGCCTGCTTCTGGGCCTTGCAATGATCTGATTTGGCTTGGTGTTACCACTTGGCGCTGTGATGAGGATTGGAAGGAGTAGTGAGGGCATGGTGGTGCAAGAAACACTGGGTAGAGGCCATTGTGCTCAGTCTCACTCTCCCAACTCTGTGAATTAGAACACTGTAGTGGGCAGAATGTGTGCTTCGGAAATTGGCTTTAGATGTTTGGCGTGTGATGTGTCAATGAAATGTGGCTGGTTTTTGGATAACGGATTTGAAAGTGGGTGATTGGTGAGACTGGATCAGATTTTTGCCGCGGGATAGGTATAGGGCTCTTTATTGGTTCACGTGGCACCACATATCTCGTTGTCTCGTGCCATTGGCCCTTTCGGGGCATGACATCTTGTAATTTTAGCGGGTTGGAACTTGGACCTATCACATTCGAGCAAGCATTTTTTTAAGTAAAATACATTTATTTTCTTGTAATTTTTAAAAAAAACGAATTAACAGACACACATTGCATACATAAAATTTTTTTATGAACACATAATTTCTTTTTAAACGTATCGGTTAAATATAAAAATTAGTTTATTATTAATCTTAACAATATTATATGTGCACTCACGTGAATATTTTTTATATTTATAAATATTTATTTATACACATAATTCTTTCTCATATTTTAATTAAAAAATGAAACTATTTAATTTTAATATAAACTATATTTTTATATACTTTTTAATTAAATGTAGAGAATTATGTTATTACAAAATAAATGATATGTATAAAATAAAATTTATTGAAACTACGAGAGATAAATCCGTGTTTATATTTTTTGTGTGGGAAATAAATACTTACCTCTTTTTTGAGTATTTTTTTTTCTCTATCTATTCTTTTGATACCACAGGTATTTGCCCTCGTTAGATAATTCCTCTCCCTTTCTAGATTTGACTTTTACCAAAGGACGAAAGGAATCAAAGATAAAATTGAAATAAAAAATATGAAAAGAAATCGTTTCTGTTTCAAGTTCGTCTCACAAAATAACGGAGATTTCATTTTTCAAAGTCCACTGCAATGCTACAGTTAGTAACAAAATTCGAGATAATATGAAGATATAAAGAATTACTTAAAAGTACATTACATATAAAATTATAAAAAATATTAAATTTATTTTTAAATTCTTTTATTAAATATGAAATATTTTATTTTATTTTTAAAATAATAACCTTACTTTTAAAAGAGTTTAATCTTTAAATAAAAGTTTAAAAGAGAGTATTTAATGGAAGAGTGTATGTCACTATTTAATATTGCATTGGGGGTTTTTTTTTGTTTTTTGTCAGTTAAAGCATTGGGTGTCAATATGTCACCTTTTTTGCAACCGGCGTATGAACCAAGGTTTTTTATAGGCCGCGAGTGTTCTCTCATCAACTGAGAGTTTGGGCTTGGGCCTATCTAACACATACAAAGTCGTACCAAAAACTCATGCACCTCAATGCCTATGCTTATTTGGTTTATTTTTTATCAAAATTCTTTGAATAATTTAAAATTATATAATTAAATAATAATATAAATTTTTATATAAAATATATCAAAATTAAAACTCTAAGAGATTATTATTCTTCATATAAATAAATTTAAAATTTCAAAGTATACTACATATACTTTTTTATTAAGTAAAACTTAATTTATCTCTATTATAATTGAAAAAATAACACGTGCCTCTCTGCCATGATGAATAATAATAAACTACTTTGGTTTACATTTTTATTTATCAATTTTTAACTTTATTATGTCTTCGCAAGAATGTCCTTACTCGAAGTTAGTTTATGCATCCTTATGCTCTATCAAAACTTTGTTTATTTTTCAAATATTTTTTAAAAAGAAAAAAATAAGTAGAAAATAATTGCTCTAGGAAGTCACACTAAATTTTATGGTGGCGAAAGTAAAAACAAATCACATGAGTTAAAGTTGATGAGAATATAATTTGCCACACAAAACTTTATTATTGATATGAGTAAAGTTAAGATAATCTTAAAGTTTATTTTAAAAAAAAAATTTAGTATCTCTGTAAGATATTTTGTAAGAAATAAACTATAAATTTATTTATTAAATTAAAGCAAACACAATCGAAAAAACCTATCAAGTAACAGCAATGACTTGGTCATATATTTAAATTAACTTAATTTAGTATATATAAAGAATATAGAATATACCAAAATTTTTTCAATGCAGAATTATTTCACATAAAAGTATTTTATTTCTTTAAAGAATAATTTCAATAATCCTTTAATTCATAAGAATGATATTATTATAATATTAATCGTAGTTGAACAAATATTATTTTAATATCATATAATATATAATTTAAATTCAATTTAGATATTAGAAATATTTATGTTTTATAGATTATTATAACTACCTATATAATAAGACAAATTTAGATAAATTCTTCAATTAAATATTTCTATAATAATGAATTGAATTTTAGTTTATTACCTATACTTTAATGCATGCACTTCCATATACATTCACAATTTAATAATTTAGGATTTTATCCTACGGCACACACTCACCTCTTACACCCCAACATATTACAATTCATCATATGTATACACTTATGAACTATAATTAGATTAGGACTAACCGAACCGAATGAACACAGAGATATTTATCTCATTTAATTTGGCCATTTTTGGTTTTATATCCATTATATTTTTTCCCAACAACACAATAAAAATGTGCAGACCCTGAGAGAATTACACACGCAAACACTCGAAAGAAGAGGAGACACCGAGAGTATTTATTTTCACTTCTCATTTAATTATGTCTCCATCTAAATTGTGTTATTATATTATTATTTTCTTTTTTTTCAAAACCAACAAATTCGCTGTATCACACATTTTTAAGAGGCAACGTTTTCTCAAGTAAAATTATTCCTATTGATCACAAACATTATTAGTCCTATACTATTTTTTTAGTTAATAGAGTGAGTCTATTATAATGACACACCCCATGCCAAAGACACACTCGACATTATTAGTTATACTAATTGAGAAAGTTTGATGTGACTTCTTTTGATGTATAATATGACACAACACCCATACGATATATATCTTATGAGAATAAAGAGAAAGTAAACTATTATAAATTAGACTTGGGTGATCAATTAGTTACGTGTAAGGTTACGGATGCAATGCAAGAAAGACTCAGCTTACGACGACAATATAATATATAGGCTCCTCCAAAAGTTCAAACCAATTCAGAGGGGATTTACTTTGGTTTTTATGAGTCGGTTTTTTTGAAGTATGAACCCTGTAACATTCAAATGGCATAGTTTACGTGTAAGTTATACGTATATTGATTCATGTAAATATAATGGTCTATAGACAAGTTACTAAGCTACGACTGACTATATATTTTTATTTATAGGTCGATATTCAAATTAGTTTAAATCATTCTAGCATGAAGTTATTTTATCTTGTAGTTATTAGTATTATTTGATAGGGAATCTTCATTCCCCTTGATTATTTTAATGGATACTTATATTGTGATATATATATTCTATCCAAACCTAAGGATAAAAAATCTTATGGACTCATTTTTTATGTGACATTAAAATTCTGTTTTTTTAATTGACAAGATTATATATATTATTCTGAAGTTAACTCATCTAGTCTTTCTGAATATAAAACTGATTTTGAGTCACTCTAGAATTTAAACGTCTATAGAGTCAGATAAATTCTGATTGAGATAGAAATTTCGATACTAATTGTTAACCTTACCCTCTGCCTAAAACGTTTTGATTTGAAAGGAATGAATTCAACTCTGTCTTCTACTAAATTATTCTTTACTATTGCAGTAATTGCTAGAATACACTCTGATTTAATAATGATAATAAATATATATATATACCATATATATATTATTTTTCTATATTAGAAGTGACCTAAACACATAAGTTGATTTTTAACTAGCTAAAGAGATTATTTAGATATATATATATACATTATTATAATGAGTGTAAATATGATTGAGGCAATCATAAGTTGACTTTAATCTAGCTCAAAGAGATCTTAGTAATAATGATTCTCAATACATTTTGTTTTATGTATGTACAAATGGTCTCGTGATTAGAAGTTATTCTCACCAAAGCATAGTCGATCTTATAGTGTTATTTGAAGTAGTTAGTTTCCAATCTCCTTTCATAAGGATGAATTACTTCATAAAGCCGACTAGTTTTGAGTATTGTGTTACCATCGTTAATTGATTTGAATTATTAGGAGATTTTATTAGGACCGTTATTTTGTTTGGCTGTTTTAACTTTGCTTTTAGCACCTTGATCACTAATTTTAAAGTAATTGTACTTGTTTACATTTTATGATACGATGATATTAATGAGTGGGATAAAATGGTAAGGTAGAACATTAAAAATGTATTTATTATGTTAATAAAGGTTGGCTAATTGATAGGATTAAATTACAACCTAAAAGTCTTGTGCTCAATTCTTACTAGTGATTTTTATATTAGTAGATGATGTTCTTACCTTTCAATGAGAACAGTCTCTCTTACTTATTAACTTTAATGTATTAATAAAATGTTTTTGTTATTTAAATGTAATATAGATAAAAGATAAAATATAATATACTATTAAATATATAAATTTTATTGTATTAATAACATCATTATTTTTCTATTATTACTTTTATCAAGTGTCTGTGGTATATTAATTATTTGATTTAAGGCCGTGAATTCGAATTAATGCAATAATATACTGATTTTGGAATTTTTGAAACCAGAAATAAAATTTTTTAGAAACGCATTATCCCCAATTGATTAAACCATGATTCAATTAACATCACAAAATAATATAGACATAAGATTGATAATAAAATAATATATAAACAAACATATTCAAAAATCAACAAAACCTACGCTTAGGATGTAACTAATTACCAATACCAAGTAACAAGTAGATGAATTAATATTTTAAGTTCATAGATAATAATATAATCTTAATTACTTGGACTCTGCTAATCCATGCCAGCTAATTATTCAAAAATCAATTGGTGCTAACCTCCTGTGAAAGTAAAGTGTTGGAACCCAACTTGCATTCCTTTGCAAAGAAGGAGCAAAAGTTGTGAACCAAATTAAGAAAAAGCTCAGAAAATTTTGCAATATGACGAAAGCTAGCCAGGAATCGAAAAATTTTTAACTTTGTTGCCTCTCTCCAGTCCCACCTTCCAATTAGGGGAATCCCTATTTTCTCTTCTTAAAACTGTGTGCTAATGACATATATATTATTAATTTTTTACACAATTACAAATTATTTTTTTAACACTAATAGATATTCTTGTATACTTTATAAATTGAGGAGGCTCTTTCTTAACTGAGTAGGAAAGGAAAGTACCTGCTTATCTGCCTTTAAAAACCCAAAAGACCAAAACTTATCTGCGCCAGCTAGCTAGCTTCAGCTCTACTTGCCAAGCATAACAATTAAAAGCCTTTGAGATCTATTTTGAGTCAATACTTAAGAGTTAAGACATTTTAGCTGCATGTTTGGGATTGGTTTTTTTTAAAAACCTCAAACTATGATTTGTGGCAAAAGTAACAAAGAGGTATGTTTTTACTCAAATTATAATTTGGAAGCTTTCAAAAAGACAACCAGAACATTGTTATTGATCATTTTTAAGATCTCGTTTGGTACTCTGTATAAGAGAATAAATAGTATAGTATAATTAATATTATTTACATTTAGATAAAAATATTTTTATAACAATTTATTCGGTCAAATAATTTTGTTAACCTTATATGAAAGACTGGTATAAAATAAAATAAATCAATACTTATCTTATTATAAATTAAGGATAATTATTTTAATCAAATATTATATTATACATATTTTTGCCAAACATTATAATAAGTATAGTAGTATTAAATTATATTATATTTAATTTTATAACTTATACAACATATAATGGGGCCTATAATGTTTATTAAACTAATATTAGGAATGGTGCTTTTTAAAAAATTATTTGGAGGATTTAATCTCGTTTAACGCAAATACTAATCGAAAAATACCTCTCACTTACCAACAACAAAAAAAAAAGCCTTCCAGATCTTAGAATCCCATACCAATTGCTTCTTAATTCTTAAGGGTCAAAGGAATAATGAGAGGAAAACTTGTTGTTGAGCCGGATTTAATTAATTAACTTTGTTGACGTGTGCTACCTCGATGATTAAGACCTCCTAGTTTTTAATTGGGAAAAATATCTAGTTGTATATTGTCATCCAATAAGGATTGAATTGATGTTGTAAAAACGTTTTTGAATATTGGCGTAGGTAATGGACTAGTCTTATTAAGCTTAAATATTCGTAGAAATAGACATATATAATGGCATGGTTCTGAATTAATTAATTTAATCTCTCCAAGAACCTCCTTATTTGTTAAACCTGATTTTCTAATTAGAAATTTTAATTAAATTGTTCGTTCTTATATTTTTATTTAATGTTTGTTTTTAAATTTTTATTTTTTATTTTAAGTAAATTTTAAATTTACTATTTTATAAAATAATTATTCATCTAGTAATGATTTTAATTTAACTTTTTTTAAATGATCATGTATTATTAACTATTAATGTGGTAGTTTCAAATATAAAATTAAAAACAGAAATTTCTGACATGAGTCATGACACGCTACTATTGAATAAAATCAATTTGTGTACCGAAAAAAAAAATCATTTGTAGAGACGATAACCATAAGATAAACTGAATAATATATTGATAAATTAAAAAAGTAAATGAATAAATTAAAAAGATAATTAGTAATGAACATAATTTCATATAAAATATAAGTATATTTAAAATTAAGCATGTTCATATATTATATAATATTATATGATTTTTTTTATAAAATAAAAAAAAGAAACGATTTTTGTCTATCATTCACAAATCACAGGTCAACGGGGGTCGCTGGGGTTGCATGTCAGGTATGATTTTACAATAGTTTTTTCACGCGTCAAGCAAAAGAACTTCAACAGTTCAAACCTTTTAGCTTAAAGAATTAAGAAGTATCCAAAAAATAAATCTATAATAAATTAAAAATAAATAAAGGGTGAAAGGCTTGATCTGGGTAGGTGCTAACTTGTGCTGGTTGGGTTGGTCACTGTTGGTATTATTTAGTTCCTGCATGCACTTTGGAATTCCTTCTCATTTCCAATGCTCTCCCTCTCTCATCCTTTTCTGCTATAAACCTCTGATGCTATAGCCCCAATCAATACTCCCCTCCTCTGATCTGGTTTGTGCATTTCTTTGCTTCTTTTGCTCTTCTTGTATTATTTGTTGTTGTTTATCCTCTTTTGCTTGAATGTATTTATTTATTTGTGAATGGTTTTTCCATTTGTCTAGTGAATTTTGGCTTTGTGGGTTGTTGAATTTAGTGAAGGATTTTGTAATTTTGAAACATGAAAGTATCTGTTAGATTTATTGAGGGGGGTATAACTTTAATTTTGAATTTCTTTTTTCATTCATCTCTGTATGATATGTCAATGCGCTTTGTGCTCCTTGAATTGGAAAGGAAAAAAATCTGCTGTAGCCCCTTTTTTTTTTTCCTTTTCCAATTATAATTTCCTTTTAAGAATTTTCGTTTTTCTATCAATGAATCTTGGCTTATTAACTTTTCTTTAAGGATGTGTATGTTATTTCTTTTTCCCTTTTTTTGACTTTTTGTTAGAAGAATATATCATTTATGTAACTTTCACTTAAATAGCTTAAGTTTTTTGAGAATAATTTGGTCTATGACATATAATTAAAGCTCTATGACCAAGTGGGGCATGAGTTCAATTCTTTTTACCCTTATTTTTTATATAATTGAATTTCAGCATAGAGCAAGGTGCATGACTTTTGTATTATGTGGCATGCCTAAAGTGTTTTTTTTTTTATGGTTGAGGCTTCCCCTTCTCTCACTTCCACTAATGAAAGCAATTGGCTTTCTCTCTCTGCTAAAGAGAGTTCTTTTCTGATTTTTTTCCTGTAGGTAGTGCAATTATATTTTTTGTAATCTTGTCTTTCCCTTTGGATGATTGATTTTCCTTAATAGAAATTTATACTTTTAGATCCTGCCTACTGCGAGTGAATTTGTTTTAGAGGAAGAATTATATTAGGTGCTGAGATTTTATTTGGCTTTATAAAATACTTAGGCTTCAATAATCTGCTAGGTAGACTTTAGGATCCATATTCTATCTCTATATTAAATGTACATACATCTTCTGGTAATTTTTTCAAAAGTTGTTTGCTTTTGACAATCTCAAATAACTTGGATAATTTGTTTGCCAAATTTTCTCAAAGCGTCTATGTGTTTTATGTTGGCAAAGTGATGGGATTGAAATTCAGAGTCTAAAATCCTTTCATTCACATTTGGCTACAGCCCATCTATGTGTTTGGCACTCTATAAGCAATAAATTTTCCTTGTGCAGTAATGTATAAAGTTGAAGAATCATAAAGGATAAAGCTTACTCTCTATTGAGGCTATCAATTGTTTTATGGTTAGGTTAGCTGGTTAGCTCATGCTTTTTTGTTCTTCCTTTTATAGTGCCTAAGTAATTGTTCCTTACTTTAACAATGTTTTTGACTTCTCATGCTTCGTGCTGTTTTGGGCCATCCCTTGCCTCAAATGTGAGTAGAGAGGGATGGCTGGAAGGAGATCAATAACATTAAGGTAAACTGTTATAACTTATAAGTAATACATCCATTAGGCCTAAGAAAAATGGATAGCTAGTAAATGCAGGGTTTCCATAAA